>JAODAL010000397.1:0-321657 GCA_025379985.1 Phyllomedusa bahiana | reverse complement strand
TCTGGAATCCCACCATACCCCCACTGATATTCCCCAATGCCTTTATAGAAAAACCCCCTTTAATTTTTAATTCTATTGATTCAGTAGGTTTCCCTCTAAGGGGTTTTCAGGAAACAATGGAAAGACAGTGTGGGATTTCATAGCTTATTTTTTTTATCTGGGATATGAAAGTTTGCTAACAGCCTCCCTTAAATTTTTCACTGAGAAATCGGGGTAGCAGATGGGGGTTTTTCTGCATGATTAGAAATCCATGCGGGGTACAAAAAAGTGGTGTTATTTTTTGATGCAGATTTATCCGTTGGGTAAATAAAAAGCTAAGCCAATCATCACTTTTTTCTCACCGATAGAGTCATGCCAAATTAAATCTATGCGGAATTCTAGGTTTTTTGTTTTCAAATCACAAACATGTGGCCCATGAAAAACCATCTAGAGGTACCTCTTAGAAAATTTTTTGTTTTCTAAACAGGGGCTATAATATGGGGTTTCGAACCAAATGCCAACCCCACTGGGGGGCACTGCATCAGAATCCCTTTCACCCACCAATCCATACTATTTTTTAAATCCCAACGAGCCAAAGCCAAAACCGGGATGGCACAGAAAAAAAATTCAAAACATCATCAAGATCTCCCTTAAAAAGGGCAAAATCAACACTGCTAACGGGGAAAACCTTTGACCACGATTGTTCCCTATGGACCTATGACTATGAAGCAGGGTGAAATTTTGACCCCCACCGCCCTCCAATAGGTAACAAAAGGAACAATGAAAAAGAAGAGAAAAAAAAAAAAAACCCCAGTTTTGCTAAAGAAACCCCCCAAATGGAACCTCTTGCTCCAAATGCCCAAAAAATTGGGCTAGGTTTGGGACACCCACCCACTAAACACAAAAATTTTGATGGGCATCATTCTAGTTCCCGGAACTGCCAATGGGGGTTCAACTATAGAGGCATCTGAAATACTAACACTGCCTTCATTCATGCACGGGGCTACATTGTTATTCTAAAGTTTTAATTTTGGCCACAGAAGGTGTAACTACTACTGAACAAAGTATCAGGAGAGGTGGTGGTTTAGTGACGGTTTTTTTTGTCAAAAACCCTTGCAATCAGTTATTATTTCTTTCTACTGTATCGGCCATCCCAATTAAATATATGTCAAGGTCTTCGAGCTTTTTGCCCTGCATGGGTTATGTGAAGTTCCTTATCCCCCCATAGAGGGAAAGCCTTAATATTTTCGTGTTGTAAATAAGACTAAGTTTTGAACTTCAAGATCCCAAAATAGAAAGGGCTTGGGTCCTCACTTTTTCCACAGGTTTGATCAAAACCCATGTGTCTCCCTATTTAAAAACTATAAAGCCTAGTAAAAAATAAAATTCTTAGACAAAGTAAAAAAGCTATAAATATGAAACATGACATGAAAATTTATATAGATACGTATTGCATTCCTAGAGTACCATCTATACAAAGCATGTTTGGGGGAATGTAGTTAAATGGGGCATTTTGAGGAGGGGGTTACTGCAAGCATTGGATTTCATAGTTGTCAACATTTGAATTTTTTTCTAGGGACACCGGGTTTTTTTATAGGTAGGTTTTTTTATCCTTTTTTGGATTTTGGGTTTTGTGGTTAGGGGGGGGAATTTTTTCAGAAGTATTTTTATTTTTAAATAAGGACCTAAAAGTGAAGGAAATATGAGGTATGTAAGGGTTTAGAAAGTGTGACACAGGATCTCAAATGTCTTTTGCTAAAATGTTAAATTTTTTCCCACTCCTACTAAAAAAAAACCCCCGACAAGCCCTTTAAAGGGGGTTGTCTCGTAAAAGATTAGCTTTAAAACCAGAAAGGGAAACAAAAATGAAATTTTTTCCCAAAATATTTTGCTTTGTTAATTTTTTTTTGTCATTTCGAGGGTTTTTAAGTTTCCCAAGTGACCGACTGGACTTCTTCTCCCCTGCGTTTTTTCATCTATAGCAGGGAGTGATACACAACGGGTTAAAGCACAGAACTCCGGACAGTAGAGCTGTTTATTATTGATTTTTTCAGAAAAAAGACCATAATTATTACTGTTTATTTTAACGCAGAAGTTCCGGGGTCCTGACAGCATGAATTTATCAAATTAACAAAAGTCTAAATACACGGAGCTAATTAATTACAACAGCTTGACCAGGAAGTGACGACAAAGCACATTATTTCTTCAGCACCCTATGAAACTTTGAGATGAGACCCCCCTTTAATGAATGTAGCACATTAGCAACATTTTTAAGGGGGCTGTCCCTTTTCTGGCATGTTTGCAGCCAAAAATCTTTTGTAGCCTTGTTTATAGATGTATGAACAGTTCCCCAAAACTTTGCGCATTCGCCCCAACAGGGTTGGTAAACAGGAACATGTATAAATTTTTGAGAACTTTTCATAATACTGGGGCCTTCGCTTCTCTAAAGTGATTTAAAACGGCATGTCGGCGCCAGGTTTTAACATGTCGCCCTTGTGTCAGTTGTACCACATATTCAAATCATATAATAAGTCGGTTTCATTTGGCCCCTATTGCTGGGGACAGCTTTTTTATGCAGGCAGGGAAAATTATGTCCCTTTTGATTTTCTATAACAGATAATGAAAGGACCCCTTGAAATAGACTTTCTAGAATACTACCTGAGTACCATTTAGCTGTATGTTTAAAAGCCTCATTAGCCATACCATTCTCGTAACGTAATTCCCCGTAAGATTTTTCACTTCCCCCTTTGAGTCCTACATGGGCCAATGTATGAAAAAATGTTTAGGTCTAAAACTCACTTTTTTTCCCCTAGCAAATATGGGGAAAAAAATGGTTTTTGACCTAAAAGTTTTCATACATGGCCCCCACTGACCCCAGCCCAAAATGACTGTAAAACTTCCCCTAGACTTCAATATAAAAACTCCTGCGTTTCCCCAAAAACGTCTTTTAAAATAATAAAAATTAAAAATCTTTTATTTATATAGCCCAACATATTCCCCCAGCACTTTACAAAATTCAAGGGAAAAAAAAAAAGACATTAACATTAAAAGAATGTTGACGATTGCGTGGCTATCGGAAACATCGATAGTTGATAGTCGGCCGCATCGATAAGGTTTTTCGATATGGCATCGATTATGAGCGATTACCTTTTAAAGGGCTATGGGAGAGCAACAACACCTTTTTATTACACCCAAACAAGGCGGGGAAGCTGAAATTTAACATCCACAACATCAAAAGGAACTGTCTCTTGGGGAACACACTTGGTTATAAAGCACAGAAAAAAAAAAAAAACACAACATTCACTATCCCCCTCTTTACCACGCCGACCCTAAACATGCACACCCCCAAAATTAAAATGTGCCAGAAGGCGATGATTTGAACCATCTGTTACTTGAACGGGCATTAAAAATCCCCTTCCTGGGAAAGCAGCATGACCCCAAACCTATACCCCCAATTTAAAAATGCCGCAAAAAGGAGTCCCCTTTAAACCCCCATTTTATTCCCCTGGACATTGACTTACCTGTCCCGGCCCAATGACCATTAAACCTGTCGACCCCCAGATTTTAAAAAATGCCGGGGAAAAAGGGGCTGTATCGTTTGTTTTTCGTATAAAACCGGGATTTTTTGCACCTTTCAATTTACCTTGGGACTAAGAATTGCTGTTTTAAGATTTCGTGGATGCTGCTCAATGAACAAAGCTGGGTGTGCAAAAGTCAAAAAACACGTAACTGTTATTTTTTGTATGATCAGGGTATTTTTTGCCCCTTTTAATTCACCTGGGTGAATTAGAATTGCTGTTTTTAAGATTTAGTAATGCGCGTCAATGAACAAAGTGGGGCGCAAAAGTCAAAAAACACAACGTTATGTTTTTGGGGAAATAAACGTATTTTTGCACCTTTTAAATTTACCCTTGGGGAATATAAATTGCTGTTTTAAGATTTCGGGGCTGCGCAATGAAAAGTGCGGGTGCGCAAATCAAAAAAAACAAAAAAAAGGGTTTTTTTTTTTAAAAATTGTTAAATTTTTTTTGTTTTGGGGGTTAAAAAATTAAAAAAAAGGTTTTTTTTTTTTTTAGCACCTTTCGATTCAACTGTGGTGAATTAGAATTCTGTTTTAAGATTTTCGTAGATGCTGGGCAAAAAAAAGTGCTGGGTGCGCAAAAGCAAAAACACTAACTGTGATTTTTCGTACATACACTGTATTTTTGGGGAACAAACAACCTTGCTGACTCAAGATTGCTGTTTGTAATTTTTTAATGCAAGGTGGGTATATTAACATCAAGGTGTAATGTAAAATTGAAAATGAACACCTATCGAAATGTATACGATAAAAAAAGGGAGTTTTGTGCTAACAAAGAGACCGCAGTTACTAGAAAAAGATGTGTACCAATAAAGTTCAGGTGCCCCCAAAATCCAGGAAAAATTTAAAAAGCAAACTGTTATAATAAAGAATTCCCCTACAATGTCTAACAAAATCTTGGTGAAAATTTTTCCAGTGTTCTTTAAGATAGACTTGTTGTGTTTTTTTCCCGGGGCCCCCCCCCCCCCCCCCACCCCCCGTAAAATTTTACGCGGAAAGATGTTTGTTTTTAAATTTTCCTCTAGCTAAACTACATAAAATTTTCCCAAAATCTTTTAATCTAACTAAAGGGAAAGGGATAAGGGGTAAAGAAATTGAAGGGTTTCTCTGTGCAGAAATGGACTAATTTTGCTGAGCTTTTTGGCCCAAAAGACAGAGCGCAGGCCCAATCCCTATGAAAACGCTGAGGACACTGGGGGTGAAACAGAAATGTTTCTATGTAAAACAAAAGGGGTTCATGTGTTTTTTTCCAGCCAATTGAAACCCAATACACTCCAGTCTTAAAGTCGCACACAAATCTTACCCTGCTCTATTCTTAATCTAAATTTGCGGGCCAAAATTACGGGGAAAGCCCCGAAAAAGGCGCATCTTAATAGATGAGCAAAAATTTTTAAACCCTTTAATTATCCTTTGTTTCTATATTTCGTCACTATAAAAACCTTGCCGTTTTCCCAACTTTGTCGAAAAAAATTTTTCCCGCTCAACACTAATTAAAATACTTAAAAAATAACAAAAGGGGGGGAGGGCCCTGCTCGTGAGGGGCTTAAAATTTCTATTAAGGAAATAGGGGTGAAACATACGGAAAAAAAAGTGCCAGTTACAAGGTCCGGCCTTTTTTCCCAAAAAATAGGGGGTTTTTTACATAAAAAATTTTTTAAACCCTGCCACCCAGACTGTAAATCTATATACAGAAAAGTCCCTGTGAGTCCCACTATGTAGGGATGACAAATGTGTGGGGATAGCAGTTAGAGATTTTGGGGGGCCAGACCGAGAAGATTATTTTCAGGGCCCTTTTAAAAAAACTGTGGGGTTTTGTAAATTTTGTCCCTGATAAACCCGCGGTAGCATTTTCCAGAAAATTTGGGTTTGCAGAACGTGTAAAATCTTTAGGCGGGCATGAGGGTTGGGGATGATTGAGGGAGTGTAACCTGATATAGCAGCAGGGGGGAAGAGGGGGTGGGGTGGTAAACAGAGAGGGAGGGAGATAATGTAGGGGGTGAGCATTGTGGAGAGCTTTATGGGTGAGAGTGCTGATTTTTTACTTTTTCCTGTCTGGTTTGGGAAAACCCCAGTGCAGTGACTAACACGGGGTAATGCGTAAGTTTTTGGGTGGAGAAAAAGATGACCTAGTGCTGAAATTCAGGACAATTGAAGGGGGGAGAGTTTGCAGAGTAGTCAAAAAGGGAGAAAGAATAAGAGAAAGTAATGAGAGTTTGATTTGTTTCCACATTTAAGAAACGGAGGATTTTGGAAAAATGTTCTTGGGGTTTCAGGTGACAGGGGGCGGGCAAGGGTTGGGAAATATGGGGGGTGAAGGCCCAATCAGAATCTAATATAACCCCAAACGGGGGGTGCTCCCTAGGAAAAGGTGGAAACCCCCAATAAAAAAAATAGCGGGGGGGGTTGGTTGGGTAGATGGGGGGAAAGAAAAGAAGTTCTTTTAGTGGGGTTTTAGTTCAGATGGAGAGGGGAAATTTAAGGCAGGGGACACCCAGCAGACAGTCACGGGTTTTTTTGTAGCGGGCTGGAGTGGGGGTCCGGGAGGAGGGTTTTTGGGGTTTCACCCGCATAGAGAGGGTTACGGGAACCCCAAATCACTGATTTTGTCCAAGGGGGGGCTGTTACAATGAAAAGAGGGGGAGAACCTAAAAACTGATACCTGGGGAAACTCCAAAAAACAAGAGGAAGAGGGAAGGTAAAAAAGGGAAAAATGAGACACTAAAAAGCGGTCAAGGGGTTAGGATGAGAAAAAAAGGGGAAAAGCAGTGTCCTGGGGGCCCAAATGGGGCTGGGGCATGCTGAGGAAATTTGGGTGTAAAACAGTGTCAAATGCTGCAGAGAGATCCAAGGGAACAGCAAGGATTTTTCCCCTTTGAGATTTTGCTGTTTGGAGGTCATTTGAGATTTTAAAAACTAAGGCATTTTCCGGGGAGTTTAGGGTGGGGGAAACCTGATTGCAAAAGGGTCAAGAAGAAGTTAGGGGAGAGATAGCGGTTTTAGGCGAGAGTGACCAACTTCCCCAGGATTTTAGAGATGAAGGGGGGTTTAAGGGGGAATGGTCGGTAGTTGGCAGCACGGGACGGGTCCAGAGGGGGGTTTTTTTAGTAAAGGGGTTATGATGGCGTGTTTGAAGGAAGATGGAAAGTTCCCAGTGGAGAGAGGAGGTTACAGAACAGTAAGGTGAGAGAGGAAAACTGGAGAAAAAAGATGGGAGGTTTGGGAAGGAAGGGGTAGTAGAGCAAGTGGTGGGGGGCGCAAACGGGGAAGCCTGGAACTTTTCCTCTGTTGTTGGGGGCAAGGGCCCGAGAGGAGTTTAAAAGGAAGGGGCGGGGGGATTTGGGGTTTGGGGATTAAATTGGGGGGGGTGAGATAAAGTGTAGCCAGATATTTTCAATTTTTTCTTTGAAGTGAATGGGCCAGGGCTTTACAAAGAGGGGGAGTAAATGGGGGCCCGATACTAGGCCTTTGGAGGGGGTGGAAGGGGTTTAAAAGGGGGTGTTTTGGGTTTTGTGTTGTGTTAAAAGAGGGGGGTGAAATATTTTTTTTTTGGCCCCGTGAAAGGGGAGTGTAAAAAGTCCTGAGCATGGGAATTTGTTGTGGAGAAAGTCGCAGGTACTTTGGGCTTTTTTCCCCAGCCGCCAGAAAAAATTGGGAAAATTGCTTGGGGAAAACGGTTTGAGGTGGTGTGAAAAAGGGTGCGGGGGTCTGACTCTGGGGGGGTGCGGTGTGTTAGTTTGGGGGCCAACATGTCCGGGTGGTTGTGAGAAATTTTTATTTTAATGTTTGACAGCCTGGTCAGGCAGGGGAGGGGGGAGATTGGGGCAGTTTAAACTGTATGGTGTCCCGTGAGTTTTTCCCGAGTTTAATGGAGCGGTTTTTTCGGAATGTGTTTATAAGCAGGTTTGTCCAGAGAAGGGGAGAAATTTGTGTAATGAAGGGGAAAAAGGTTGTGGTCAGAGAAAGCATAAGGGGAAAATTAAATGGATTTTTTGAAATGAGGAAAAATGGGGCAGAAGACCAAATCCAGAAGTTCCCATCCTTGGGGGGTTGGGGACAAATAAATGCAAGAGGCCCAAAAGAGGAGGGTTTAAAGAAAGAAAAAAATGTAGGCAGAAGGAACATGGGGCCATCAATGGGGAGTTGAAATCCCCCGATAGAGTGGGTTTTCAGTAGGGGAGGAAGGCCCGGCGGCAAAATGATCCAGAAAATGGCGGGGAAAAGCCGGGGGGGCGTAACAATTTCGACTTGATGGAAAAAAGGGCCCCCCGGAAAGTTTTTTTGAACGTGTGGGCCTCAAAGGGGGGGAAAATGAAAGGGGGGGTTTTTTAGGAGGAAGGACCTGGTAAGGAAAGGGGGGAGTAGGAAATATTCCAAATCCTTTCCCCCCGGGGGGTTTTTCAGGTCTGGGGGTGGGGTGAATTTTGCCCCCCATAGGTTTAGAGCGGGAAAGAAGCGGGGTTTAGATTTTTTGCCCTGTTTTTTGAGGGCTAGATTGAGGGAGTTAGAGAAAAAAAGGGCTGGAACAGCAGTGGTTTTTTTTGCAGACGGATCGTTTTCGTTCCATAGAGCAAACTTAAAAGGGGGGAAAAAAAAGACGTTTCAAAAGGGAAAAGAAAACAGGTTTTGGGGTTTCATGGAAGGGGGTAGGGTGAAACAAGTAAAGGAGGGTGGGGCCGGGGTTTGGGGAAAAAAGTCCCCTGCAGCAAGAAAACAGGAAATGAAAAAAAGACAGCCCGGTGGTTTAAAAAAAAAAAAAAAAAAAAATGATGAAAAAGAGTGGCGTTTGTGCAGGAATATGTGAGCTAGGTTTTTGGGGTGGTTTTAAAAGGGGGGAAAATAGCGGGGGGGATGGTACATAGGGGGAGGGAAGGGAAAAGGATTAAGGGGTAAAATTTTTGAGGGCAAGACAGGGGTTTAAAAATAGGGGGCAGTTTGGGGAAAGGGGAGATAGTAGGGACAAGCAAAGGTTTAAATTTTTGGGGAAAGCAAAAAAGTGCAGGGTACTTACAAAAAGGGAGATTCCCCTTCCTTTTGGGGTTTATTTCTGGGGTATTTCTGAGGGTTGCCCCTTCTAAATTTCCACTTAGAAAATTTTTGGGACTTGGAAAAATTTTGGGCCCCCAGACCTCAGTCCACAGACCAAAGCTCTGCAATTTTATAAATTCCTATGATGAGTTTTTAAATTTTATTTTTTAGGGCCTTTTAGGTTTTTTTAAAGGGTGGGCTACAAATACTTTGCAAAAAAGCAGACACTTCAAGGGGGGGGAAATTTTTATTCCTGGGTACACAAATAAAAACAGGAAAATTATGGAAAAACAGACTGGGCCCCAAAAAATCTAGAGAAAGACGTACCAATTTAAAAATAGGCAAGACAATTAACATATAAAAGCGGTGGTTTGGCTGGGGTTTGCTGTTTTACCAAAACAAGGGCATACCTTTTTAAAATAGGGAGAGACAGCTAACAATTTTTAAAGGGGGTGGGTTTGGGTGGGATTTTTCTGTTCACCCGCCCGAAAAGTTTTCCCTTTAAACTAGGCAGAGACAATTTTGACAAAATAATGCGGGGGTTTGGCTGGGGTTTGCTGTTCACCAGACAAACGTACCATTTTAAAATAGGCAGAGCCCAATTTGACATATTTTTGGGGGGTTTGGTGGGATTTGCTGTTCACCAGGGCAAGACGTACCATTTAAAAAATAGGGAGAGAAAATTAGCAATAATGCGGTGTTTTGGCTGGGATTTGCTGTTCACCAGACAAGACGTACCATTTAAACTAGGCAGAGACAATTAGACATATAATGCTGTGGTTTGGCTGGATTTGCTGTTCACCAGACAAGACGTACCATTTAAACTAGGCAGAGACAATTAGACATATAATGTGGTGGTTTGGCTGGGATTTGCTGTTCACCAGACAAGACGTACCATTTAAACTAGGCAGAGACAATTAGACATATAATGCGGTGGTTTGGCTGGGATTTGCTGTTCACCAGACAAGACGTACCATTTAAACTAGGCAGAGACAATTAGACATATAATGCGGTGGTTTGGCTGGGATTTGCTGTTCACCAGACAAGACGTACCATTTAAACTAGGCAGAGACAATTAGTCATATAATGCAGTGGTTTGGCTGGGTCTTTTTTCTGCTTGTTCTATTTGTTCTATTTGGTAGTTTTTTGAAACATTTTGCAAAAAAACGACTGAGCAGGGCACAAAATTTACTATTGGAGTCTATGTAAAGTGGTGGATGTTTTTTGGCGTGTTTCTTGCACTTTTTTGGTGCGTTTTTGCTGAAATAGACAGCAAATCTAATGCTGTGCATGTCTGCAAAAATGCACCAAAAACCACACAAAAATGCTGGAAAAATATGCAAAAAAACCGCAAAATGCGCAAAAAAAAACTGACTTTTTTCAGCAAATTTTAACAGGTAGTGGGCAAATAAACCAGTTTTAGAAACGTTTTTAGGATTTGGTTTTCAGATCATTTTTTGGCCACTGCTGTGTAGACATTGCCTACACAATAGGGCCAAAGGCATCAACAAGACATACGTCTTACCCAATCAGAATCTGTACAATTCCTCCACAACCTCTTCTATAACCCAATCAGAGAGGACAGAGCTGCTAATTGTTGGTAATTCCAATTGATAATCCGTTTAGGTTTAGAGACAGCAGTCTTAGAGTATGTTCACACGGCTTATTTTGGGGCGCATTTCGCCGTGTATTTTGTGGTGTACTGCGCTTAATACGCAGGGAAATGCACCACATAATTACGGTAATCGTAGCTCTCATAGAGAACTATGGATTACGCCTCCTCTCCCCACTCGTACAATGCGATTGTATTGTACGCGCAGGGAGATAAGCGACATGTCTTTTACCCCCGCGCCTTGGGTGTACGCGCTGATCAGCGTGAGCTCCCGAAACACACTGTACTGCGGCGCGTACTGTACGCGCGGCAGTACATCATGTGAACATACCCTTAGATACCACTGCACATGATGAGCTGATCCCTGATAGCAGAGGAAAAACCGGAAGCAAGGAAAGGTGAGTAATATTGGCTGCAACGTATTGGATCAATCCAACATATAATAACTGATTACAAAAAAATGAAATAAAATCTGACCCCCTACATTTTGCAGGACGCTGCCCAGAACAAATATTTGTCCGGATCACCCATAAATAGAAACAAAACAGGGACAGTCCCAGGAAATTCAGGACTGGTGGCAAGTATGGGATTTAGACTCTCATAGATTTCAGTGAAATGCAGTTTACAGTACTGTAATGCGAAGGGCCACTGTGGAAATGATATTAGAATGATGGGTGAGATTAGGGATTTTTTTAATAAAAAAATAACTAAAGCAATTTCATTACCTACCTCATGACATACACCTCAGATCAAATGCTTCTCTTATTTCCTATTAGGTTAGGAGCAGCCGGCCTGGGCTTATCCTCTGTGCTGCTGCAGCTGCCATATTTTATATATTTCTATTTGAGGCTTGTGGATATTGGTAGTGCTAATTTACTCCCTTAAGGGGTGAGCCTCATTCTACCTGGAATCTCACACAGAGCATTGGATGCCACAAGTAAGAAGCTTATTGCTGAGAACATTATAGTGTAAAACAATATCTCCACAAAAACGCCCCCAAGACTGTTTACCCTTCACAGAAAGACACTTCGCTTCTCCAAAATGAGACGTAAAAACAAATTCTAGATTCCCTGCACAGAGGCGCTGTCTTACGTGTGATTGTTATAAAAAATTATATATAGCACTAATAAAATGGCGCATATTGGATTTGGGCTTTGTCCCCTACAGTACTTGCATAATCTCGTCAGGTAAGAGGAATGCAAACTGAAGTCAGAGCAGAGGAAAACCTTGCTGCTGATTAGGTCTCTGTTCGGTTTGTCAACGATTCGTCCAAATTTATGAAAAAAATCAGGTTTGGGACATCCCAAATTTGAATTTTTTTTTTCCAATTTCAACCTAAATTATGATTTGGGTTAGGGTTTTTATGGGTACACTTACTGTACTGTGGGCTTACTGTCTGATGGTGCTTATATTGCAGTGTCACTTTTGGTTTGATGTCCCTTCCGGTAACTGGACAAACTGGAAGTGCTGCTGCACCAGGAGTGCTTCCAGGCCAGGAGCGATGTGGACAGGTTATGTAGCCTTTAAAAGCCTTAACCCTTACTATAATTTAGGGCTAATGATGAATTTTTGTTTTCGCTTAGATTTGGTTAAAATTTGACATCAGTATGAAGGTAACACTATTGCTGTTATGTTTAGCTCAAAATTAATTCCCTGTGCTCATACTATATAGCAAACTGCAGTTGTGTGATGGTAGACTAGGTTTGGGCAGGTTTTGAGTCTGAATATGAACAAGAATTATTCCACTTACTAACAGCAAGCAGAAATATCAAAAGAAGCGAGGTATGCAATCCAATGTACAATGTGGTATACAATGTGTAAAGATAGGATACACCATAAATGCCTGATATGTGCGGGTCTCAACTTTGATGCTTGCACCTATTTTGAGAACGGGGGCCCTCTTACCTTCTTTACTACAGTACCACAACTGCACAGAACTAAGAGGTGGCAACACGGCTATCTCCATTCATTTCAAAGGGATTTCCAAGTACAGCCAAGGACACTTTGAGCCACAAAACTGTTGAAGCCCTGTGCGACAGATGTATGAATAGTCATACGCCAAAACTTGGCGCAATCTGCACTAGGTACACTTTTGAATGTGTCAAAAATGCACCAATAATGCACCAAAGTTTGGCACAAAACTGTCATGCAAATCTATACCATGGCTGAGACACTTTGACAGATAATACTGTATGTGCCAATATTTGGCGCATAACACTCTTTCATACATACTACTGTAATCTACACTCCTCTATATTGATTTAGCAGCAATTCCCGGACATCCGGGTACAGCTTCCAAATCGAGGCTTGCACAGCAAGTAAATCCTCCGCCCAGGGACGGTAAAAACATAAACTTTTATTGATCTATGTAAAAGACTGTGAACAAGAGCGCAATGCTCGAAAAGCATCTGTGGGATACAGAGTGTGTATACCGTGTTTGTATGGCTGTCTTTTACATAGATCAATAAAAGTTTATGTTTTTACTGTTCCTGCGCGGAGGATTTACTTGCGGTACAAGCCTTGATTTGGAAGCTGTACCCGAATGTCCAGGAGTTGCTGTTAGTTTACCGCGTGGCCGGCGGTGTGCCCGGAAGTGAGACAATGCATTACGGATCCCTCTAGGAATGCGATCACTTAGCCCATTATAGGTGAGCCATCTTTCTCTTGTTGTATATATTGATTTAGAACTGTCGTGTTGGCGGCAAGTTTTATACATGTCACCCTTAGGGTATGTTCACAAGGCATAATTGTGGCGCGTACAGTACGCGCCGCAATACGCCAGGTGTTTTGGGAGTCGTGCTAATCAGAGAGCTATGGATTACCGTAATTATGCGCAAATACGTGGCGAAATGCGTGCCAGAATTACGTCGTGTGAACATACTCTTAATCTTAACAGAAAGTCCCTGGGTTACAAACACAATAGGTGCTGTTGGTTTGTTCCCAGCATTTTTTTTAGTTTTGGATAGTATGAGGAAGGATTAATACCCCAGCAATGTTTGTTTTGCTATCTGCACCTATGTTCAGAAGATTTTACCTCACTTTCTATCCCTCATGGAAATAATATTGGTACTGCACACCTTTGTTATATAAGCCTGAGCAGGATCAGTGGGAGGATTTTCTTTCCAGAAAATCCACGGCACACATCCTCTTGAATTCTTCAAACATATGAAATTTGGCTACAGAAAACATGTGAATACACAGCTATTGTAACTTTCCATGGTGCAATAATCTGCTACAATACTGTAAATTGCAATGTTGTAAGTCCAGATATACAAGTGATGTTTCGGCCAGGATAGGCCTTCTTCAGATCCAGATCAGTCTGGTGGCACATATGCAAACGGCTGAGTCACAGCCACAAATAGCCTCTGTTCCTTAGTACAAGTCGTATGTAAGTCGGATGTTTAAAACTCGGCGACTGCCTGTAATTATGTAACAGTAAAATCCCAGCAGCACAAGATACCAAAGACTGAAGTTCAATATTTCTTAATCTTACCTTGAAAACGAACATCTCTCTGCGCAATATAGCCAGGGTATTAAAATTTCCATCACAGATGTTAGGCTTTACTCCTGGATAGGATGGCCTGTCTCCGCCATTTGGAGGCCTAGGAGGTCGAGGTTGTCTGTCATTCTTACGAGGATCTGCTGGTGGGTTAGGCCGATGTGGTGGCACTGTAGGAAGAGGTTTTGTTGGTGTAGGGATCTTTTCAGGTGGACCTAATATTTATAAAAAACATAAATGAAGTACATCAGTCTATAAAATAATTAATTTTATGTGGTTAGAGTCATTAAAGAAGTCAATAAGAAACAACAATGGCCAAAAGTTAACCTTCACATTAGTGTAATAATAAGCGATAAAGCGGAAAATTCCCAAATAAAAAATTAACACAGATTATATTTTATTTCTATTCAATATACAGTTAAGGAGTGAAAGTTATGAGAGAAGGGGTATTCTGGCTACTGGATAGTTGGTAAATGTTAGACTTTCCCCAGCAACCACTGGGTCATATGGCTGAGGAGGGACAGGGTACCATACTTACCCATTATGACAATGAGTACTCAAAATCCCACCTATTTTTTACCAAACCGGTGAATTGATCATGAATGTTTAGACTGGATTGCCTCTTTAAGGTTAGAAAAGTGAGAAAAGAGGCAATTTAAAAATAAGTATTTTAGTCCCAAAAATAGGGACTCTCTTTCCATAAGACGTCCAGTTGGTAGCTTTGATGTAGTGAAGCATACATCTCTTTCACATCTATCTTAGACGTCTTTCAATGGTTCCCCAAGAGCACATAAATGTAGCTGGAATAGCTGAGCACTAGATTTACTTTATCGTTTCTTATAAGGCTCCGCTCTCGGGCCCCAGGGCAAAATATTTTACAGATACTGTACAGAATAAGGAGATTTGTCAAAATGAGCATAAAGGAAAAGTATAGTGGTGGCCTATGGCAACCAATCACCTTTCCTTCAGCTTTTCTGAGATTTTTTTTGTAATGAAAGCTGCTACCTGATTCGTTGCTTTGACAATCTTTCCCTGTTTTCTTAGCACTGAAAGTGATAAATCTGCCCCAATTACTTCATTGTGAGATTACTATGTACTACAACTGTTAAAGGAATTGTCTAAGATTTTCAAATGTTCCATAACTGGTGTAATAAAACTAACCTGTCCCCCAGCAGTGATGTCAAATGCAAGCTCACATGACAGTGTGGACAATCACTCCCCGCAGTGGTCACGTATCATTCATGTAAGCATAGACCACTGTGGTGAGTGCCTGAAAGTTCACAATGCAGATGTACATGACATCACTGCTGGGAGACCTACAGGAAATGCCAAGGGTACTGGCATGGAGAAGACTGTAGAGGTGAGTACTGATTATTTTTTTACCTTATATCAGGGCAGTATTGGTGGTACTGTAATTAGTGGCCCTGAGGGGCCTACTGGTATGGTACAACATAAGAACAGTTAATGTGGGGGTGCAAATACTTCGGCAGCCCCAAAATTACTAATGGCAGCCTATGCCAGGATTTTTTAATTAAGAGTTATTTGTTTAGTTAGATAGCTCTTTAAAGTATCATTGTATTATGCTATTGATAGAAATGTCATGGTATCTCCTAACTGGCAGAGGATCCTTTTAGAGCTACCTCATATAGCTGCATAGTTGCCAACATTGGTAAATTTGAGCTTTATAAATTCCTTATTTAGTACCTCTTTATCTTGCTATGCATATGATGTAATTTTATACACTTGTTATGTTTGTATATTTGTCTATTTTTCATATTGTCCCTTTTTGTCTCTTTTTCTGTTTGTTTCCTTTGTTCAAGGACAAGACATAGAGGGAGACATGTATGATCGGGTTTTTCACCCTTTTCTGGTGTAAAATGTGCCTAAGTGTGCAGTCTACGATGTATAATGCGTCAAATGAATGTGCTAGGTGCATTATTCATAAGACTCGACACTTTCTAATGTGCCTAACATGAGGGGGCGTTTTGGGGCGTTCTAGGGGCATCGCACCACACTCGTAATATTAGACACATATGAATGTGGTTTGGTAAAACTAGGTGCATTACTGCTCCAACAGGCAGACTAATTTTAATGTGGTCTGCCTGAGCCTGAGGAGTCAAAGTGGAGCTAGATTTGATGTTAAGGAAAAAAATGACCAATATTTCTCAACTTAGACCAGTACAATAATAACAAATAATTACTGATAATTATGAAACTATATAAAATGTAATTATAATAATACTAATAATAATAATAATAATAATAATTTAATAAAATGTTATCATATAAAATTAATATAAAAATATATAATATCCTAAAAATATAAAAAATATCTCCTATAAAATGCATAAATTTAATAGAATACAAAACTAGTTTTACATTAAATAACCCACTGATGATGTTGTTCAGATTTTATAGTTTTAATTTTTACTACATTAAATTTGAAACTTATTTTTGCTGCTCTCACCCTTTATTCTACATACAGCAAGAGCCAGCACACCATAGGTCTTGCTGGGACCTGTACTCCACCAAGCAAGATCAGTACCATAGTTTCTATTCACTGACATGCTATTCTAATGACTTTTCTTTTATTTCCAGCCTATCTATAACCTTTATACTTGTTAGGGCCCGGTGGTAGCGGCCAGCGAGTGTCAGCGGTGCTGAGAGGGGGCCCGTGCTCCCTGCAACGCTGCGCTCCGCCTCCACTGCCTAAAATTACTGTGGGCCGGCCCCAGTAGCAGAGGTGGGGGCGGTGCTGGGAGGGAGGGGGCCCGGGCTCCCGGCACAGCTGCTGCGCTCAGCGCTTCAGTAAGAAACCTACTTACATAATCCCTGCGCGCTGACAAGCTGGGGCCGGGGTCGGGACCTCCTCCTCTGTCTGTGGCTGTGGGCGGGATGTAAATAATTTAAATCCATGAGGCCCCGTCCCCTCGAGGGCGGAGCTTCACAGATTCAAATCGTTCTGCATCCCGCTGGTCACACAGCGGCGGCGGCGGCAGGGAGAGGAAGAGGAGGTCCCCACCCCGGCTCCAGAGTGTCAGCGCGCAGTGATTATGTAAGTAGGTTTCGTACTGAAGTGCTGAGCGCAGCAGCTGTGCCGGGATCCGGGATCTCAGTTCATCAGCATTCCCGGTGCGGTGCCAGGCCAGCCAATCTAGAACCGCGGGGGCCCCCCCTTTACCCACCCAGGCCAGCTAGAACCGTGGGGGCCCCCCTTTACCCACCCGGGCCAGCTAGAACTGTGGGGGCCCCCCTTCACCCACCTGGGCCAGCCAGAAGGGGGAGAAGGCGGCCCCCCACCACACGCACAGCTGGGGGGAGAAGGGGCCCCCACGGTTCTGGCTGGCCCAGGTGGGTGAAGGGGGGGGGCCACCCACGGTTCTAGATGGCCCAGCTGGGTGAAGGGGAGACCCCCACGGTTATAGATGGCCCGGGTGGGTGAAGGGGGGACCCCCCCATGTTTCTAGCTGGCCCGGGTGGGTGAAGGGGGGACCCCCACGGTTCTAGATGGCCCGGGTGGGTGAAGCCGGGACCCCCACGGTTCTAGATGGCCCGGGTGGGTGAAGGGGGCCCCCCACAGTTCTGGCTGGCCCAGCTGTGCATGTACCTACACGGCTAGGGGGGTAGGAGGGGTGCCCCCCACACACATGGCACTCAGCCATACATGAGGGCTGTGTGGGTGGCTGAGAGGGCCCCTTCCTCCCCCTCCTTGGCTATGTGGGTGTGTGTGAGTGAGAGGAAAGAGCCCTCTCTCACTCACACACGGCCAGGAGAGGGGCCTCAAAGTGAATGTAAAAAAAAAAGTTTTAAAGTGTCAAAAAATTAAAAAGTCTTAGGATATGTTCACACGGGCTTATTTTGGGACGGATTTGGTCCCGTATTCCGTGCCGTACTGCGCTCAAATACGACGCAAATCTGTCCCAGTCATAACGGTAATCCACAGGTCTCAAAGAGAACTATGGATTAAAGTGACATGCACATTATCCCGGCGGGATCCGCGCCGTGGATAATGACAGTCTATGGGCTGGCGAGCTGCCAGCCCCCCCGCCCCCGTACACACTCCATAATTGCGGGCGAAATCCGTCCCGCAATTACGTCTTGAATAAGCCGTGTGAACATAGACTTAGGATATGTTCCCCCGGCGTCTTGCCTCTGTATGAACATCCGCTTTTCTGATGCGTCTCTGGGTCCATCAGAACGGACCCAGAGACGCATCTAACAATTAACAGTGAGATTATCACTTCCCACAATGAGGAACATGCAGCGGCGTCCACCTGATAGATCGCCGCTGCGTGTTTGTTTTGCACCTGTCGGGACCGCTTTTTGGATGCGATCAAAGAATTGCATGTCACTTCTTTGATGGCATCCGCAAGACGGACCCGACAGGCGCAAAACAAACACGCAGCGGCGATCTATCATGTGGACGCCGCTGCATGTTCCTCATTGTGGGCAGTGATAATCTCACTGCTAATTGTTAGATGCGTCTCTGGGTCCGTTCTGATGGACCCAAAGACGCATCAGAAAAGCGGATGTTTATATGGAGGCAAGACGCTGTGTGAACATACACTTAAAAGTTGATATTACCCCCCCTTTTGCCATTTTACAAATAAGATAAATACAATATTTCCCCATATTTGGTGTTGCCCCATCTTAAAAAGTACAATCTATTAAAATATAACATCAGATATCCCATAGGCTATGTCTCCAATGCACAGCTTTACAATCGTATCTTCGGTGCTTTTTAGGTTTTATTCGTTTGTGCGGCCCCATAGACTACAATGGGAAAGACGCGCTGCAGTCTCGACAGTTCGTCTTTCCTCTGCTCGTCTTTCAGCGCGGGCGTATTATACAACATGTTGTATAATACGCCGACAATTTTAGTTTTCTTGCCGTCTTCCAATACAATTGTATGGGTGACGGCAAAAAAAACGAGAAGCGACCGTGGTTTTTGTACAAAGCATGACAAACACCACAGCCGTGCATTGGAGAAAAAACGGCCACTTTCTGGCTGTTTTTTGTCCGATGCAGTGGAGACATAAACATACATGGAACACTGTAGAAGAAAATACCAAATACCAAAATTGCAGTTTTTTGGTCATTTCACGTCCTCTATTAGAATCAAATCAAACAAAAAAGTGGCTGTATTCCAAACTGGTAGCAATAAAAACTCTACTTCAGCCCACAAAAAATGCCGCCTCATTCAGGTCTGTAGGTGTTAGTACAAAAAAGTTATTTCCCGCACAAAATGGTGTTTCGGTGCGAATTTCAAAAATAGTAACTGGAATTTTTTTATGGTACCAAAACATAACAGAAACCCTACATGTTTGGTATTGGCGGATGCATATCAACCTGTGGAATACAGAGAACACATCATTTATACCAAGGATTGAATGCTGTAAAAACAAAACTCCCGCAAACATGACACTTATTTTTATTTTAAGTACTTAGTTTTCACAGTTTCCAAGTACATTAAAGTTAGAGTAGAGAAGGGCCCTGCCAAAAGAGTCTACCTTGGCGTGGTGGCAGGCTTCAAAATTTTTGGCCCAAAACAAGTTATATTTTCCAAACTAGGAAATGCTAATGAGGACCTAAAAGGGGGTGGGGCTACAGCAGTGAATGGGTGGTGCCTGGGAGGGGCATGTTTGGGGTGGTGCCTGGGAAGGGGCGTGTTTGGGGCGGGACATGGAGAGGAGGCCCAAGCACTTTGGCTTTATGGGGCCCCAAAATTTCTATTGGCAGCCCTGAGTGGGAGATTCATGGAGGGTAGTGCAAGGGATAAGGAGAGCCGTCGCTTCTAGAAGTCAGATTTTAGCTCTCATTTTCTGAAAATGGACACCAGATTGGTTGCTGTAGTCGAATGCTTCAATTTTTCCTTTGCACTTGTATTTATAAATGTGCTTTGAAAATTTTATTTCACTAATCTTTGCCATTTGAATAGGTAAGTATCCATACCTACCAGCTGACAGATCCACTCAAATATAAGGATTAGATTAATGCAATAAGCGGAATTCTGCCAATATTATGCTGCAGTTTAGCACATTTTAGATTCATTGGATTTGATTACTCTAGTCTAATGTGTGTTTTTATGATCTGATTTCCACTTTTATTATACTCCATCACCCCCACAGTAAAGAGAGACATAAGCATTGTAAATAAAGCTCACCACCCTCATAAAATGTGATGAAATTATCCAAACTATCTTTGTTTATTTCACTAGTATGGATGAAAATTACATTTCTAATATTTCATGCACATTACAAATATCAAGATCAGCTCTATCCTTGCCAATGATCTAATAACTGATAGCAATATAAAGACTCCATTTCCGGGTCCTGGAAACAGTAGTATATTCTTAATCATAAGGACCTGTCAGCAGAAACAGATGACAGCAGCCATTTTTTTCTCCAAGTGTACAGATGCCAACCTTTTAAAAATGATTCCTATGAATGCGAATCTGAAAAAATGGACTTGCTCATCAAAAAACCGATGTGAAAAAATGCTGAGTTTTATACAAAAAGCCAGGCAGGTTATCGTAATGGAGCATATTAAAATGAACTTGTGTGTTTTCAGCAAATCTTTATCATACATCTATTAAACAAAGCACATTTTATTCCTCTTCACACCCATGGCCAGGACCAATCTAAATGCTCATCCAGCTGTGTCCCAAGGGACCATATTTCAGCTCTGCAGCCAGGGTAGTGTTTCATCTGGAAAACGGTCAATAAACAACGTATCAATGACCCTCAGTGGTCCAGTTCTAGGAAGTGCATCGTTAGACGGTAGCACAGGGGCGACATGTCCCACATAACACAGTGTAACACTATTTTGTAACAGACCGTAATTCATCAACATTTGAGAATTATTTTTAGGTTGAGAGTCCAATTGGCCTGTTTACATGCAAGATACACAGTCTGCTGGAAACATTACATGTTTTACTGGGAAATAAAGGGTGGGCGAAATCCAAAGGAATCTAGGACTATTTGTACCAGTTGATATCAACAGACATGACTCCCAATAGAAATGACTCCTGCTACCTCAGACACCTACACAGAGGCCTAATAAACCAATCTCTTCTATTAATGTCTGGAAGAAACCCACGACAACATATTAAGGATGGAGAGATGAAGCAAAGAAAATTTGTGATCTCTTTCAAACTGCACTGTGTAAGTTAAAGGGGTTGTCTCGCTACAAGGATTGTTTTTCTTGTTAAAGATCTTGCAAAAACAAGTCACTTTGCAATATGTGTCCATTAACAGTGTCCTACCTATTCCTAGATATCCCCTCTTGTATGGGCTGCATCATCTCCTCAGGTCGCTATAGCTACAGACCTGTTGGATCTCTCCTGATAAACTGCCAGAATGCTGCAAAGTAAGGGCTTGTCCCCACTGCATCGGTTTGCGGCCGTTTTTTCAGACAGTTTGCGGTGCAAAGTACAAAGGAGAAAAAAGGAACTTATCCCTAATAATTGGTTGAGCATTAGGTAATTACTCCATCGCACATAAACAGAAGAACCAAAAAATGGAGTGCTATGATTTTTTTGTGTGCAATATAAAATTTAACTTTTACTTCAAAATTTTTAAAAAAATATCCGGCTGAGCATTAAATACATAAATCAAAAACACACATAAGTGCCAATGTAGAAATGGAGCATTGATAATTACTAAATTTGAAGAGTCACTGGGGTTCTCCACAACTGTGTAGATCGTTAGATTTATGGGAATTTATATTATCACACCTAATGAAAGGAAGGGTAATTTTGATATGGATCTCCTCAGACGTGAAACCTTTTGGATTTACACTCTAGGAACTACATATCCCAGGGACTCAATGAACAGCTAAATTAGTTGCTATTTATAAGCGTGGTAAGCATATGAGAGGTCTCGGTGCACCCACAGGAAGACCGTCTTTTTAAACTCCACAGCTTTATTAAGCAACTCTATTTACATACATATAATTGAGTCAAGTAGGTCACTACCCTCTTCTTCTAATATTCCTCCATATTAATTAACACATGTACTTCTGAACTTTAATTATGTCATTATACATCACTGTGTACCATTGTGTCATATACTTACTATCTATGTCATATCTAATTCATCCTGATCACTATCAGGATGACGCCAAACAAGACCTATCTTTACATTTGATCTCTGTCCATTGGGGTTGTGAAATTGAGATTTTTCTCGGCCCCCATTCTGAATGGCCGTTGTTCCGTGTGAACATTAAAAGTATTTAAAATACTGCGCTCGAACCCTTTACTTGCCGTTTTTAAACACTATACAGTGGACGGAAGTGGCGGTTTAGCCCCTCGGCAAGTGTGGGCGGAAGTGACGTTGCGCGCGACATAGCGCACGTCACACATTCCCGCACTCAGGCGGAAGTCATTGCCCGGACTTCGCGCCCTAAGGGCGGAAGTGACGGAGGTCGGAGCAGGCATGTTACCGGGTTTGCTACGGCGACGGCTTTGAATACATCCGCCTTCCGTCACATTTAAGGCTGCTTGTGCATTCAAAACAAACGGCGGGCACACCATAGCCCTTTCGTGTGGGCCCTTTTTTAGCCATAACGCTCTATGACCTGCATTCCATGCAATTTCTGCGTTGGTAAGTACAGACTATCCTTTTTTGATGACATGTGCTTGTGCTGTTGTGGGGTTTTGAGCCCCGCATGTGCTGGAGGTGATTGGATATATTTGCATTACGAACACCACCTCTGTTGAAATACACACATGAAAATGGCTATATATACCCCACAGCAATTTAAATACATATTAACCTGCACTATAAGATATCTAATATGGGACAGGATAAATCGGGGGTAACTTCATCCGTTTATACCCTCAATCTTTGAATTTTTTTGATTCCATTTTTAGATTATATACATCACTTCATTTGTTCCCTGAAGAGACTGTGGTGGGTCGAAACATGTTGGATTTCTGTATGATTAACACGTAAGGGTAAGACTTGATCTATAGGGTAAGCTTCTATACCGGGTGAGGGGTCGCCCTTGTCGGGGCGAGTGCTCTAACGATCTAAAAACCGGTGTGGGACCCCCAGTGACTCGTCAAAGTTAGTAGTTATCAATGCGCCATTTCTTCATTGGCACTTATGTGTGTTTTTAAATTTATGTATTTAATGCTCAGCCGCATATTATTTTAAATTGTGAAGTAAAAGTTAAATTTTATATTGCACACAAGTATCATACGCACTCCATTTTTTGGTTCTTCCAAAAGTACAAAGGAGGCAGAGAGGAAAAGAAACAAGGAAAGAGTAGGGAAAAGGGACTACTCTTTCCTTGTTTCTTTTCCTCTCTGCCTCCTTTCTACTTTGCCTCCTTTTGTTACTCTTTACTACCTTATTCTTACACTTCTTCATTATGTTTCTATGCTCTTCTGATTCTCTATTTAGCTTCTTGCACCGCTGTTTACTTATTTCCCTGCCTCTTTTCCAGCTCCGCTACTGTGGACGTGCACCGGGCGCATGCGCAGAGCGTTTTTCCCTTACTGCCCTCATCTTCTATTTCCTGCCTTACTGTGCAACTGCGGCTTCACCACGCATGCGCGGTCGGCTATTTAATGGCCGCCCGCATTGCAGTGGCCGTGGGCGCTCCTTCCTACATCCCCGGACGTCAGGTCCAATATGGCTCTCCTCTAAGTAAACTTTCTTTTCTTTTTACACAGAGGTTTCCCTGTGTCTTGTGTTTGGTTCATGCTTATCCTCATCTATTGTCTTCTTACTTATAGCGCTCTATGCCACTGGGGTTATCACTCCTTTCCCAGTCATTCTTACTCTATGCATTCCTGTGGTAAGCATTTATTGTTCCCTCTATTCTTCTACTCTCTTTACTTCTAGTTTTGTATATTTATATGCCTCATTCTTTTGCAGCTTCCACCTGGCTACTACCATACCTTAGCCGATACTACATATACTACCTATTTTCACATTACATTATTTTTTGCCTAGGTAAGATCACTTTAACATCCTTCCTCTTCCTCCCCCTCCCCCTCTCTCCTTCACTTCCTGGTATCCCTATTTATCTCAGTTGTATAACCAATATTGTTCCTTGTATATACCCAACATCTCAAGATATCACTCTCAATTCTATTTGTACCTTCATTTGTGGCTCTACTTTTGTGTTTCTAGCTCTATCTTTACCTTTTTTATTTCTACATCTATAGTACATATACATTTGATACTTACGGTATTCTTTTACTTTTCAGATGTCCTTGATAAAGGCATAAAAGCCGAAATGTTGTATATATTTGACATCTAGTTCTACATGTTTGCCCTATTGTCTCTGTAAAAGACACATTTATTGAGTATATGTATTTACAATTTTTTTTAGTGTAACTGATAATTTTGATCCTGTTCACTGTCTGTTTAATAAACCTTTTGGTTAATAAGCAAGAAAAACGGTGTGTAGTGGATTTTCGTTTCTGTATTATATGACCATTGTGTCTTTTCCACTATTGCACCCATTATCCTACATACCCTAGGTGTGCGTAACCATTTTTCTGTAAGTTTATACCAGTATACCAAAAAGCCACAATTCAGCCTGTCCAATTGAATAGTAGAAGCGTTATCAATTAGTTGTAAGCCAGCATGGTGGACCATATGTGATTGTATAATTGGCACTCCTTATATAATTTTGTGGTACACACTCACCCCCCTAACTTTTATGGCTGGTAGGTGAATGGGTGATCAGAATATGTAATGTGTAATCTCCCCAGTATTATAGTGTGACTTTTTTGCATATTCATGTGAACTGCCACTTATCCAATACAGTTTTTTACTAGGCAGTTGCCCCCCTAATGGATGGGTGTGGGAGAAGCTTTTCATTTTTGTATTGCCTCCTATTGGGATTAGTTCATTGTCCAGTCATTAATCTGTAAGTATGACGTTACATTTGTTGTCTCACTATAAGGATTGCTTTTTATGTTAAAGATCTTGAAAAAACAAGTCACTCTGCAATATGTCCATTAACAGTGTCCTACCTATTCTGAGATATCCCCTCTTGTATGGGCTGCATCATCTCCTCAGGTCGCTATAGCTACAGACCTGTTTGATCTCTCCTGATAGGCTGCCAGCACTGGTTGCTATACTGTTGCTACAGAATTGGCTTCTACTGCAGCGTAGTAGAAGCCAGTAAACACGTCCCTGGATTCAACGTGAACCCAAGAAAACAGGACTGAGGTAAGATGAATCAATGGACTACCACTTTAAATAATATTCTTTGATTTGCTCATTGACCTGTTCATGTCTAAAGATGTTTACGGGTCAAAGGTTAGGGTTAAGTGCCACATTTGAGGTATACCTGATAATACTTCTTTTTCTTTTAGGCTATGTTCACACGGCTAATTTTGGGACGTATCTCACCCCGTATTTCGCGCCGCACAGCACGAAATATGGGGCGAGATACGTCCCAGTCATAGAGAACTATGGATTACGTCTCCTCTCCCTGCTTGGACAATACGCCGAGCGGGAAGAGAATTGACATGTCAATTATTCACGGCGTATACGTGCCGAGGATAATGAATGTCTATGGGGCCGGCGGGCTGCCAGACCCCCTGCCCCGCCCCGCTCCCGCCACCATACAGACGGGGTGAAATACGTCCTGCAATTAAGCCGTGTGAACATAGCCTTAGGAGACTCCCGCAAACTGGGTGGCAAAAGGAGTTGAAACCCTGCTAAAAGTGGGCATTTTAGGGGCACTTCTGGTATCTTGGGGTGTCTCAAATGGGGATGAAATCATCCAGACAGGAGTTTTAAAGGTGGACAGAAATGATTTGAGATGCCCCCAGTACAGCATGTCAGGCTGCCAATTTTTGTTCTATACTATTTCAAACATAACAATTTCTTCAACCTTCCAGTCTTGGATATAGTTTTCATCTGAAAATCCCAAATATCTCAACGGAATCAATGCAATTCATTCTATTGACAATGTAGCTAAAATATATAAAGAAAATTTATATAGAATCAGGTCTCACCATATATTTTCTGAATTCCCTGTAAATCATCAGTAGGTAGCTTGAAATTGTCGGTTTCCATGTACTGGTAAAAAGGGGCCATGATTGCAGTGGGGTCATTGGAGTGTTCCAGTCCTAAAGCGTGACCCAATTCATGTACAGCGACCAGAAATAGGTCATTTCCTGTGGAACAAAACAAATGAGAACATTTGTGTCAGAGATTGTAATCAATAATGTAATTACATTCTCATAAACAATTCAGATAATACTTAATTAGTGAAAGAAACAGTGGGAAAGAAATAACTTCTGCAGTAATTGTAAAACAGGCGAGCAGGTGCTAATGATCACTTTCTTGTATCGTCGCTAATTGTTTACATTTACGGGAATCTAACAAAAAGCACATTTAGAGTGTTTTCACACAGCACATTTTTTGTGCTTTTTTGGTGCTTTTTTCTGCAGCAATGCACATCATTAAAAGTACTTTGTAATGTTCAATTTTCTTTGTACCTCTGTCCTCTAGATTGTAAAGTGCTGCAGAATAAATTGGTACTATATAAATAAAGATTATACCCAACTACGAAGCTCAATAATACAACTACTCAGTGTCCAAATAATACTGCTATACAATACCTGAATAATACATCCTTACAGTATCATAAAATGCTTCCATACAATGTCCACATAACACTGCCAAATAGTACCATAATAATACAGTTTTCAATATCCCAAATCATATTACCACATACGCAGAATCAAAATAATACTACTTTTAAAGATCCCAAAAAATAATGCTATATAGTTCCCATATAACACTGCAATTCCAAAATATAATCAACAATGACTGGTAAATAATATTGTTTGGATTTAGGGGTAGTTATAGTTATAGGGTTTTTTTGGGGGATACAGTGCTTAATATACTGTAAATGATGCTTTTGCCCAATTCTTTTTCTGTTTCAGTCACGTTATTCAGATTTTTGGGGCTTTGAAGGTTGTCGAGTTTGACACTGCCTAAAACTGCCCCTGCTTGTAGCGTAGATCCAATAGTTATGCCCAAGACTTCAATGTAATGGCTATAATGTTTTCTTACACCAAAATCTTTTATAAAAAGAAATAGACCCCTGCGTAAATACAATGATCTAAACAATCCTTACAATAAATAGATAGGATTATTATCCAAACAGGGGACAGCATTTAAGGTGAACAAGCTGATTTACAGTTAAAGGGGTTTTGCCACGATCTTATTTTATACCTTCTGCATCCAGTTCTTCAGCTCTGCATGCGTGTGTGATTTGTTTGAATTGCATATCATGTGACCCAGCAGGATTACATCACCATGTCTTTTCTCTCTCTTGTCAAAGAAAGGTCTGTTTATGTATAGAATTGTAAGTAGCTACACTGTAGCTCAGAGGTAACATTTTTGCTTTACAGCACAAGGGTCCTTGGTTCAAATCCCTGCAGGAACCAAACCTGTGTTTTTTTTTTCTCTTTATCAATGCACATACCTCATTGAGGGTTATTTTTAAATTGCACTGTTTGACTTAATACTAACTAGTCCAAAGGACTAGAATGACAGCACCCGGGGTTTGAACACTCAGTAGCTACCTGAGAAGAGAGGTGATGTCTGAGCATGTGCGACCATGACTGGGGAGCTCACAGCGAAGGTCATATCCCCTGGAGACAAACTGTAAACAATGTATCACTAAAGGAGCAGCTAAAACAAAAACGATGTAGAATTTTTAATAATGATGAATGGTAAAAATGTTTATCTAATTTTCAAACGTCCCACGTCAATTTTACTTCATGGCAAAACCCCTTTAAAGTTGACAATGGTATTCCCCAATCCAAAATTATAGACTGATCAAATTTCCGACTAAAAATATATCTTCAGAATTCCTCTATGCTACTAAAAACAGCTTTAACAATATACAATATGTAATAAAATACAAATGAATAGATGGAGCAGACAGTTTCCATCTTTGTTAGTTTGTCACTAAGGGCACGTCCCGATGGCACCGGTATATCCGACCGGTATTTGTCCGGTTTCTGTGCTGTGCACACGGCTGCGGGAGGACGGCTTTTCTCCGCGATTAGTTTTTCGGGCGGCCAGCGGTCTGGATAACCACCGGGCCGAAAGCGCGTGAATTGGGGACTGCAGCCCCGGTTTTAAATAGAGGCCTGTGTAAAAGTTTGCGGCCTGTTTTTCAGACAGTTTTCAAAAACTTTTGAAATTTTTTCAAAAAAATTAGTTTTTTGGGCGGTCGGCGGTTTAAAAACCACCGGGCGGAAAACCCGTGGAGTGGGGACTGCTGCACAGGTTTTCCATAAAGCCCCATATATAAAGTTTGCGGCCGGCTTTTCAGACAGTTTTCAAAACCGCAAACCGTCTGAAAAACCATCCGCAAACCGTGGACAAGGCCTAACATGCCCACAACAACTTTCGCCACTTCACAGATGTCTGAAATTAAGCCCTTTGTAAAAAAGGATAGATACCTGAGGCTGACACCTTTGGGTTCTGTTCACAAGTTGGCTTGAAAAAATCGTAATCTATCTCTGAAATACAAGGTGATACCCTCGGATTTTAGCTGCAGATTTTAGCTTAAAACTTTCGTTTTCATTACTAATTTTAATGTGGTTTAGCCCCATAGTAATAGGACTAATCCACGAATTTGAGCAGATTCCATGTCAAAGAATTGACATGTCAATTCTTTTTTGTCTGCATCATGATCTGAAATTGGGATTTCAAGCAGATTTTGATGCAGAATTCCATATACAAATCCTTCATGTGAACAAGGACGTGTGACGTACAGTAATCTGCAGAACTATGCTGTTAAAAAAGGGTTTTATTCACATGACAAATTTTAACGCAGAATTCAGTGCAGATTCCCCTTTAATTTCCTTATCAAAATCCTTATTGATTCACGTCGTAATTTTCAGTCTGACTTGTGAATGTAGCCTAATGGACACTGTTATGAAGAATCCATCGTGATTCTTTAGGATCCATGTGAAATGGTCGTGACTCTGGTAAGAGTCCAATGAGCAGATTGCTTGTTATGTGTCTCTATTAAATATTCTAAGCTATATTGTTGTAAATGAGCTGTGTGGGTACCACCATATAAATTTATCCTTACGATATGCTGTAAATCAAAACATGTACAACAATGCTTCTTAAATGAGCTAGCTCAGCTTATAGGGTGTGAACAGCAAGGTTAACATCTTAACGATCCAGCTTACATCAGACATTAAAGTACTAAATCAGACTTACAACCCATTAGACATGCAAACTATTTATTGTAGGATCCATAAACAATATTCAACCTACTTCCTTGCAGGTTATCTCTCTACCACTGAGAATTTTTTTTACCTACACTATAGAGATAAACATCTGAAGAATAATCCGAAGACTATAAAGCCAACAATAATCAAATATCGACAATATTAACAGTATGAATTTAGGTAAATCTGAGGATTTTCCATCATATACCTTGAAATCAATAAGCTGAGACCTCTCATATGTCCTACATCTATTTGTATCTCATGTTCAAGAACTAAATTCAACCAATTGCTTGAGGACTATAATGTAGCACTAAGCTAAGTGTTTTACAAAATTATATCTTATCTATTGCTACATTACTTAGTACATTATGTTTGTACATATTTACTACTTTAAAGTAACTTTTTAGGATAAGACCCCATTCACCATGTTTTTAGCCTCCACTGGCAGTACCCATCAAGACACCTTGAAAGAGTTTTCATGACGGATACTACAATAAGGGCACTAGGAATCTATAGAGCAATTGCAGCTTGAATTGGACTACCTTGGCTTTATTTTCCTAACATTTACATCTTATGTGACAAATACAAAAGCATGGTCTAGCATACATAATTGTCAACGACAAAACAATAAAAATGGACCGAGCGCTCGTCCCGTTGGAATGAATCCTCGTGTGATGCCGACTTAGGATGAAAAATGCTCACTTTATTCCAAATAAAACATTAAGATGGTGGCCTTAATGCTTATTGTAACTTTGAATAACGCGTTTCCTGCATCAGATGCTGATGTGTTACATACAATAAACAGATTAACATAGGGTTTATATACACAGTAACTAACAATATAATAGGTACAGAGAAGGAACCTATCATGGTTCTTGATGTAGAGTAGTAGAAATTTAAAAGGCCAATTAGAAAATTTAAAAGACGGGGTCGGCAATAAAAAAGGAAATCTTATTGGTTGGAGTTGAAGCGGGAAATTCAATCCAACCAATGAAAAGAAGAGCTACTCTGTCCCCATGTTATGCTATGGGAAAAACGTTACAAAAATACTGGTATATTGTCAAAAAAGATCCTTTTCTCCAACAATCACTACCTGAAAACCCTAGTTTAATATTTAAAAGGGCACCTAACATCAAGAACATCATTGCCCCCAGCTTAATCAGAGGTCCTTATTAAATAAAATCTGTAAATAATGATCAGGCAAACAGTGGCCCATGTGGTAGCCTTTCTTGTTTATGTTGTATCTCTATTTCCACCAACACTACTTTTTGTTCTACGTCCACTAATGTCACCTATAATATGAAACATTTGTTGAACTGCAAAAGTTCCTTCGTTATTTATCTAATTCAATGCGACTGTAACCTCCAATATGTGGGTCGCACCACACGTCATTTAAATCTACGACTAAAAGGCCATAGATCGCGCATTAAAAATGGAGATTTGAATCACAGTGTGTCTAGGCATTATAAAGAGTTCCACCAACAGGATCCTACAAAGCTGACTATTCAGCCGATAGATCATGTGACACCTGACACCCATGATAGATTTCGAATATTGCAGAAAAAAGAAGTATTCTGGATGTTCACCTTACGTACGGTGAACCCAAAAGGTCTTAATGAAGCCGTAGAGCTTGTTTACTGATTATATTACATTGCAAACCAACCATATAATATTACACTTTTTTTGCACGATATTTTTGTTTTTCTTTTCTGCTATTGGTATATTTTTTGTATCAACACTTCTCATTGGTGTCTTTTATCCTATGCCTGTTTGTGTGCGCTCCCTCCCCGGGCGCACGCACACAAGTTCATAATCACACTCAGTCGCCCCTTTTTATCTCCGTCTTTCCTTCTTTTTCTTTTTTCTTTTCGGTCATTGACTCAGTTTTCTGTAATAACACTCACTCTTGGCTATTCTCCACCCTAGGTTTGTTGGTGTGCGCCCTTCACCTCCGGGCGCGCACACACACTGGCTGTTATTTATATTCAGCCTTTAGATACTTGTGTACTTCTAGGTATAATTGGCCATATTTCTTCCTTTTTTTCCACTTTAAATAGTGATTTTAACAATACATGTGGTTAATCTACACTTTATTTGTATCCACACTTGCGCTCTTTTAACAAGAGCGAACGAAATACGATAAGCCTGTTTCAGGCGCCCTTTGTTTTGAATTGGATCACAGATAGGGAATCTCACCATTGGTCAATTCAATTTTCCCTCTGCAAACTCAGCCTATCAGCTAAAGTGTCTTTAAACTCTCTACTATTGGTTACTCTTTTTCCCATAGCATAACATGGGGACAGAGTAGCTCTTCTTCTCATTGGTTGGATTGAATTTCCCACTTCAACTCCAACCAATGAGATTTCCTTTTTTTGCCGACCCCGTCTTTAACATTTTCTAATTGGCCTTTTAAATTTCTACTACTCAACATCACTTCTCTGTACCTATTATATTGTTAGTTACTGTGTATATAAACCCTATGTTAGTCTGTTTATTGTATGTAACACATCAGCATCTGAAGAAGTGCTTGTGGGCACGAAACGCGTTATGCAAAGTTACAATAAGCATTAAGGCCACCTTCTTAATGTTTTATTTGGAATAAAGTGAGCATTTTTTATCCTACGTCGGCATCACACGAGGATTCATTCCAACGGGACGAGCGCCTTTTTCTATTTTATACATAATTGTCAGGCACATAGAGCATATAGGGTCAGGTAATAGAGTAAAGGTAGTCCATTTCACATGACTATATATACCTTTGCTCTATAACTTCCTATGGCCCTCATTGTGGTATCCATCAGGATAACTTTTTCAAGATATTCTGACAGATACCACCGGCAGTGGCAAAAAAGGTGATGTGACTGGGACCTTAGCTGTGCTGGGTAAGTATATGAGAAGTTACACTCTATCTGGCCATTATTTAATTTGTGTAAGGCATTTTTCACCAGGTTTTTCCTCTAAAGTCTGTAACTTTAATTATCAGTGATCCTTCAGTTGGAGGGCAGAGACTAAGGGAGATATGTATGAAACTAGGTGCATAGCAGATAATTTTCTCATCTATTTTTCAGTGTATAATGTGCCTGAATGTATGAAAGTGGTTTTTGTGCGTTCATAAATGATGTCTAAAGTTCAACGCGCCTCGCCTGTGTATTTGGCGCATTACGGAACTTAGGCGCATGAGTAATGCACCAAACATTTATAAAGGTTATAGATAGGCTAGAAATAAAAGAAAATTCATTAGAATAGCATGTCAGTGAATAGAAGCTATGGTACTGATCTTGCTTGGTGGATCACAGGTCCCAGCATGACCTGTGGTGTCCTGGCTCTTGCTATATGTAGAATAAAGGGTGAGAGCAGCAAAAAATAAATTTCAAATTTAATGTAGTAAAAATGTAAAATATAAAAATTTGAACAACAACATCAGTGGGTTATTTAATGTAAAATTAGTTTTAGATTCTATTAATTGTAAATACATTTTATAGGAGATATTTTTATATTTTGGGGATATATATTTTTATATTAATTTTATATAATAACATTTTTCATCGAATTTAAATTATTTAGTTTTATATAGTTTGATAATTATCATAAATTACTTTTTATTATTCTACTGGTGTAAGTTGAGAAATATTGGACATTTTTTTTCCTAACAGCAAATCTAGCTCCACTCCTCAGGCTCAGGCAGACCACATTGAGATAGGTCTGCCTGTCCGAGCAGTAATGCGCCTAGTTTTGCCGAACCACATTCATATATGTGTCTAATAATACAAGTGTGGTGCGACACACCCCCTCATGTTAAGCGCATTAAAAAGTGTCGAGTCTTACGAACAATGCGCCTAACACATTTATTTTGGCACATTAGACATCGTAGACTGCTCACTTAGGCGCATTTTACTCCAGAGAAGGGTAAAAACCCAATCATACATGTCTCCCTAAATTTTATGTTATGTTGGACATGAATGGGTGAGAGCACAGTCATTTTCCCACCAAATGAGGCCGGCTACGAGCGAACTACCAGCCGGCCTAAGAAAGGGATTTTGCTTCTCATTGAATTTGTCCAATAAATAACAATGATATTTCTGGCCAGACAAATAAAAAAATACATATACTCACCTTCCTCTTTACCTCCAGCGTTGGCTCTGTGGTATCTCTCACCGGTCTTCTTTTTTCTTCCTGTCTCCGGCCGAACAGGAAGTCAACACTGCAGCCAAGCACATACTACTGCCCTACATCATTGTCTGAAGCAGTTTACTTCCAAATGGTGATGTAAGGCAATGTCACGTGACCACTACAATCATCCGCTGCAGTGGGGAGTTCTTGTCTGACCTGAGTCAGAAAGTAAACAAAAGACTGGGAGAGATGCCGCAGAGCTAGTGCTGGAATAGAGGTAAGGAGGAAGGAGTATAAGTTTTTTCTTTTTTATTTGATAAACAGTATCTTTATTAGTATTACTTGTTACATTACTTGTTACATACTGGACAACTCCTTTAACAAAATAACCACTTTACTGGATGTCCCTATCACCAATGCTCCATTTCCATAAAAGTAATAAAACATACAGAACGGCAATCTTGGGAAAGGATCCTGTTTCCTTCAGGTGCTATTGTTTATATACTTCTTGTAAGAAAAAAAAATGTAGGATTCCTTTAGGAAGGAAGTCCTTGCCCAGACTCATCTAGCTTTGGTTAAATAAAGCCTATGAATAGCTATGTGAAGTTGAGCATGTTAATGTTATCCTTATCTGTACAGATTCAGTGTAGTTACAGTAAGGTAAAGTAGCATTGACAAGAGATATACATACAGTGCTTGTCTCACTGCTATGTCTGAAACTGATAACAAGTCCCATAAACTGACAGCAGAAGCCATTGGAATTCATATGTAAACTATACCAGCTAAACACAAATTACTGATACAATAGGATTTTCATAACCTTAAAAGGAAGAGCTGCCAACTGCGACCACTAAAATAATGTCTACTAGAACCAGTTAAAATAGCAATGTGAAGCTATAACAAATCATCTATTTTAATTCCTGGTACAGGCTAAACTATATAAAGCAAAGACAAAAGATTCATTTTTTCCCATGTAAAAGAGCAGTACACCGAAAGTCACACTATACTTAAAACAGAATTTTTAAAATAATGAGGGTAGGTAATAAAAAAAAAAAACTTAAAGGGAGTGTGTCATCAAAAATGACTTATTGTTTAACTCACGTTTTTATGTTAAACACATTTTTTTTTCTCATTCAAAGCTTTATTCAAGTAGAAATGGTTGTACAGTAGTAAAGGCAACAATGATATAACCAGCATCAACAAGATTCAGGTAAAGCATACATAAAAATATGATTCTTATGATGCATACAAACAAGGGAGAGCATATCACTCAAATAAGAAGGAGATGCTGAGGAAATTAAAAGTAATACAGGAGTAGCTGGGGGTTAAGATACACAACAAGTACACATGTTTATGTAGAAGTGTCTTAACGGGAACCGATGTCAAATACGCCCGAAATATCTACCCTAAAGCAAGGATAAGCTTGGTAGGAGAAGGGGGAACCCAGCAATCCAACAGAGGAGAGGAAGAAGTCCATTATTGCCCAGACTATTGTTGTAGAAAGCTCAGAAAATCCTCATCAACAGGCAAAAGAACTTTAACCAAACTGGGATAAAGGAGGCCAGTCGAAGCCAGTGCAGCATCATCAGCAAGTGAAGGAAGTGAAAAACTATCCGAACAGTCGCAGAGGGAGGAGTATTGATCAGAGTTACAAAAAACAAACCAATCGTTCCAAGTTTTAAAGAAGTGGTCCGAATCGGCATGTGATTCACATCGCAACTCCTCAAACCTACAAACCGTATGCATTTCCCCGAACCAATCTGTCAGTGAGTGGGGGAGGGGGGAGCGCCATAGCCTGGGTATCACTGCTTTAGCAGCATTTAATAAGAAAGAGAGTAAATGACCCTTCAAGGAATGCGTCGGACGTTGCGTAGTGAACAGAAGGAGGAAGGCAGGATCATTCTGCAATCTTTCACCACAAATCAAGTGGATTGTGTCAATTATTTTAAGCCAGAAAGGCTGTAGGGTGGAGCATTCCCACCATACGTGCAGCATTGTGCCCTCCTCCTTGAGACACCACCAACAGAGGTTAGAGACCGAGGGGAAAAGTGTGTGTAATAAAGACGGTACTCTGTACCAGCGAGTAATAATTTTATAGTTCATTTCCTTTATCCTCACTGAAACAGAGGTACCGTGGACAAGGGTAAACATTTTTTTCCAGTCATCAGTGGAGAACGATCTTGAAAGGTCCCTTTCCCAAGCTGTCTGAAAAGCTAGCTTAGGGGGGTTCCTCAGTATACACTAGCAGGTCATGAACTCTTGAGAGTAAGTGAGTACTGTGGATCCTCTGCAAACACCAGGATTCAAAGATAGTGGGAGCTCTACACAGAGTTAAGGAGACTCTAAGAGCAGAGAAGACACTACATAACTAATAGTAGTGAAATCTAGAGAGGCTCACATTTATGTTAAACACATTGTTAAAGAATTTTTGGTTATTTCTTTTTAATTTTCCATATCACTTTCAATATTTTTTAATAATTCTTAAGTCCTGCAGTTTTAACTTTGGCCACTAAGCCTAACAACAGTCTGACACTTCCTGTTCTGTACAGAAAGATTCTCAGTTGTCTGCTCATTATCAGCACAAAGAGGGTCAAACTGAAAGGGGACACCAGTGTGAATAGATAACACAGGATCCACCATTCACAAGGCCACATCAGGACTGGGAATGGGTATTAGATAGTTTAAGGATCTAATGTGAAGGGAGAGAAAAAAAAAAAGTTGTGTATATATGGAAAGTTGCACATATGTATATTTGTAAATATGTAAATAATGTGAGTAATGTAACAACAGTTGGTGGGCCAGTAAAGGGGATTTTAGTGGGAATGTGGATGTGTGGAAGGGAACATCTGGACCAGCTAAGAGTCTTAAAGTAAGGTATATGGCCATGTTTCTTTGTAAAATAGTGTATATAGCTTTTGTATATAATTTTATGTAGTGCCATATTGAAATGGTCCAACATTTAACAACAATAAAAGAGTTCCACCAGTCACAAGAGGAGATAATCACAGTTCACCCTTTCACCTCCCTGCACACTGATTTCTTCCCAGGTGACAGAGCATGACTAGAAAACTCTCCTATAGAAGTCAATGGGACTGAGAGATGCTTTACAGTAGCTTCATGCACATAGGACACTTAAGACTGACTGACTGCTGTTAAAGCAGTGCAAACAAGGCCAAGTGGCCAAAGTGAAAACTGCAAGACTTAAGAATTATTAAACATTATTGAAAGTGATATGAAAAATAAAAAAAAAATATAACCAAATATTCCTAAAAAATATGTTTAAGATAAAAACAGGACTTAAACAATGACTCATTTTTTGATGACACATTCCCTTTAATGTAATTCACACATAGATGTACATGTTTCTGAAGGTTGTCATACTAGAGGTGTTACAGGTAAAGTATTATGCATCTAAAATATCAATGCAGTAAGCCTGAACATTTTTAAAATTGTTTCCATGCATCTTCAGATTTTTATATAAAGACTTTGCATGCCATAAAGGGGTTACATAAGATTTCAAATCAATGGTCTATGTTCATGATAGGACATCAATGTTGGTTTTTTGAGGGTCCTTCCAACATCCGCACCAGTCGGTCGATTGAATAGACAATAGCAGTTGTGAGAGTGTTGCACCTTTTATAGTGGTTGTGCTAAGCATTGCATTCACTTAACTAGAAGAACATGAATACAAAAGGCACCTTCCTAATGCAAATAACCTGGTCAAAAGCTGGAAGATATTCCTACAATCCTCCACAGGTCCATTCTAACCTGGTGACACAGTAATTAGCGCAGTAAACCAAATCAAAGTATGGATGTTGCTCCAAACACACACTCCTAGTAAAGAGAAAGGACTTCTTTTATATTCATTAACAAGAGGTTCCAAAGCCGATTTTGTGGTAAAATAGAGCAGGGCACTGAACCAAAAAAAAAAAAAAAAAAGAGGTCACACAACCCTCCTAGTGTAATGTATGTGGACCAGAAACAACAACAGATAGAAGATATATTTTGCTCACCTTGAGTGCTGTGCAATGAATCACACTACTGATATTAGGCACATCAACATCTATGCGTTCAGAGGATCACTGACGTCACTGTTGACCTGATCCATCATTCACTTTAGGAGGACATAAATGCCACGTCTAGCACAGCTGTTACTAAATGCTTAAATGTAGCAGACCTTTCAAGCAGCTGATCAGTAGACATGCTGAAAGCTAGACCCACACAAATCTAATATTGAGGACCATCAATTTAAAAGCCAGGATGGCCACCTCAAAATTTTTCTGACATCACACTAATATGATCAGGCGTAGATACGTATAATAAATATGCACTATGAAAACTGTCTAGGTCTAAGACTTTGTTACCCATAGCAACCAATCAAAGCCCCCCATTCATTTTTTTAAAGAACTATATGAAATGTAAGGGGAGCTCTGATTGGTTGCTATGGACAACAAAGAAAGTCTTAGACCTAGAGAGCTTTCATACATGTCCCCTTATGTGCCCTTACTTTAGACTTGTGTTGCTCCTCTGATTCAAGTTGATGTCAGATTTGACCTGAATTTAAGCAATTTGATTTGGATCGTCCAAAATGGATTTTGACAAAAATCATCAAATCACAGACTCTTTTCCTAAGTTGGAGGTTAGAGTTTTTCAGGGGGTTTTATGGGTTAATTTACTGTTCGGGAGCACTCCTGATGCAGTGTCGCTTCCGATGCAATGTCTGACGTCTCTTTTGCCATCATGTCCAGTTAACAGTTAATATAGCAGAGTGTATATTATATATGGTAACCAGAAGTAATGTCAGATATCGCAGCAAAAGTGACCCTGTATCAAGCATGTCACCCGACCAGTAGTGCCATGAAGTAGTAAGTTAACTCTTTTAAGTCCACAAAAATCCTAACCCCAGTTTAGGGTTATGATTAAGGATAGGGATAAAAAAATTTGAGTTCAAGATGTTACAGTCCTGATTTTTTTTTCATAAGTTTGGTCAAACTAGTGTCAAACTGAATCTAGATAATCAATGTGGCCTAAAATATATATGCATAATTTTCTTGTCACTTTTTAAATACAAGGAGCTGAAAAGCTGTAAAATTTTGTGCAAATTTAGCATATCTAATGACGCACTATTCCACACCCCATACCGAGGAATAATACGTCCATAAACGTGGGCCCCAACTTCTTGCAGATCACCCCCTCTACCTACTGATCCAATCGTGCCACTAAGGGTACATCCACACGGCAAGGGTTTAAAAACCGCCTGAAAACTGACTGTCAACCATCCCTGTAGATGTCAATAGAAAATCCACCCAGTATTCTACACTACATGGTTTTTCTACTGGGCGGATTTTGACACCTCCAGCATCCCAAAAAACTTGGAACATGCACAATCTTCTGCCCGGTTTTCGGATGGAAGGTGTGCTATTCAATGGTTAAGGGGGACGTCTGAGTCTGAAAACTGGGACTGAACCATCCCCCAAAACCATTCAAAAGACGATAAAATATCGGCTGGATTCTTAAACAAAATCTGACTGGCATTTTATAACTGCCGTGTGACCGTACCCTAAGGGGCCGTTCACACGGCACAGGACAAATACCGGCCGGTTTGCCAGCCGGTATTTGTCCTGTTTTGTAGCCGTCCCCATGGCCGCGGGAGGGCCGGCTTTTCTCCACGATGAGCGGAGAAAAGCCGTCCCCCCTCCCATTGAGATGCACATCTTCCGTCCGGAAACCGGACGGAAGATTGTGCATGTTCAATGTTTTGTCGCCGGTCCGCTGGGGACTGCTGCACGGGGTTTCCATAGAGCACAATTGTGCTCATTTTCGGCCGGTTTTTCAGGCGGTCTGGAAAACCGCCAACCGGCTGAAAAACCGGTCGAAAACCTGTGCCGTGTGGACATGCCCTAACACAGAGGTTTCAAACTGACAGAGTTTGGGACTGAGGTTCATACTTTGGACCCGCAAGAGGTAACCATTCTTAGGGTTACCTACATCTATATATAACAAGCACACACAAGATCGATAGGATCTACTAACTTAATTAAGGCTAGATCCACACAGCTTAGGACAAAAACTATTGGAAAGTCGACTGTTTTTCTCCTACCCCAGTTTGTCACTGTATTTGTAAAAACCGTGGTCAGTTCCCTTTTCTTGCCATCGGCCCATATACCGTAATTGATTGTATGGTTAAACCGACAACAAAACTCAAAATGGTGACATATTTAGAAAGAAGTTCCTAAATGCGCTGGTGCCAGAAAACGAGCAGAAAATAAAACAACCTGTGTAGACTACAGGTTGTTTTTTATATTAAAGTCTATGGGCATGCAAAACGGTCGGCTTTTCAGTGGTTCCAAAATACTAAAACTGCCAAAAATATGATCATTTTTGCATGCTATATAGACATAGCCTAATACCTCATAAGAAACAGCCACTAGATGCAAGTGACAAATGGGATATTCCTAATGATCCTTCAATCACATAGCGCTAAGCAAAGAACCCATATTAAATAACTACATTTTGTTGTAATACATTTCAAATAAACAATAGATGAATACAAACCAACAGAAAAAACACAGACTGACTGGAAATGAATAAATAATCTACTACTGAACCAAAGGAAGCTGCGATATTTCACAGTACATCTTTAGTGACTACTGAGATGTTTCTGCTCTTTCAGTTGTTAAGTTTTTACAAACATTTGCTATGTGGAATTGAATCATTGTTTTTACTATATAACTTGGCTTCAAAATCATAAAGAACCCTTTATGGATAGAACCGAATAGTTTGTTTATAGCTGTTAGTATCTACTAGAACTAGATTTTCTGTGGATTTTTCATTTTCAAGAAAAGGTATCCAATAGCAGGCATTTCTTAATTTTAACAAATTTTATCCTTACAATGTGTAAGGTTTCAGAATCGAAGTCAAAGTCTACAAATGAATCCTAGTGCTTCAGATTTTTCTGTGGATTACCTGTGGATCTGTAACAAAATCCATAAGTACAGATAAAAGCCCTCTGCTGGTCTCTGTTCAACACCCTCCAGCTGTGACTTGTCAGCTAATCACAGGCTAATGGGTTCACAAGTCATCACTGAGAGGCAACCAAAAAGTATTGTTACTGGAGAGCAATGGGATAGAGAGATAAGGTGAGCATATTTTTTTTTTTTTGTCAAATAGATGTTTGAATCTGCCATGCAAAAAAATCCACAAGAAAATCTGCTTGATTTGGTGCAGTTTTGTCTTGCAGATTTCATTGAAGTTTTTTTTGTTGTTTTTGCTGCTGAACTTTTTCAATGCAATCCCAAACCATGCAAATTATGGTATATTTCTTTTGATAAACAAATATGCCAAGTTAGGAAAAATGTACACTGTGAGTTTACCAGGTGTATTATTTTACTTTGGATAAATATTGGATGGAAGTAAAAAGAAAATAAGATGGTCGCAATAGTGTTGCTTGAATAGGTCCATGTTTGGTTCCACACTGGTTCTATCAAACTTGCAAAAAATGTGGATTCAAAACCTGAATTACTTACTCTATCCCTCCTCCCAATGTGAGAGTTAGGGCCCGTTTACACGGCACAGGACAAGTACCGGTCGGTTTATCTGACCGGTACTTTTCCGGTTTGTGTGCCATCCCCATGGCCGCCGGAGACGGCTTTTCTCCGTGATTAGCAGAGAAAAGACCGCCCCCTTCACATTCACTTGTTCATATTCCGTCTGAAAACCGGACAGAATGAACATGTAGAATGTTTTTTGGGCGGCTGGCGGTTTAAAACCGCCGGGCGGAAAACCCGTGGAGTGGGGACTGCTGCATGGGTTTTCCATAGAGCCCCATATATAAAGTTTGTGGCCGGTTTTTCAGACGGTTTGCGGTTTTGCAAACCGTCTCAAAAACCGGCCGCAAACCGGTGCCGTGGGGACATGGCCTTAGTGCTTATGCATTTTTAGGTTTTAATAGCCATTCCACAGAACTTTTGTTCTAGTGGTGCTTCAGGTCCAATGTGTCTTCCAGTCAAGGTAAGATTAGGGTTAGATGTTTTTTTTATTTGACAAGTGAAAATGAGAACACACCTACGTATTCTAGCATGCTTGGGGCACCCTCAGTATGGCCTCAGTATGGCCTAAAGGAAGTACGAGACTGCTGAAATCTATACACATTATTACCTTTGAGTGGGATTAGCCTTCAGAAAGGTTTTCCCAACTAAGTAATCCATTACCATAAAATTACTTAAGTAATCACTAGATCCTGATGGGATGTATGTAAGCATGATTTTTAACCAGATATAACTAAATATAAGTACCCTATATGAGCTCCATTATTTCATATTTATTTCATATGAAGAGTGAGATGGACCATCTTAATTTCTGATGGGAATCTCCTTATATCTAGATACGTATATATCATCAATATCTAGATACTCAGACATCATCAACATCTAGATACTAATACATAACCTATACCTATACCTATACCTATACCTAGCTACTCATACATCATCTATGCATAGCTAAAGAGTATTGTTCTTCATAAACTGTACAATCTTGAGAAGACCAGACAGTATAAGTTACTTTGCTAACACTGTAATATATTCTTGATTGCTTCCTTCAAGCTTACAAGAAGGTTTTCAAATTGGTAATCATGTATAGCGTGTCCCTTTTACTCTACTTTGACCATATGGCAGATTGTGAGGATGTTTTGTTCCCCGTCGGAAAGAAATTAACTTTGACGTACTGGGAGAAAATAAGCTGAACACAAAATTGGTAGTTGAAGTACAAAGATAGACACTTATGCCCAGGTGAATGAAGTGAAGTGCTTGTAATCAAAAAAACTGTCCTCCAAACCTCCGGGTAATTACTAGTTTTCAGATGATTGGCAATCAAGTAATTAAACTGTACTTGCTATATTTCATCAACATAAAATGTATTCGTTGTAAAGGAAAAAATGATTTTGAGTATTCATCCTACTGGGAGCAAAAGTTGTCAGCACATCATAGTAGTGAAGCAATTAAAATGCATTAGACTGTAACCAGCCATGAAACTGTGACATTAAGAGGAAAACATTTTGCTCAACATTAGCAAATTATAGTAACAAAGCTACAATGCCCTGGACCTCTCAGCAGCATCTGAAAGGAGGACCCTTGAAAACACCTGTTTAGCTTTTGTTGTAAAATGGTGTAGTATACTGGAAAATGAGCAGTGGAAATTACACAAGCAATGTGACAGTGGCCACTACCACCAAATACTTCCACCTCTTCATTGCCCAGTGCCTATTTCTGATCCCTACTCTCATATCATAGTACTAAACAGTGATTTATATAAAGAAGAGTACCCAGGGCTGGGATAAGACATTTTGGTGCCCTAGGCAGATAGGGCAAATGGCTAATTTCCAAATTGAGTTATTTCCGGTCCTGGCTGCTGCAGGCAGGTGTCAGATGTAGCTAACACCCAGCACCCACTACATACTCAACTCATGAACTCACTTTATACATCCTTGCACCCCATTCCTGGGAAGCATGAAATGGCTCCCTAGGCATTCACCTAAATCTGCCTTCCCATTGTCCCAGCCTGAGAACACCCCTTTACCAACTCAAATCCTATGGGTGGTAAAGGATGGTTATCATCTCTTCTGAAGGAGGAAGATGATGTTTCTCCTTTGTTTTCTAAGGCTGTAGTTTTGGTAGAAAGAAGAGGTCCTAGTAGAAAGACAGGTTAAAGGAGTTGTCTCATTACGAGCTTTCAGCCTGTCAGTGTCCCTGGTAAGTTGAACTGAGGGGCGTGTTTCTTGGTCTGTCTGTTCTGCTCCCTCTCCCCCCTCCCATCAGCACACAGGCAGCTACGTAACTTCTATACAGGGGGGGGGAGGGGGTTTGCTCTCAGAGTTCACCCTGTGTGTGCCTGCCTAGGTCTGTTACAGGAGAGGGCTGATCTAGGAGTGTAGAGAGGAATATGAAGCTGTGTGCTAATAACAGAGCAGAGGGGATGCAAGTGTTCCTATATCCCCTGCTTAGCTTACAAGTCTCCACATCTCCAGCAACAACAAGGGCAGTGTTACTATACTCAGGATGTCTCACTAATACAGGAGAACATAAAGTATTCACATGCCCCCTGATCTGTATAATATTAGTATAGTCACAGTTCCAAAGACATATCATGATTATAGTAACAGACAGGGTCACTGCTGTCACATCTATCTGTGTAGAGAGCAGGAGGAAGCAGGCACACACGGGGTTAATCCAGGCAGCTCGGACACAGACGCCAGAGTCCTCCCTCCTCCTCCCTATACTACAGAAGCATTCTGTGCGGGAGGGGCTCTCTGCTCCGACCTGTCTTCAAAGGTGATGAGTCATTCAGACCTGACAGCCAGTAAGATAAGGATCAACAGGTCGGCTACTATAGAGATCTGAGAAGCTGATGTAGTAATACTAACAGGGCTAGCTCAAAATCAGTAGGACATTTGTAATGAACATATATTGCAAATCTGTTTGTTTTTTAAAGATCTTTTAATTAAAACAAAATCATTTTAGCGAGACAACCCCTTTAACATTATCCAGTGAGAAGGTGAAAAGGGAATAAATTAAGATGGTCCATCTCACTCTTCATATGAAATAAAGGAGCTCATATAGGGTACTTATATTTAGTTATATCTGGTTAAAAATCATGCTTACATGCACTTCAGTAAAAAAAAAAAAAAAAAAAAAAAAAAAAAGTATCTTCCCAAAATTAATGGCAAAATTTGCATTTAGTTTCCCCCTAGTCAGTAAAAATTTAAAAAAATAAAAGGGGGGGAAGACTTAATGAAATAATTTTTAATTTTGTAATTGGTGGGTGCCATTTCTAAAACAATAACACTCAAGATTACAAAACCCCTTTTTAAAAGGCAAATTCTCCACAAAACCCCCCAAAAAGGGCCCCAAAAAAGGGAAAAACCATAGGGGATGCTATTCTGCGCCCTACCTACAAAAAACAGGGGGATTTGCCCTGAAAAAGGCCCCCCATCCCCGGGGAAAACCTGGTTTAAACAAACTGAAAACCGACTAGAGGCAAGAACTTCCTTAAGTCCCAGGTGGTAAAAGGGAAGCTTTTTCCCAGGAATTTTGGGTGTATTTGTTCTTAAAATTTGGGTTTAAGTCGTGTGCGCATTCCTGGGGAGGTTGGGGTGGTGTCATGTGCAATGAGGAAAGGTGAGTACACAGAGATGGTAGGGGACAAGAACTGGAAACACAGGAGAGACATGACCATGTCGGCGGTCCAGAGCAGGGACCGCACCATGGATTGTGCCAAAATAAATGGCCAACTAAAGTTTTTTCCCCAAATGGATCGGGTCTTTTATATTTAAAAATTTGGTGGTTACCCCAGGAAAGTAAATCCATGATTTGGGCTGTAAATAAAAGGGAACATTTAAAAGGGGTTGTCTCTTTCTTTCTTTTTCACAAAACCCCACAGCCAGTACAGGCCCCCCTTTTCCGGGTTGGTTTTTGGGGGGTTTCTACCAAAAGTATTTGGCTATAAAGCTCTGCTGTTCCTATCTGTTGAAGGAAATAAGTGTTTTTAAAAAAAGTTTTTAACAGGTAAGAACTTTAAAGGATTAAAGTTTGTCAAAAGAAAAAAACAAGCTCCCACTGCTGTGATAGGCCCACGCAGGGAGTGGACACCCACTAGATGATCGGGGATTTTACAGCTTTGAGAGGTGGCCCAGTAACATAGGGAAGTTTGGGGTACAAAAAGAGAAGAAAAGATCTAACCCCGGGGAACGGGGAAGGGGAAAATTAAAATTAGTAATGTAATTTTTATTTACTTTGTCTACATTTTTTTTAAAGCAAATAAAAAAAATTGGGAATATTTTTTTAAAAGCTCACCCCCCAAAGGGGGGTTTATCCCCCAAAACAGTGAGAAGTTAAAAAAATTTTTTTTGAAAATAGTCATAAGTTCTTCCACTATTGAGTTTTAAAGTTCTCTGAAAAGCATTTTAAAAAAAATGGAACATTGGTCGGGTATTGAAAAACGGGGCTGGCTGGGCCCCCGGGGGACCGGGGGAATCCCCGGTGGGCCCCCCCGAGCGCTGTCCGGGCCCCCGGGCAGTGCCGGGCAATCCCCGGGGGGGCCCCCTCCGGGGCACCGGTCCCTGAGCGCCCGGGACCTGCGTCCCAAGCGCCCAGAGACCCGGGCCCCGGGAGCTGGGGGGCTAATGTCCCCGGGGTTTCCGGGGGGTGCGCGGTTTTCAGCGGACACAGCGCCACTAGGCTGCGCTCCGCCTTTATTTTCCCTGGGGAGGCTGAAGTCGCTAGGGGCCCTTAGCCTGCCGGGCGCTGGCCCCCATTGCTGACGTAGGGGCGCGGCCTTGGGGGGACGTCACTTCACTGGCCACCCATGCAGGGCAGCAGGAAACCCGGGGGCGGCAGCACGGAAAGCGGCCGGAGCAGGAGCCCGAGCCAGGGGGAAATGGTTTTTTGTTGTTTTTTTTTTTGTTTTTTTTTAAAATACAGGGGGGGTCCTGGCTACAAGGGGGGGGGCTTGGGCTAGGGGGGTCCCTGACTAAGGGGGCCCCGGCTTTCAAAAAGGGGGGGCCCTGGTACCAAAAAGGGGGCTCCCCGGTACAAGGGGGGGGGTCCCGGGCTACAGGGGGGGGGTCTGACTACAGGGGGTCCTTGGGCCCACAAGGGGGGGCCCCTGACTACAGGGGGTCCTTGGTAACCCAAAGGGGGGGGGGCCCCCTTTTGACTAAAGGGGGTCCCTGGTACCCCAAGGGGGGGGTCTGAAAACAGGAGGTCCCCGCTACAAGGGGGGGGTTGGGTACAGGGGGTCCCTGGGGGTACAAAAGGGGTCCCTGGCTACAAGGGGGGGGCCCCCGGGTACAAGGGGGGGCTCTGACTCAGGGGGTCCCCGGCTACCCAAGGGGGGTCCCTGATACAGGGGGGGGCTTGACTACGGGGGTCCCGGTTCAAGGGGGGGCTCCCGATCCCGGGGGGGGCCCCGACTACAGTGGGGGCCCCCCGGTACCCAAAGGGGGGCCCTGGGCTACAAGGGGGGCCCTGGCTACAAGGGGGTCCCTGACTACAGGGGTCTATGGATACATGGGGGGGCTCAGACTACAGGGGGTTTTTTCCCTTGGCTACAAGGGGGTCCCTTATGGACTACAGGGGATCCATGACTACAGGGGGTCCTGACACAGGGGGTCCCTGGGCTCAGGGGGTCCTGGCTACAAGGGGGGCTCTGACTACAGGGGGGTCCCTGGCTACAAGGGGGGTCCCTGGTACAAGGGGCGGTCCCTGTGGCTATAAAGGGGAGGTCCCTGGTACAAAGGGGCCCATGGATACAAAAGGGGCCCTGGCTACCAAGGGGGGTCCCTGGCTACCTACCGGGGGCCCTGGCTACCTAAAAGGGGTCCCTGGCTACCTAAAAGGAGCTTCCCTGGCTACAAAGGAGGGCCCTGGATACAAGGAGGGCCCTGTACCTACGGGGGGCCCTGGCCCGCTACCTAAGGGGGGGCCCCTGGCTACCTAAAGGGGGGGTCCCTGGCTAAAGAGGGGGGGGTCTGGCTACAAAGGGGGCCCTGAATACAAAGGGGGCCCTGACTACAACAGGGGGCCCTGGGGGGGGGGCCCCCCCCAAAGGCGCTACAAAGGGGGGCCCTTACTAAAATGGGGGCCCTGAATACAAAGGGGGCCCCTGGCTACCTAAAGGGGGCGGCACTGACTACATTACAGGAGCCCTGACTAAAGGGGGGCCCTGACTACCTAAAGGGATGCCTTGACTACCTACAGGGGGGCCCTCCAGACTACAAAGGGGGGCCCTGGATACCTAAATACTAAAGGGGGCCCGCTGACTTCTACACAGTGAGCTAAAGAGGGCCGGGGGGGGGGCTATGACTCCCTGCACCAAACTACCTAAAGGAGACCCTAACTATCTGTTATACTACCTCAAGGAGGCCCCTAAAACTGCCTGCAAAATCTACCTAAAGGAGGCCTTAACTGCCTGTTTACTATTCATGGGAAGCCCCTAACTGCCTGTTAACTATCTTGCAGCCTATATAAAGGGACCCTAACTAACCTACAGCTTACCTAACTGGACGAAAACCACCTACCTACAGCACATGGCCGGCATTGCCTATTTTTTTTTTTTTTTTTTTTGGCCTACTTACCTACCTACCTACCTGGTAATATAATTGATTGGAGGGCAGCGGCACATAGTTGTAGCATTATCTCCAGGGGGTTAGTTCTTTCCCCCACCACCCTTCCCACCCCTTAGGATACTAGCCTCTAAGTTATGGCTCTGTAACCGCTCCTCCCCACCCTGGGCTGTTTGTACAGAGGTGGGAATAGATAAAGAAGGTGCTGGAAAATTAAGGGATTACTAAGTATTTGTGTGTAATTTCTTTGCAGGGATGAGTTGTGGCCGGGGACAAGTCAACATGACGGGTTGTGGAACCGGATGCAGAAGAAAGGGAATAAAATAAGAAACGACTGAAAGAGACAGGAAGACTCATCAGTTTGGGACGGTACTCCGGTGAGTAAACCTGATTTCAGGGGTTATGTTACTTCTATATTGGATCAGTTTGCTGTATTCATGTAATGTGACTGTGACCTCGAGCTGGTGTCCTGACCTCTAGGTGGTCTCAGTATGGCAGTGTTGTAGTTTACCTGAGCTGGTGTCTGTCCTCTATGTGGGTTCTACTATTATGCGCAGTGTTTGTAGGTTATACCTGAGCTGGTATGTTGGACCTCTATATGGCGGGGTTGTAGGTTATATCGGCTCCAGTATAATGCCCAGCGTAATGTGTCCCTGATTGACCCTGTGATAGGAGGTTAGGAAACTTTTACTTTCTTGCTGGTATGTATTATAGGAGGTGGGGAGGTGCGTGACCAAGGGAAAGTGGAGGGGGAGATTGTATGTGGGTGGAGGGGGATGTGGTATGTGGGTGAGGGGATATGTATGTGGGTGGAGGGGGATATTATATGGGGGTGGAGGGGATATCGATATGTGTGTGGAGGGGATATTGTATGTGGGGTGGAGGGGATGGGGATTATTGTATGTGGGTGGGAAGGGGGTATTGTATGTGGGTGGAGGGGGTTTTTTATATGTGGGGGGAGGGGGATAATTGGTATGTGGGTGGAGGGGGATGGGATATGTGTGGTGGGTGGAGGGGGGATATTTGTATGTGGGCTGGAGGGGGATTTATATGTGGGGTGTGGGGTTATTGTATGTGGGTGGAGGGGGATATTGTATGTGGGTGGAGGGGGATATTGTATGTGGATGGAGGGGGTATTGTATCGTGGGTGGAGGGGGATATTGTATGTGGGTGGAGGGGATTATTGTATGTGGGATGGAGGTGGATATGTATGCGGGTGGAGGGGGATATTGTATGCGGGTGGAGGGGGTATTGTATGTGGGTGGAGGAGGGGGATATTGTTGTGGGTGGAGGGGGTATTGTGGGTGGAGGGGGAGGGATATTGTATGTGGGTGGAGGGGGTTATTGTATGTGGGTGGAGGGGGTTATTGTATGCGGGTGGAGGGGGGATATTGTATGTGGGTGGAGGTAGGATATTGTATGTGGGTGGGGATGAGGGATATTGTATGCGGGTGGAGGGGGATTTATGTGGGTGGAGGGGGATATTGTATGTGGGTGGTGGGGGATATTGTGTGTGGGTGGAGGGGGGATATTGTTATGTGGGTGGAGGGGTGATATTGTATGTGGGTGAGGGGGATATTGTATGTGTGGTGGTGGGGGATATTGTTATGGTGGGTGGGGGGGGGATATTGTATGTGGGTGGAGGGGGATATTTGTATGTGGGGTGGAGGGGGATATTGTATGGTGGGGTGGAGGGGGGATATTGTATGTGGGTGGAGGGGGATATAGTGAGGTGTGGTGGAGGAGGATAGGAGGATATTCTATGTGGGTGGAGGAGCATATTGTATGTGGGTGGGAGGGGATATGGAGGAGCTACTTAGCCTGTTGTCTATGTTATGTTAGACTGACCAAATGCTTGTGACTACATTGTACTACAAATACAGTTCTGTTTGCACACTTTTTCTGTGGTAAAAATGGGCGCGTCTTTGTCCGAGAGGTCGGTAATATTTTCATGTACAAGTAGGGTGGGCCCCCGAAGATCCTATTCCCTGTGGCCCAGGAAACCCCAGTAGACACTGATTGTAAACCATATTGCAGTCAGGACAATATGAATACTGTATTATGCACCAAATTTCCTCCAAGCAGCACTCAAAAGAAAGCTTGCATGGGGAATGTGCTGCATAAATATCTGAAACATACTAAACTTTTAGTATGTAGTGGACCTCATCACAGCTCAAGAGGAGCGGAATAAAATGGACTAAAGCTTCCAATGCCGTTTACAGCAATACAGAGGCCCTTTCAATTACTACAAAAAACTGCAAGTTCATATTTATTGTAATGTCTGTATACTTACGCTACCAATACGATTGACTGTTATTGTAAATCAAAGGACCAATAAAATAAGTGTTTATATGTTTCAAAGAAATTGATACTTTGTAGTGACTCTTCACCTTATCAAATTGTACATAAATATATGGGGTGTGGGGCCCCATTTACGAGTCACGTCTTGCGGAGCTGATAAGTGTCAAGGTTTGAGTTGTTGTGAACAAACATCTATGCAACATATAAGGAGCTTAAAGGGGTTTTGCCACGATGTAATGTTGACGTAGGATCCTCGAAAATGGGTATTTAATCACTTTTCTAAATATTGTGTTACAAAAAGTTAAGCCTTTGAGAGCTACAGCATTTCTCAGTCCCGTTAGTTACCTGAAAAATTTGACAGGACCAGAGGGCTGACAGGCCCCCGCTTGCGTGAAGCCTTCTTATCTGATGCCGGGAAAAAATTTTGAGCTTTTAAGGGTGGGGGGGGAAAGTGCGTTATGGTCCCGTGTCTTGCTGTATAGATAATCCACGTTTTAAAGTTTTTTTTGAGTTTTAAATTTTGAGTGTCCTTATTCCTCACTCCTTGCTCCCCCCCTCCCTCTCACACCTGCAGCCATTCATGACTCAGCATGATTTGTTTATATTCTACTGTGTGCTGATAAGGAGGTAAGTAACTCACGTCCGGGCAAAACCCCTTTAAATACCTCCAAAAAATAACACTGGCTCTGTATACTGCACATATTTCATACGAGCAGGACCCAATGTATGCAAATGTGAAAAAAAATTAAGTGGTAGATTATATTATCCTCCATGCCCCTTGGCACCATCTTCTGAGTGTCTCAAACCCAACTTCCATCACTTACACAGTTAACATTTAGATGAAATCCTTTTACTTTTATTGTGAAAACAATCTCAGAAGAGTTTAAAACAGAAACTATTTTTTCTGGCTTTGGCACCATTTCCTGCACATTTGCTACTATCTATCAAAGGAAGCATTGAAGTAAACATCTTAGATTCAACGCCAAGTATTTCTGCCTGTAGAAATTAGACAAAGAGTCATTTATGCATGCAAAAAATAGATTTTCTCTTGTTAGCTTTCAAGATGTGTCTGCAGCAAAATATAAGCTGGCAAACAGTTCATTGTGACTTGCTTGTGTAGGTTTTTCATGTATTACATCAGTTCAAGCCCAGTAAAGAGTGTAGAGGCAGTGGGATCAGGAGACACAAAGAAGCTTCAGATCTTTTAAGCACTTTATTCTAACATTAGACTGAGCTAAATACAGCTTGAACCCCCAACGTTTGTAGAGGTTTGGAGTCATAAGTTTATGTAGAGTCAATTAAGCTGGTCATAGACATAGGATATGACAGCTCTGATTTAGCCTATCCAATCCTTTGATTCCTGAGATAAGTGGAACAAGAGGTCTCTGACACCCCCTTACCTCCCTCTCTCAAAAGATGTCCCATGCTTGTTTAACCGGGCTTAAAACAGAATGCATCAACATTGTTTTACTAATAAAACCAGATAATGATACATCTTTTTTTCTTCGTAGCTGTTATTTTTAATTCTATATTTTTTATTCTGTTTTTTGTATATGGTTATGGGGGGAGCCAATTTTTTTAAGTTGCTTTTAAGGCGATGTCTACACAACACAGGTTTTTCCTAATTTTGCCGATTTTTGTATTTAGAATCCGACTATAACCTGTGCTATATAGACCTCAATAGAAAATCCGTGCTGTGGTCTACACAGCCCACATTTTTTATTAAGTATTTCTAAACCGCTGGCCATCCGGTGGAAGAGAGGACATGTTCTATCTTTCGCCGTATTCCGGAAGCCCTCAATCTATGGGGTCATGGAAAATCCGACTATGTTTTTTTAACGCAAAAAACGCGCCATAAACTGTGGTGTAGCGATGTTAAAATAATTTAGTTGTGTAGACATAGCCTAATAATACTTAAATGGGTTGTCTCATTACATTGATTCATCTTACCTCGGTCCTGTTTTCTTGGTTTCACTTTGAATTCAGGGGAGTGTTTACTGGCTTCCACTAGGCTGTAGTAGAAGCCAGGTCTGTAGCTATAGCAACTAGTGCTGGCAGCCTATCAGTATAGATCAAACAGGTCCTGAGGAACTGATGCAGCCCATACAAGAGGGGATATCTCAGTATCGGTAGGACACTGTTAATGGACATATATTGCAAAGTGACTTGTTTTTGCAAGATCTTTAACATTAAAAACAATCCTTGTAGTGAGACAACCCCTTTAAAGACATGCTTTACTGCAGCTACATGGACAAAGGAACCTGTGAAAAGAAGCTGACTCAGTGACATCTATGGGAGAGTTTTCTAGGCACCTACGTTACCTAGAAAGAAGTCACTGTGTGGGGAGGGGGAAAGTGGGACCTGTGACCATCACCTTTTGTGAATGGCAGATTCTGTGTCATGTACACAGGTCGCTCTGCCACATACAATGCAAAAGGGTATATTAAAAATCGCACCCCTAGTGGTCAAGTAGTCTAAGGGGATTGAAAGTAAAAAGAGAATAAAAATGTGTTTAAAACTACAAACAAAGATAAAAAATATTAAAGTTTAAACTAAAGTTATGGAACGGTCAATAACATCATTAAAAAATACATCTTATCTTGCACAGAAAGGCCACCAAAGTGAAGAACCAACATCTTCAGCAAAAGAGAAAAAATGTCAGAAGCCACGCTGTGGTAATATTTTCAATTGGTGAAAACCACAATGATCTGCACCATCTGGAACTACTTCTTAGTATCCAAAAAGAGCAATGACAGTAATCCAAAACAGTGCAAATTTGCCGTTTTAATGTATCTACATAGTGAGATTCAGCTGCAACTTGATTGAGAAATGCTCTGGTTGTGTTTGATTGGTTGTGTGTGATTTGTTGCGGATTTGCAGAAAAATCCATGACAAATGATGGAATCTGCCGTTGGCAGTTTGCTGTGATGAGGTTACACTAGAAAAGGACGTTCTCAGCTGCTCATAAGATGGAGAATTTATAAAACTAATCATAACTAAATAAAAATGGTGGTCATGTCCTCGCCACAGGAAAGACATTTGTTCAGAGAAGCTGCATTCTGTGTTGTGACGTTTCTTGTAATACAGCAAATAGTTTGTTGGCCGCCTTTAATGTCTAAGCCAGCACCACCTACAAATATTGCCTTATTTATGTGTTAGCAAATTGCCTAAATAAATGAGTGAATCTATGATGTCCTCTATGTCATCCTATCTCAGGGCTGCACAGTATAGTAAATAACAAAAGGAAATTATTTGTTATAGCATTTACTCATTCTGTGTAGTTGGGGGAATAATGGAGGTCAATATACAGTTAAAGGGGTTTTGCCACGATCTCATTTCATACCTCCTGCATCCAGCTCGTCAGCTCTGTGTGCTCAGAAGGGGGCGTGTGTGACTTGTTTGAATTGTGACCCAGCAGAATGACATCACCAGGCCTTTCCTCTCTTTAGTCAAAGAAAGATCTGTTTGTGTATAGAGCAGTGAATAGCTCAGAGGTAAAGCTTTTGCCTCCAGACACAAGGGTCCTCGGTTCAAATCCCTGCAGGAACCAGACTTGTGGATTTTATTTCTCTTTATCAATGCACAGACCTGATTGAGGTTTCGTTTTTTATTTTATTTGCAATGTTTGACTAATTACTAAGGAGCACAGAGGACGGGAGTAGAGTGACAGCACCTGGGGTTCGAACACTCAGTAAATGCCAGAGAAGAGAGGGGATGTCTGAGCATGTGCGACCAGGGCTGTGAAGCTCTCAGCCCTGGTCGTATCCCCTGGAGACGAGCTGTAAACAATGGATCACTAAAGGAGCAGCTAAAATGGTGCAGAATTTTTAATAATGATGAAAGATGAAAATGTTTATTATTTAATTTACAAACTTCCCATGTCAATTTTACTTCGTGGCAAAACCCCTTTAAAACCAGAAGTTTACATACACTATGTTAAAAGACACATATGCAGGTTTTTCTTATGATCTGAAATGAAATCAGAATAAATCTTACCTGTCTTAGCACAATTAGGATTATCAAAATTATTTTTATTCGCCAAATGCTAGAATAATGAAAGAATTTTTAAGGTATTTTTATTACTTTCTGCAAAGTCTAAAGTTTCCATACATTTCATTAGTATTTGGTAGTATTGCCATTAAACTGTATGACTTGGGGCAAACGTTTTGGATATCCTTCCACAAGCTTCTCACAATAGTTGGCAGGAATTTTGGCCCATTCCTTCTGACAGAACTGGTGTAATTGAGCCATGTTTGTAGGTCTCCTTGCTCGCGCCTGCCTTTTCAGCTTTGCCTATAAATTTTCAATAGGATTTGTTACGATCCGGAGGTGTCAGCCTACACATTGACCCGTTGATTGTCGGTATATGGCAGATCCTCTGGGCCCCTGTGAGCATAGATGGTGTAACTCGCAGAAGAAGCCGAAGTGCAGCACAGGATAGCAGGTGCTGGTAAGGAAACAGGACAAGCCATAGGCGGGTAGCACAGTCCCAGGACAGTAGCAAACTTGGTATGGCAACAGGTATACAGCAGGTATATAGCAAACTGGTGAAGCAGCAGGTATTCAGCAGATAGCGCAGTGATAGCACACAGGTAACGCAGGATACAGTGTCTACACTGGAACAGCAGTAGTGCAGCAGACAGGGGTCAAGCTCTATGTAGACAACAACGAACTGACCAGGAGCAAGGACAAGAAGTTCCATTTATAGCCAGGGATCACAGGCCACCAGGCAGGTAATTCGGACACTGTCCCTTTAAATATTGAGTAGTGCCGCACGTGTGCCCCTTAGGGGTGCATGTGTGCGCACTGGACTCCAGGGAGCCAGAGGAGGAATGGCAGACTCTGCATGAGATCTGCCACATGAGACGTGACAGGATTGAGATCAGGGCTCTGTGATGGCCACTCCAAAACATTGACTTGGTTATCGTTAAGCCACTTTGTAACCAGTTTGGCAGTATGCTTCTGGTCATTGTCCATTTGGAAGACCCATTTCCGCCCAAGCTTTAACTGGCTGATGTCTTCAGATGTTGCTTCAGTATTGCCACATAATCTTCTTTCCTCATGATGCCATCTATTTTGTGAAGTGCACCAGACCCTCCTGCAGCAAAACAACCCCTGCCATTTTTTGTTGGGTTGAAGACCTGGAGGAGAACCCTATTGTCACTGGGGAGAAGTGCAAATCCCCTTCAGATCCTGAGTTTAAAAAAGCTAATAGAGAGACAACTGTAAGGGCTCTGAAACAGAAGGTGTGAGCTCTTCAGGACAGGACTCTCTCAGCCTGGGAAACAACAGGTTCTGCTAATCTGTGAGAGCCAGGACCAGAGGACTAAAGTAATAATAACTTTAAAGGGAAGGTGTCATCAAAAAAATTATTTATTGTTTAACTCACGTTTTTATGTTAAACACATTTTTAAAACTTTTTGGTTATGTTTTTTTGAATTTTCCATATTACTTTCAATATTTTGTAAAAAAAATTCTTAAGTCCTGCAGTTTTCACTTTGGCCACTAGGCCTAATAATAGTCTGACACTTTCTGTTCTGTAGACAGAGATTTTAAGTAGTCTGCTCATTATCAGTAAAAGCAGGGTTACACTGAAAGGCGTATAAATAACACAGGATCCACCAGTCACAATAGGAGATAGTCACAGTTCACCCTCTCCCCCTACCTGCACACTGACTTCTTCCCAGATCACAGAGCAGGACTAGAAAACTCTCCTATAGAAGGCAATGTGACTGATCCAATCCACAGGCTCTTATGTCCATGAAGCTGCTGTAAAGCATCTCTCTAAATGCTGTTAAAGCAGTGCAGGCAAGAATGTTGTCCCCACAATCATATTAAGACAACGGAATTGAGAAATCTACAATCAGAAGATAAAAACAGCTAAGAAGAAAAGAGTACGTATCAGTGTCTTGTTTTAATTGGCAAGAAAAAAAACATTGGTGACAGATTTCCTTAAAACTAATGATGCTGACAAGGATATAGTAGGGTCAGCCACCGTAGGTTGGGGTCGCCCCTTTTGGGGCGAATGCTCTGCCAGTTAGGCAGTGTTTATAATAGGGTTCTAGGTACTCCCTTTAAATTAATCTACCTATACCCATATTAGATTTGTGATTTTCTACTATCACCATTGTGGATCTATTGCTGTGGGACACACTTCTCTCCGTACACTCTTGTGGAAAACCTTGTCCTTTATAACCATATGGTCCGGGATACTTGAGTTTATAAATGTGTTCCCATGTATCGTGTGTTTCTGTAGTTGTACGCTTAGGCACTGCTACATACATTTCTCTGACCTATCTTTGGATACATTTATTTTAGAGAACGTATTAATGGTTATGTTTTAGTCTATGTCTTTTCTAAGTCAGTGATTTGTTTTTGATATAGATTAAATTTGGAATATTTATTTTGGTTATTATTAGAAATACTCTTTAACTCCTTAACGAACGTCGGGCATTTCAGGTCGTTCATCTGCAGCGACGTCTTTAGGCGTCGCTGCAGACATGGGGGATTTGCAGTTCCGGGCGCCGCAGCAGCGCTGAGGTCGGGGCTGTACTACACAGCCCTGATCCCAGCGCAGCTGCTGCAAGCGCCGGGGAGTGGGGGAACCTCCGCTCCCGGGTGATTTAACCCTTTCATTGCCGAAGTTCATCACCGCAGCGCAATCAAAGTTTTTCCCTGCTCTGTCGGGTGATCAGAACGCCTGGTGACCCGACAGAGCCCGGTGAACGGCTGCACAGTCAGCCCTGGGGACCTAGAGTGGCCCCAGATCTTTCTGTGTAACAAGCCAGTGATCAGGGCAGACTGTGTACTGTCCTGATCACTGCCTGTGTCAGACTGACACAGATTATAATGTATTAGAATACATGAATATGCTAATAAATTACAAAGTGTAAAAAAAAAAAATAGCACAGTTATCCCTTCATGGGGTAAAAAAAAAAAGTAAAAAACATAAAGTGTAAAAAAAATAAAAAATAATAAAATAAAAATAAATATTTAATAAAAAATTATTGTGCATACATTACACAAAAAAACTACACATATTAGGTATCCACACGACCGTAATAACCTGTAGAACTAACTTAACAAGTTATTAAGTGTGAAATGTGAATGGTTTAAAAAAAAATAAAATAAATAAAAAAATTGAAAAAATTTTTACAAAAATTCTGCAATTATGTATAAGTGAATTTAAACTATTCTGCCATAAAGTACAACTTGTCTCGAATAAAATGAGCCCAGGGGTTAACAACAGGTTTTGTTCTATTCACATCACAATTTGGCTTCTGTCACTGATAACCAGCAGGAAATCCTGAAACAGGTATCACGACATATACCAGGTTTGAACCATAGAAAACTATAGAGCCAACATACTCTTTTTTTTGTCTGTAATTGCTTTATTTCCCTTTTGTATATGCTTTAGGTGACGGACAATGAAGTTAGATGTAACAGGCTTTTTCTATTCAGCACATAAATCATAAAGACCAAAGCCAACTTCAATCAGGGAAATCAACGTCTAGGCTGCCCAGACTGGAATCCTTCTAAAATACAATTTATTTCAGAATTTTACTAGGGATTTTAAAAACTAGAGAAAATGTATGAATTCATTTTTTTACTCTTGATGGAACAAGGTAACATTGTAAGATTTGTGTAACAGCAACAATGAAGCAAAAATATCAAAAAAGCAATGAAGAAAATACCACCTAGCGCACTGTATACTCTTTGTATTATCTCAAACCGTTCTGATGTTGGATGATTTATTGAGAAGGAAAGTTCTAATCTAACATATGTCATTTCATCTCAACATGCCGCCTGACAGATGCTTCAGAAAAATTGAAAACAATATTATACACTGTTCCATTTTCATTCTTTCTCGAAATGAAGAAAATGAAGTGCCAATCTTTCCTGACGTTCCCTATGAATGTTTGTAACCACTCAGCATTCTTACAATTACATTTACATAGGTAGACAAGGCATACTTATTTATCAGGAAAAAAAATTTGTAGTGTTATGTTGTCGGATACTGAACGGCAGGATCTGCGATACAAATTATATTGTTCTCAACCTTTTTAATGAACATGAGTAAACAATAATTTCACTGGAATGCATATTCTTACAAGTAAAAGAAGGTATGGAGGCTTCATATACTGCTCTGGAGATTAAAAAAAAAAAAACACATTTTGCTCCAGAAGAAAACGGTATCCAAAAAGCTATTTACTGCCCAAGGCAGTAATGTCTCAAATCTTCTATAGCAAGGCAATGAGTTACAGGGTAGGAATGTAACTGGAACTTTAGAGATAGTTTTCAGACAGAAGGTAAAAAACTATTTGTATTTTTTTTTTTTGTCTGAAATCTCTGTGCCTGATTTGTAGGGTCATAAAGGAAAAAAACACAACTGCACCATTGTATTTTGAGTCTAGTTTGTATGAAGCTCACAATGTCGGTACCAGATTTATATAGTTTTTGTTATGTTTAACTACCTAAAATAAAAAAAAAAAAAATATATATTATATATATATATATATATATTATTTATATATATATATATATATATATTTTATTTTTTTTAAATTCTGTTATTTAGGAGTTTAATGATTTCATAGAACACTATAAACAGCATTTATATTGAAAAGTAAAAATATTCCACTACATTCATGTGTTTCTTTTCTTTATTTTGCCTCCTTATTCATCAATCATATGATCAGTGAAATGTTCTGGTTGTGGGACTGTAAGTAGTTCTCCTGCAGCTATTTCCTACAAGTCCCAGAATCCCTTGCAGTTACTATCTAGGACCTCTGCACCCACCCCCTAATCATCCTAGCACTGTTTATTATCATTCTCAGACTTGTACAACTCATGCCCATGCATCTCTGTTCCAGTTCACTCCCTGGTTGCCTGCAGGTGGCTATGTGTAGTACAGTTATCAAAAAGTTTATAACATACATTCTTTCCTCAACCTAAAATATATGTAATACATGTACAAATATTTATAATTTGATTTATATATTTCTTTGTATGTGCTGTACATCCACCACAGCAGGTACAAAACTATCCCATCTGATTTCTGAGGGGAAATGTGGAACCACCCAGCTTTCCTGTACACTGGATAGCCTATCTAGCATCCAAGGAAAGTGGTTGACGTCACATCCTCCACAGCAAATTGTTTTTTGATCATGGGAAAGGTGTATGCCTGCTGTAGGGGATGTGGCACCATCCCTGCACCCAGTGATGTCAAGGCAGCATCACATGATGCTTTTGCCTGGCACCACTACTATATAAAGAACAGTAGGTAGACTTTTTTATGACTGCTGCTGGATAATCTTAGAGGTCCTAATGCACATTCAGCCAATCAAACAATGCAAGTCGTCTGCTTGCAGCCTCCAGCTCTGTATTTCAATGATTACATTGATGTCAGCACCTCTGTTTACATAGTGACTGATGAGTCACTGTATACAGTCATCTCTTTTCTGCTCAGGTCACACCCACTACAGTGTTTCTGAGCTGAGCCTGGTTTCAGAGTGATGACAAAACGTCCATGGGCTCAGAAGCTGAGCCATATGATCAAGGGACGACACATGGTTTGCAGGAAGAAGGGGAGTAAAAGGCTCTCTGCCTGGTTATGCAGAGCAAAACAGGTAAATAATTTTTAATGAGTATCAATTACAAAGTTCAATATAATTAAGTTGAGAACTCTATAACAAATAAAAAGATAGTCCTGGAAAACCCCTTTTATTGCTTTGCTCCGGGGCTGTGTGAGAGCTTGTTTTTATGGGGTAAGCTTTAGTTTTATATTGATAGTATTTTGGGATAAATATGACTTTTTGATCATTTTTTAAAAACCTTTTTTGGGGAGACTATAGGACCAAATAAACTGCAATTCTGGCACCTTTTCTTTTTTACCGCAGTCAGATTATCGTTCAGTATAAATCAAGGCTATATTGACAGTGTAGTAGACATTTATTTCAGATTTTTATTTTAAATTACACAATAAAAGAAAATAGAGGTGAATTTTTATTACTTATAATATTGATTTTTATTAATTTTAATTTTGCTCTATTTTTTAGCCACCTCCCCAGAGTACTTGACCACTAAGGGGTGCAATACTAATGTACTACAGCGCAGTCTACGAGTAGTGTAATTCCTAGCAATGGAACAGGGGCACTTGGAGGACAGAGGAGGGTGCAAACACAGCTGGCACTATCTGTGTACAGAGCAGCTTAAACGTATATGTGCATCAGATGTTGGGAATGGGTTAATGTTGGTATTTCACATAACTTACTAGAACCCTCTTGTGCTGAGGTGGTACATGCCATACCAGTTCATCAATTCCTATTCTCCAAACTCTCCTCTCACCAATCTATCCAGATTGCAGCAGTCAGGCTGATCTTTCTGTGCAATCCCTGCACTGATGCCTCCACCCAGATCCAGTCATGCACTGGTTTTCCATGATAGAATTTAAACTTATTACTATTACTTCTAATAGCAATTCGAAGTACTGCACTATCCTATATCTGCTTACTCATCTCTGTCCACTGCTCGATCTGGGCTATACATTCTGATTTAAGATTAACTTCCTCCATTGCCTAAACTTCTCTTTTTTATCAACAAGACTTTTCATGGGCTGTCCCCATTCTCTGGAATGTGTTACCCTATATAATTAGATTAATTCAATTAATTAGGTTAATTCGACATTTGCACATTTTTAACTGTGCCTTAAAACACATCCTTTTAAGCAAGCCTACCTCTTTACCTAATCTACCTTTCTTCTTTTTTACCACTTCCTCCCTTTTCACAGTATGTCCCACAGCCCTAATGCCCCTTATGTCTGTGCATACACTGATAATTGCTGAACGCCAGGCTAACCCACCTATATGTGTACTTCCCCAGTTTTATAAAAGTTGACTGGCACAAAACAAGCCATTTTAACCTTATGTGTTATACATATTTCTTCATAAATGTTAAGCTCTTATAATCATTGTCCACAAGCTTCTTACTTGAACTGTTGAACAGTTTATTACTAAATTGTCTAATTTTTTCTATATATGTTAGGTTATTTTTACCAAGTAAAGATGTCTTTACCTAGCTAATGTCTGATCAAATTCTGAGGCTCCTCTAGAAGAAAATCATCAACTTACAAGGCAGATATTTTTCACTAGAATTACCTGAAGTCTCTCTACCTTTCTGCTATCACAAGGCATTATGGGAAAGGAGCTGAGAAGCTCAAGCGTCCTCTATTGGATGTAACAAATCCTCAATTTGCTTCTGACTCACTGAATCTTTAAGAAGGAAAAGGGATATTAGCCAAGCCAGTATCACTCATCTGCATACAGCTGTTTCTGGGTTTTGCCACTCATCAGTGCAGAGCAGAGTGTACTGGCTGGCAGGGGAATATCTCTATATGGTGCTCTCCCCAAGGAGAGATATTCTCCATTCTGTACCTTTCTGCTAGTCAGTATAACAGCATTGGACTCTCACATAGCTAACTAGTATAGTAAAATTCTCCTTGCCAGAAGAAGAAGGAAAAATAAGCCAGAAGGTACTCCTAGTGTTGTACTTTAGTACTAATATCATAAAATACAACTAGTGAATGTACTGCACTTACCTCAGGGTGTTGTACAACGTGAGACACAATTCTCAATACACCTCTCAGTATAACTGGATCAGATCCAGCAGCTTCACCCCCTTCATCATCCAAAACAATCCATACTAGAGGAATCCAAACAAATCTTTGTCAGATAAACCCTTTAATGGGCTATGAATCCAGGGCTCCCCTTGGTAAAAAATAGTCACCTTGGACTTCATGTAAAAAATCCTACTGTAACTATTTATTTATTTTTTTACAATATTGAACAATTGGATTTTTTAAGTGAAATCTCAGGTGACTATTTTTTACCAAGGGGAGTGTTGGATACATCATCTATTGAGTGGGTTTATCTTAGGCAGATTTGTTTGGACATAGTTAATTAGAACCTAGCCCTGCTCTAAAAATTTAAAAGAACAAAACTGATCTGTCCACAGGCAGAAAACTCTCCAGTCATTCAATTAACCTTCTGTCCACTGCATATCGGCTTTCTTCCAAACAGTGAAATCAGGCAGTGGCACGAGACTGCACCTGCAGCATTGATGTCCCTTTTGGAAGAAGTCAACAGAAGACTGAAGATATTGAGGATGATGCAGCGCTAGAATGGAGGTGAGAGAAGAGGCAGCAGTATGGCTATAATATTTAAAAAATAAACGTATTAGTGGTCAAACCATCTAAATCTCCCTGGATTTCAAGATGGCCATTTAAGTATACTTACAAGTGAGAACAATAGGTCCAGTTTGTAAAGTTGCCATATAAACGTATCCAGGTGTTAGAATGACCAAGTCAAAGTCCAGACCTGAATCCAATTGGAGAATCTGAGGAAAGAGCTGAAAACTGCTGTTCACAAACGCTCTCCATCCAACCTCACTGAGCTCCAGCTGTTCACAAACGCTCTCCACCCAACCTCACTGAGCTCCAGCTGTTCACAAACGCTCTCCATCCAACCTCACTGAGCTCCAGCTGTTCACAAACGCTCTCCATCCAACCTCACTGAGCTCCGGCTGTTCACAAACGCTCTCCATCCAACCTCACTGAGCTCCAGCTGTTCACAAACGCTCTCCATCCAACCTCACTGAGCTCTAGCTGTTCACAAACGCTCTCCATCCAACGTCACTGAGCTCCAGCTGTTTCCAAGGAAGAATGGGCAAGAATTTCAGTCTCTCGACATGCAAAACTGATAGAGACATTCCCCAAGCGACTGCAGCTGTAATCGCAGCAAAAGGTGGCGCTACAAAGTATTAACTTAAGGCGGACAAATAATTTTGCACGCCCCACTTATTTTTTACAGAAGTTTAAAATATCCATTTCACAATTGTGTCCCACTTGTTGTTGATTGTTCACCAAAAATTAAATTTTTATATCTTTATGTTTGAAGCCTGAAATGTGGCAAAAGGTTGAAAAGTTCAAGGGAGGCAAATACTTTCGCAAGGCACTGTAGAATGGCTACTAATTTGGCTGAAGCAGTCACATGTCTACCATTTGTTAACACGACTGGATCAACCCCTGGAGCTTCTATGCTGGATTGGCAGTGGAGTACAGTTTTTTTTTGTCCTATTGTCTACTTTTTGACATTTTATTTTACACAAGTTTGACCATCCCCTCTAAGGTTTGCTCCTTGCAGCATCCCATTGTCCTTTGAGCATACGTAGCCTTTCAGATTCCCTACATAATACTTACATAGCCCTGTTTGCCAAGCAGAGACAAAAAATATTTAGTGGTTTGCCATCAACAGAAGATGTGGGGCCTAAGTGGCAATGCTATCTATGCACTGACGCACCTGATCCAGGTTAGCAGGGGAAACAAAAGCTGTCAATTAGGACACCATGCTGGCCACTCGATTGACAGGTAATTGCTTTCTGATGTAAAAGAGTTAAAGGAAGGAATGAAGAGGGAATTAATGCCTGGATTTGTGTCTGAATTTAATAAAAAGGCATAATTTATTATATTAAAACAAAGGTTAAAGAATTGTAAGAAGATGTATATTTAGTAATCTCCAATCTTACCATCATGATTGGGGTTTCCTAAGGTCCATGGTTCATCCGAGTCAAAATGTGTATCTCCTCCTATTCCAGGTCCTGGGAAATAAGCATGAGCCAAAAATCCCCCCTCTCCATCAAACGGTGAGCTATCTCCATGGAAACCTGATGCAAAAATGATCGTAATGTCCACTTCCCGTTTGCCATTTTCTAATTCACTGTAGGGAACTTCTTCAAATGTCAGAGGAGTTACATTCTGCCACACATCAAAGGCACGGCGAATAGCTTTACGCGTTTCTGTGTCTCCCACTTTTGGAGTTACGTTCTTTATACTGCAAAAAAAAAAAAAAAAAAAAAGTATTATTTATCAATCAGTAATATTTTACAGGCTGCCATACCCTGAATTTATCCATAACAGTATATGACGATAGTAGGTTAATGTTCATTTACAGACTACACCAACACCAAGAGACCGGATGGACTGACAAAGATTTATTAAGAAGGAAGAGAAGCGGCCAGAGAAGCTATAACTTTTCAGTGAAAGGTTTAGATGTAGAATAAATCATATGCTCATGTAGCAGAGCTGAGACTGTAATTGTTTTATCTCCAGTTCTTCATAAGTATTCCATTATTTGAAAAAATTAAAAGGCCGTGTGTGAAAGATTTCCTTATGCATCACAAGAGCTGAATATCTATTCCTTATGCATGAAAACTCATGGAGCTAATTGCACGGAAAGTAAAAGTTTTAGATGCATTTAAGCTCTTCTGCATCAGGGCAACAGATTAACTGCATTATGTAATGGAAATCTGAGGAATTCAGTATGACCTCCTGCAATGGTTGCGCTGTCCCTGCCGCATGCTTTACACTGCAGCTCTGTCTGTCCTGACTGGTTTCTACAAGCAAAGAGTATCACTCACTAAGGCCTGGTTCACATCTGCATTTGAGATTCCATGCAGAGCCACCACTGCGGAGGTGACACCAGATCCTTTACTTGAGAGACCCCAGCTCCCCCTGACGGTTCCCATTTTGTCGTTGTGTCCATTATTTTAACTGAAAAAATAGATCAGCATGCACGGAGACTACGAACAGGATCTCTGAAGCAGATGTGAACCTTATCAGGGAGTAAGTGCATTTAGTGAGACATTTATGACTTTTGGCGCCCAGGCGCCATTTTTTTGCACATAAAAGTAGTGTAGAATGCACCTGAATCTATGAATCTGTTCTACTACGGGTCATAAATCAGGTGCATTCTAGCGCAAAAGCAAAACTTCTGGCGCAGGTAAACCACTGTTAAAGTGGTTTACGATTGTATCGTACGCCCGGGTAGAGAAGTGACATGTCAATTGTCCACGGCACTTATGCGCCGCTGACAATGCATGACTATGCGTGATTAGCACGTGCTTCCAAAACACCTGCCGTATTGTAGCGCATACTGTACGCACCACAATAAGCCAGGTGAGCATACCCTTACAGAAAAACAAAAATTGGACTCTGTTTGTACATACTGTTAGGCCAGGTTCACATGTAGTATAGCGGCGTGCACAGGCTTGCCGTTGAAAGTAAACGCTGGCCAGCACGTACTTTCAACAGCGCTCTGGCCTGGCTCCCATTCACTTTCCTGGGAATATGCCAGGAAATCATAGCATTCAATGAGTACTATGATTATACTGTATTTGCGGAGTGTACTTCAGGCGCATTGCAGTGCAATCATGCCCCAAAAGTACACCCTGCAAGTACGCCATGTAAACACGGCCAAAGTATTCTTCCCAAGAAGCTCAAAATTTGTATGTGTTCTCTGACTGTATTGTATGCAGGTACAGTGTGCTTTCTCTGATAACATGTTCCCATGCCAGAAACTGTGTTGGTTCTCTGTTTATTACATTTCCCACACTGAAGTGAGATACTAGACAATTCCTGATCAGGGGCTGCGTGACCCAACAACGGGCTGATCAAGGTGGGGGATCCTGCTGTTGAGTCCCCAGTGATCAGCTGTTATCACTAAGCATAGGAGCCATTAACTGTTTAGAGGAGCTTTCAATTAGGGAGTGCCCTCAACTATCTACATGTACCCTCATAAGACATTTAAAAGGAGGTTTTCAAACTGGAAAACTCCTAATATATTTTAGCTTAGTTGATTGTTAATACCAGCTGAATATGATTGTCTGTGGACCTGGTGGACCTTGCTAATTACATTTTTTATCTTTTTATTTCTCAGCACTTTAATGGGTTTTTTGTTCTGGATAATCCCTACTTGTTAGGGCATGTTCACACGGCGTTTTGGATCTGAAAATTGCATCCAAAAGCGCTGCGTCAATCGGATCCAAAACACATCCAACACGCATCTAACATGCAGGTGCATGTTTGGATGCATTTTCGCTGCAGCAGAAACGCACCCTATAGTTTAAATAGGGCATCTGCTGCATCTTTCGGATCAAGAATTGACATGACAATTCTTTAAACGGATCCGAAAGACGCATCAGAAAGACGCAAGTAAACAAAAAACCAATGTAAAGTCACTTTGCACATATTAGATGCGTGTTTGGGTCCGTTTAGGATCCAAAACACAGATCCAAACACGCATCTAAAAATGGATCCAAAATCAGATCCAACACGCCGTGTGAAGGATCTCTTGAGAATAAGCCGATCAAAAACTACAACAAACCCAATTTTTTTCTCAATTTTTGTTGAACCAGCTTCGTATTCAAGCAACACTACTTCAGGGCTAAAGTGACCCTGCATGCTGTTCTACCATTTTTATGCATACGGCTTTGTCATGTGCATGGGACCATGTTGTCATCCCTCACTAATAGATTATTAAAAAAAAAAATATGCTACAGACAGAGGGGCAAATTATATTAACCAACAAGGGTATTTATGTAGAAATCTGTACGTTGCAATTAGCATTTTACTAGGTCTGTAGTATTACACCATTGTAATATTGATTTTACATCTATGAAAATTGCAAAACAGAAGCAGAGTGAGTGTCTCGTTCCCGAGCAGAAATTTCCCAGTGTTTTTTGCTTCTCCACAAAATATTGGATCTTGTTATCTGGCATGATCAATTTCATCAGCCGGCAGAAATCAATGCATGGTCTGTCTGACAGTGGTTTGCTCTACCCATTCATCTCAACAGATCTCATATCCTATGTGTGTCAGTCCCGCTGAGGCTGATGAGGCTCTGTCTCCAGTGCACTGTTCTGTCACTGCCTGTCAAACTTTTCTTTTTACGTCAGAGAACTGGACAGTAAGAATAAATACACAAAGAATTCATACTTAGAAGGATGGAATTATTGATTTGTTCACCTGACCTTGTAATCTAAAGCTAAATTCTGACAGTCTGACAACCAGGACAGAAATGCAACATCAAGCAACAGGCTGGCAACGGCAAACCTATTGCTGTGGGTTTTATTCAGAGCAATTTAGCTGTAAAAATGCAGCTACAAATAAAGGGAACCTGTCAGGTGGTTTATGCTGCCCTATCCGAGAGCAGGATGTGACCGAGGGAGAGAAGCCGAGGAGCAGTGAGATATAACAATGTGAGGTGGATTGCAGTCTGTCTTGTCACCACTTTTTTTTTTTTTTTTTTACTTTTTAAATCAAGACCCTGATCCATATTATTTTTTTCTTAGCCATTTTATTTACTGATTGTGCATTTCTCAATTCAGTGGTCTATATATGATTGTGGGGACAGAATTCTTACTTGCACTGTTTTAACAGCAGTCAGAGAGATACTTTACAGCAGCTTCATGCACATAGGAGCCTTAAGACTCACTCAATCCCATTTACTTCTATAGGAGAGTTTTCTAGTCCTACTCTGTGATCTGGGAAGAAGACAGTGTGCAGGGAGGAGGAGAGGGGGAGCTGTGACATCTCCTACTGTGACTGGTGGATCCTGTGTTATCTATACACATTGGTGTCTCCTTTCAGTGTAACCCTGCTTGTACTGATAATGAGCAGACTACTGAAAATCTTTCTCTACAGAACAGCAAGTGTCAGACTATTATTAGGCCTAGTGGCCAAAGTGAAAACTGCAGGACTTAAAGGGGTTTTGCCACGTTCTAATGTTGACGTGGAATCCCCCAAAAATGGGTATTAATCACTTTTCTAAATATATGTGTTTAAAAAATGAAGCCTCTGAGAGCTGCAGCCTGTCTTAGATGCTCTTAGTTTCCTGACTGTTTACATTAGGACACCGGAACGAACTTTGAAGGGATGGGGGAGAAAAAAAGCAGTGTTACAGGGTATCTGCACTAGCTTTGTTTCTGTGTCAGCGCCTGTGTCTGCTGTATAGAGAATCTGCTGGTTGTAATGTAATTATATTAGTAACATGAGAAAGCTCCGCTCACCCCTTTTTCCCTCCCCCCCCCTGTCTGTAGTCAGTGAACACTGCCTTCTCGGAGCTTATCTTAATACTGAGCAGATTTAAAAGGGGGGAAAACAAAACCCTTATAGCTTGTGCACAATTTCATTAAACCTCTGTGATTTAGCCAAACATGCTTGCTCAACTACAGAGACTGAATATCACCTCGAGAGCATGCATGGAGGGGAGCGATGACAATCACAGAGGAGGTACTTGTTTTTTTAAACACAGAAACAAAACGCCCCTTTTTTCTAAGGCTTAAGAGGGTTGTCCTGTTAGGTGAGGAAATCACTTCTTGGCAAAACCCCTTTAAGAATTATTAAATAATATTGAAAGTGATATGGAAACGTAAAAAAAATATAACCAAGAATTCTTAAAAAATGTGTTTAACATAAAAACGCATCTTAAACAATAAGTCATTTTTTAATGACGCATTCTCTTTAATCTGCCTCAGAAACTGCAGTGTGAACCTACCCTTACTGTCTCCCTCCTGCCCCTCGATGCTATTGTAACAACTATTTCAACATTATACTTCATATACTACATTATACTCCATAGACTACATATACAAATACTCCTTTTATATCTCCTCAGCTGATTCCAGTGTGAATAATTTTTATTTATTTTAGCTCGAGCTTTGCATTTTTGCAGTATCATGAGAAGTTGGAGTTGTTGGTGTCATTCCTCATAGTAAATCATTCTGGTAAAGATGTTTCAATGTCTGCCAGAAATTCGCAGTGATAACATTAGCATGACATCCTTTCACAAGAAGAAGAAGAGCAGCGGGGAGATTAAACGCCGTAGTATTGATATACATAGATGTGCTGAGGAGTTTAATGCAGTTTTCCGAGCTGTGCTGCTGAAACGCATTGGGAAGCAGCTCCGAGAAACACAAGCCATCCTAATCAGTTAATTAGGGTATACTACATAATTTGTCAGGGTCTCATAAAAAATAAAAGGCTTACAGTTCTCTATGATTTGCTACACCTGAATCTTTTCATTCCAGCTGGCATCAATCAAAGATTAGCTAAAACAAGGGCTTTTTGCCGGGCTTTTCTAGCTCACAGTATGGCTTATTGAAATAAATGAATTGCTTCTAGTCAAATACAGATTTCATTTTCTGCTCCTCTTTTTTCTCCAGACGCTTCCCATTGGGTTATTTCATTAATCTTTGTGCTGTTTGACTGCTTTCCACATGTGGCTTGTTAATCTTGAACCTTAGAAAGCTACAGCTCCTGTATGTGATTTGTAGGTCAATAAAACAAAATTATTCATTGCGCACGAATAAAGAATTAATGATCTTACACTGAATGTCCAGTCAACAAACTTCCATATCTCCAGAAGCCACATACAAACATAAATAGGTTGTTTAGTTTAGTAAATAAAGTTTTCATAAATCTTATTATAAACGTGTTCGGGTATGTTCACACTGCGTCTTGCGTCCGTGATGAACATCTGCTTTTCTGATGCATCTCTGGGTCCATTAGAACGGACCCAGAGATGCATCTAACAATGCGTTCAGATGGACCCAGAGATGCATCAGAAAAGCGGATGTTCACACGGACGCAAGACACCGTGTGAACCACCCTTCTCTGGAGGACCTTCCTGTCCTGCATTAGGCTATGTCTACACAGAACTGGTTGGATTTTAAATACTGAATCTGCCAAAAATCCAACTGTAACCAGTGCCCGATAGCAATAGAAAATGTGTAGACTACAGCGCAGATTTTTTTCCAGTCGGTTTTAAAATCTGACAGATTCTGGTGGATTTTAAAACATGCTGTATGGATTCCAGTATAGTCAATGTACTGGTCAAGTGAGAAATCTGAAAACTAACAGTACAGCATACCTCCCAACTTTTAGATATTGCAAAGAGGGACACATCAGACCATGCCTTTAACCACACCCAAACATGTGACATCACACCAAGACACGCCGCTGACCACGCCCAAACACACACATGCCAACTTTTTAGACAGCCAAAAAGGAGACATTTTCAGGATCTAATTGTATCCAATGATGAAATATTAAGTAAGTTGTTATGTAATATACAGAAGGGAAGCAACCCGATACTTTTTAAAGCAAGATAGTCAGTTTATTGATGTAAATCTATTTCCCAAATGAAAAAGAGGGACATTTATAGAGCTAAGAGGGACAGAGGGACAAGGGTGAAAAATAGGGACAGTCCCTCCAAAATAGGGACAGTTGGGAGGTATGGTACAGCGATTTTAAAATGCATTTGGACTTTGGACGCCATTTTAACAAAAGATTTGTACACATTGGGTGACATGACATGTATGAACGAGGCTGCGCCAGTTTTCTGGTGTACTTTGAGCCAAAAAGAATGGTGCACTCCAAACATTGGCGCGATAAGTCCCTTTGTAATGTGCCAAAGACACTTTTTAGTGGGCGTTCTGGGGGCGTCGCACCACATTCATAGAAGCAGACACATTTATGATTCTCTGACGCCAAACCTAGAAGCAGAACAGTTTGAACAGCCAGACCAGGGTAAAGGTGGTGCCTGAGCCAGACTTGTGGTATTGGCTCTAGACTGCGCCTGTATGTATGACCTGCAGAAGAACAGCCAGACCAGGGTAAAGGTGGTGCCTGAGCCAGACTTGTGGTATTGGCTCTACACTGCCCTGTATGTATGACCTGCAGAAGAACAGCCAGACCAGGGTAAAGGTGGTGCCTGAGCCAGACTTGTGGTATTGGCTCTACACTGCACTGTATGTATGACCTGCAGAAGAACAGCCAGACCAGGGTAAAGGTGGTGCCTGAGCCAGACTTGTGGTATTGGCTCTACACTGCCCTGTATGTATGACCTGCAGAAGAACAGCCCAGACCAGGAAAAGGGTGTGCCTGAGCCAGATTTGGTGTATCGGCTCTACACTGCCCTGTATGATGCCCTGCAGAAGAACAGCCAGACCGGGTAAAGGTGGTGTCTGAGCCAGACTTGTCATATTGGCTGTACATTGCACCTGTATGTATGACCTGCAGAAGAACAGGTCTACACTGCCTTAAAGCTATTTAGAACTGGCCTGTGTCAACGTTCATACATGTCGCCCATAGCCTTATACAAAGGGCCACATGTATGAAAACTGTCTAGGTCTAAAACTCGCTTTGTTCCCCACAGCAACCAATCAGAGCTCCCCTTTCATTTTCCCAGAGACACTATATGAAATGAGAGTGGTCTCTGATTGGTTGCTATGGGCAACAAAGCGAGTTTTAGATCTAGACAGTTTTCATACATGTGGCCCAAACAACCCATTTACCTGAGTGGGAATTGATTACTGTGGTGGTGAAATTTTTACTTTCAACGGCAGCATCTCCTACAGATTACACTGAGGCCAAAAAAAAAGTTTTGGGGTGCCTAGAAATTTTGACCTTATTCTGGATATGTGAATGCTGAGTCCAAAAATCCCATCCCATGTTCTAGCAGCTCTAGTTCATGAGATGTTGGTTACATGATTCTCCATTGTTCTTGTGATTAATATGTTCATAAATCTGTAGAGCAGATGAATAGAATTGGATTTTCTCATGCACTTTCATACTTTTGTTTGCAGGTGTTCTTTAAATGTTCTAAAATGTATTTATTTTCTGTTTCACATGAATTTCCAACATCTCTTTTGTACAATATTAAGGGCCACATGTATAAAAACTGTCTAGGTCTAAAATTCACTTTGTTGCCCAGAGCAACCAATCAGAGCGCCCCTCTCATTTCATATAGTGCTCTGTACAACTGAGAGGGGCACACTGATTGGTTGCATTGGGAAACAAAGTGAATTTCAGACCTATACAGTTTTCATACATGTGGCCCTAAGTGTATATTACTTTCAGCAGTAGATACTTTGTAAGGCAGCAATGGAGGCTCTTCAAAATTAAAGCTTATAGGGGAAAACGGGTGTCATTTTCAGAATCAGTGCCCCAAACATACTCAAAAAATGGTTCCAACTTTTAAGGCACCAAAATGAGTTTTCCCCAGTGTTATAAATTAGATCCCAGCAGGGAAACTATTTGTGATGAGCCTATTAAGGTACAATATAGGTATGGTTTGAAAACCCATTCAGTTTTCCAGAACGCAAGAAAGTTTTTTCTCTATTGCCAGAGGATTCAAGTAGTTTAGGTTTAGTCTGACGAAGGTCCAACCTAAATAGTGGGCAACATGGTGAATAGCACATTTGTCTTGCAGCATTAGTGTCCTGGGTTTAACTGGGGACAACATCTCCCCATCCTTGCATGGGTTCCCCCCATACTGATGCAGCATTACTTCCAGTGCACCCCTATGTTATCATTAAAAGAAGTGACATTGGATGTGATGTCTGAGGTTTTATCTAACTTGTCAGTTACCATAATATAGGTTACCTCTATGTACCTGGAAGTGACATCAGATGGGACATCAGATGTTGCTCCGGAAGTGACAAGAGCACCTTGGAACAAACATGTATCCCGTAAAACACCATAAAATACCCTAAAAGCAACTTACAGTTAAGGTAAGGGATAGTTTTAGAGAAAAAAAAATTTGGGTTCACGATTTCCTAAACCAAAATTTTTTCACAACTTTAGTTGAACCAGTGTCTAACTGAACAGGGAACTATTCAAGCAACACCACCAATAATCAACATTTCTTCACAGTAATTGTAATTATTCAAGATCACTAATAATTCATTCCAATATAGGATTGCAGATAAGTGTTTGTAAGTATCAGCTGGTCATAAATATCTTCTAAAATTTGGACACAAATTGTCATAGAAGTGTGAAAGCTGAAAATGTCATTTCCTGGATGTGTCATTGCATTAAGCTTAAATAAGTATTCCGTATTCCTCTGTGGGATGTCCTTACAGATAAACACACAAGTGGTACATCAGCCATAACACTTGCTCTTTAAGTTGACAAGTGAACAGTATTTATTTTAGTCTCCCTGGAAAACAAGACTTTGCTGACAGGACAACATAGAAATGTTTGGAGAAGTAGATAGATAATAATTCTTTCCCTATTAATCTATAATACAGATGTTCTCCAGGGTATTCTTCACTCCAAACATAGATATCGTTATCTTCAATGTCTCAAGCTATGACATTATATAATGCAACCTAAACCCCCAAGACTTTTGGTAGTAAGTGTCCCAGGTTCAAAGAGGTGGATAGCTTTCTAAAAGATCAATTCATTACATTACAGAGAATGACCATGTATACGTATCTACCTATGTATAAATCTAATGACCAGATCAAGAGAAATGCCCTCTCGTTTCAGAAATCACGGCAGTGCTAACTGCTATATCCCAAGTTCGGCATGGCTGAAAAACCACGTATAACACCTTATTTGTTTCTAAAAATCATCCCGAAAAACATCATGTATCCTTTCATTAATAAAAAGAACCCAGTATTTTTATACAATAAGTGAATTTATCCTTATTATTTTGGATCATATGTTAACAAATATTGGATTATACTACACACATAAAGTGACTCTACAAGTTAAAATAGAATAGAAAAGGATAATTGTTATATATCCATGATTATTATAAGATTAAAGTCAAGTTATGGGATCTTCATTTGAAATGCTGAAATGATGCAGGAGATGCTCTAATGCTCCTTTTAATACTACCATGTTGTCCCCTTTTTTGTTTTTTTTTGATATAAAAAAAAATATATAGATATAAAATTTTTTTTTTTTTTGTTTGCCGGGGATCTTAGTGGTCGCATGGTGCGCCACTAATGGCGTACTTTCAGGGACCTGGAAGAAACGTGCCACCGAGGGTCTCGGTGGGTGAAGCCGGGTGTTTGTCGTCAGCAACATTAGGTTGCTGACACTCATAGTAATATGGCTGATGTAGCCATTATGGGGTGGCTTCCCGGAACAGCTGCAGTTGGGTGGGTGGCTGTTCCCACGTTCCCATGTTCCCACGTTCCAGTTCCGGGATTTACCAGGCCTATAAAAGCCTGGTACTCTGGGTTATCTGGGGGTGTGGTTTGCTGCAGTATGGAGAAGCAGTTGAAAAAGTAGGAGATTGTAGTGGGCGGCGCGCATAGCAAAAATTTGCATGGACACGCCCGTCTTGTCGGTGTACCACGCCCCTTCAAAAAGCCACACCCACTCCACCTAACTGCATAACGGCTTTGGAAAAAGCCAGTAGATGCCCTTTATAGCCAGGTAGGGAGCCCCCCCATTTTCCAGGTAGTGCCCCCTAGACCAAGAGATGCCCCCTCTGTTGCCAGGTTGATTCCCCCCTTTGTTAGCCTGGTAGAGGCCCCCCTTTGTTAGCCAGGTATTTCGCCCCTTTGTTTTCCAGGGAGTGCCCCCTCTGTTTCCAGGTAGTTTCCCCCTGTGTTTGCCAGGTAGATGCCCCCATTGTTAGCCAGGTAGTGCCCCCTTTGTTTTTCCAGGGAGTGCCCCCTCTGTTGCCAGTAGATGCCCCCTTTGTTACCAGGGATTGCCCCCTTTGTTAGCCAGGTAGTGCCCCCTTTCCTGTTAGCCAGGGAGATGCCCCCATTGTTTGCCAGGAAATGCCCCCCGTTGCCAGTAGTTTCCCCCTCTTTCCAGGTAGTGCCCCCACTGTTAGCCAGGTAAATGCCCCCCATTGGGGAGCCAGGTAAAATGCCCCCATTGTTTTGCCAGGATGTGCCCCCTCTGTTGACAGGTAGGTGCCCCCATTGTTTCCCAGGGAGGTGCCCCCATTGTTTGCCAGGTAGTGCCCCCTCTTTTGCCAGGTAGAGACCCCATAGTTTGCCAGGTAGTGCCCCCATTGTTGCCAGTATGCCCCCTTGTTGCCAGGTTTTTTCCCCATTGTTTGCCAGGTAGTGCCCCCATTGTTTGCCAGGTAGTGCCCCCCCCTCTGTTGCCAGGTAGTGCCCCCTTTGTTGCCAGGTAGTGCCCCAATTGTTGCCAGGTAGTGCCCCAATTGTTTGCCAGGTAGATGCCCCCTCTGTTGCCAGGTAGATGCCCCCTCTGTTGCCAGGTAGTGCCCTCCAAAAAATAAAATAATAAAAGCCACTCCCTGACCAGGCTCCTGGGACGCGGCCGCTCCGGACTATCTCCTCAGCGACGCAGGGAAGTGAGTGCAGCCGCGCGTCACTTCCCCTGCGCCTCTGACCTGGGAAAGTACGGCGCGCCCCCGGCCTGTACATACAGGGGGAGGAGGGAGCGATCCCTCCTGCCTCCTCCCTGCACAGCGAGACTCCGGGCGGGTGAAGCGGGCACTTGTGATTGCCAGGCCATTAAAACAATTTTTTCTCAGTCATGCATCATACTGTACATGACCATGCCCAAAGGTATGTTACACTCCTCTATAAGTGCTATCAGTTTTGATCAGCTTTTTCGGTGATGAATAATGACAGAATGTGATAAAATACACCTCATAGGGCCTCATGTATGAAAACTGTCTAGGTCTAAGGCCTCGTTCACACGATGGATTTGGCCGCGGGTTCGGCCGCGGTTTTCGCCGCGGCGTGTGAATATTATAGCGGTTTACCATAGGAAACCATGTTAATAAACTGGGCGCGATTTGGACGCGGTTTTGGCCGCGGAAACCGCGTCGGAACCCGCGGCCATAACCGCGTTCAAATCTGCCGTGTGAGCGAGTCCTAAGACTCTTTGTTGCCCATAGCAACCAATCAGAGCTCCCCTTTCATTTTATATAGTGCTTTGAAAAAATGTAAGGGGCGCTCTGACTGGTTGCTAGGGGCAACAAAGGAAGTCTTAGACCTAGACAGTTTTCATATGTGTCCCTTATAGTCTCTATTGCCATCTGATCACTTTTTCCTTTCTTCACAGGTATGTTAATGTGTTGGACTTCAGACCCCAGCATACCCACTGCTATTTTTCAGTGTGCTTTTTTATGTCTCCTGGTATATGTGAACTGCATTAAGTCCCAGCTCTATTTCCAATAATTACCCTCTGTTTATGTGTTTAGCAATTGATATGCAACATATCCCTTTCATGATTTTTCCTCTCTGTTGCCTCATTCTATCCCCATCCATTTTAGTCACCTGGATTTACTGACTAAATAAAGAATTTCATTATATTGTTAGCAACTAGGTCAGGACAGGGGAGGGAGGAGATTGAGAACAGTGAGGACTGTAGAGTGTCTATGGAGCTTTTTGAATGTGTAACAGGCAGGTGTGTCCAGAGAAGACTTAGAATTAGTGATAGAGAAGGAGATAAGGTTATGGAGAATTAGAAAAGTTAGAAATTAAGCAGAGACAACAGAAGTCCAGATCAAGTTCCCATCTTTGAGCATGGGAGAATCTGTAAATCGAGAGAGGCCAAGGGAAGATGTTAATCAAAGAAACTGAGAGATATGATATCATCAATGGAGATGTTGAGAGTGGGTATTTCTTTTGAAAGTGAAGGAGCCATGCCTCTAACCTCATCTTCATCACTAAACTCTTGGAACACATAGTCTACTCTCGCCTAATCCGCTATCTCTCTGCAATCAGGCTTCAGTACTTTACACTCCACAGAAACTGCTCTAGCTAAAGTTACAAATGGTCTCCTCACTGCTAAATCTCAGGGCAACTACTCATTGTTGCTTCTTCTGGATATCTCTGCAGTGTTTGACACTGTAAATCACAAAGTTCTCCTCCGCGCCATTGGCCTCCAGGAAACCGCTCTCTCTTGGTTCTCATTCTACCTCTCTGATTACTCTTTTAGTGTCTAAATCCTCTCCTCTTGCTGTTGGGGCTCCTCAGGGATCAGTCATAGGTCCTCTCCTCTTTTCTATCTACACAGCCCCTATTGGACAAACCATCAGCAGATTTGGCTTCCAGTACCATCTCTACACTGATGACACTCAATAATATACCTCTTCCTGTGACATCAACCCTGCCCTGCTACAAAATACCAGTCATTGTCGATCCACTGTCTCTGATATCATGTCCTCACTGTATCTCAAACTAAACCTCACTAAAAATAAACTTTGCAATTTACTAACCAACTCAACCAGGGCCGTCTTTTCCATTGGGCAGGGTAGGTGGCTGCCCGGGGGCCCCATGAGCTGAGGGGGCCCACCCAGGCAGCCACCTACCCTGCCGATTGAAACAGAAGTTCGGAGTTTCTCTCTTCACCCTCTCTCCCAGTATCAGTGCTGATCGCTGGGCAACAGTCCTCTCCTCTGCTGTTCCAGTAATCAGCCTGCACGGGGAGAGAGAGAGAGAGAGACAGCTCTGCTGAGGAAGTGCTGCCAGCCTCACCTACAAACCTGCCGACATGAGCAAACTTCCTTGTCAAGTGTGGGGGAGATCTGTGTCCGCTGCTGAACTTCTTACAGGGAAAGAGGACCCCATAAATCACAGTCACTGCAGAATGGCTGACATACAGAGCTTCACAAATCCTGGCTCCTGCTGTGTAGGTTACTGATTTGTACACTGTACAATAAGAAAAAAATACATCAAATTTAGTTGATTTCCTGACTGTCCAGATAGAAAAGATAATGTCTTCATGTTTGGGGGAGAACAGATCAAAATGGACCTCATACATTCCTCCTTCCTCTCCTACCCCAGATTCTATCATTCCTTTTCTCCATCCTTTCTCCTACCTCTCTTCCACCTTCTTTACTTTGGTTCCTTTTTCCTCTCTTTCACTAGCATTCTTTTGTAGATAATAACACCGGAACATTACGTGTGCTCTGACTCTTTTTTTATGAAACAGTTTAGGGAGCGTTTACATGGCAAAGATTTTCCGACCGGTAATTTGGCATTGTTTTGGCACGTAGGGGGCAGCTTTTGTCCACGGTTTGCGGTATCAAGTGCTCCCCCTACACACCCACATGTTCATGTTCTGCCCGAAAACCAAGCAGAAAAGTGAACATGTTCTAAGTTTTTGTGAACTGCTGCACGGATTTTGTATTTAAATTAATGTAAAAAGTTGACTGTCGGTTTACAGACAGTTTTCAAGCCAAAAACCATCTGTAAATCCTACTGAAAATCCTGCCATGGGGACAAGCCCATATGTGGGCACTGTGGTGGGCAATATTCTGTGGGCACAAAGTGTGGCTATCATTACATGCGTAAAGTACAATAGATGGTATTTTATAGATGCACTGCAATACATTCCTTCTTATATAAATGGATATGTATCGGTTGTAGCTGATGCTATAATAAATGCATTGTGCTTTAAGTTATAATCTGTTTCTCATATTATGATTATGTGGTGTGATTTTAGGACCCCCATCAATCCCCAGAATAAAGGGCACACAGCGCTAGTGTAGTGCTACGTCCCCTTTGGAATTTTTCTCTTCAAAGTGGCGCTCCCAGGATACTGCTGTACAGCAAAAAGCAGTGGTATAATAGCATCATCTGATCACTGACTGCACCATCAGGGCGGTATTGGCAGACTCCTATTAGGTTGTGTGAAGCGGGTGTGGGTTGTATAAAATGGGGCAGGTCTTGTAGACAAATATGTGGTTTATCCAATTTTATGGTTGGCACCCCCAACTTCTACATCTCCCTGAAGGCCACTTTTAAAAGTTGTATATTTATCTACAGTAGCCTGCATTACTACCTGTTGTCAGTAAGCCACCCTGTGCCCTCAAGCCAGGCCATGCAGCAAACCATTTAACTTATGAGCTGCTGCGTGGTCTGGCCTAGGGGCAGAGGATGGCTTACTGACCACATGAAGTTGTTATGAATTGCTGTGTGCCCCTGTGTCCTGTGCCCCCAGGTACGCCCAGCTACTACAGCTATACAGCAGTGTATTGCTATGTATTATAAAAGCCTAGTCACATATTGGGACTGTAAAAAAAGAAAAAAAGGAAATGAAAAATGATTAAACAAATCAAAAAATAATGCAAAAAAAGAAGAAAATTCTTCGGGCGTAATTGCGTAATTCATAGCTCTGAAAGCTCAGCTTTTATTTCATATAATAAAATAAAAATTGAAAGCTGAGTTCTGATTGGTTGCTGTGAGCAACAGAGACAGTCATACTGTTAGACAGTTTTGATAAATGAGACCCAATAAACACGAATGCATCCATAATGCTCCAGTCTATCACATTGCCTTGTTACTTAATCTGAATGTTAACCCCTTAATGACCGTCCACTGTCTTTTGACGTCGGCTGGTACAGGTCGTTCATCTACAGCGACGCAGTTGCGCTGGGATCAGATGCGGCACCGGGTGCCACAAGCTCCGATGTCTGCAGCGAAGCCAAAAGACGTTTACTGTAGACGAACGACCTGCACCAGCCGACGTCAAAAGACAGTGGGCGATCATTAAGGGGTTAAATGCCATAACAAAGTTCTAAAGTATTAATATTTGAGGCTTTTCACACATCGTTTTTGGATCCGATTTTAGATGCAGCATGACTTTTGGATATGGGACGAACCTTCCACTTCACCTAATACAACCCAACTTAAATTCTAGAATAAATCCACAACACACTATTCTTTTTTGGTGTCAAAATGGCCACAGCTTTATTTTAACCACAGAAATACAACAACCAGAGAAGGAGTCAGGTGGAGTGCTCGGCCATTGTGTGAGATTCCCAGCTGTCTGACATGCAGTACTCGACCAGACAGCATAAAGGGGCGGCATGCTCTGGCTTGCTATTCTAGCAAAGCCAGTACACTTTAGGGGCACCAATGACCCTTCTGAAGATCCTCACTCCTGCTTAACCACCGTGCCCGCCCCTGTATGACATTACCATTATGCCATCCTTAAGGCTGGCCACTTCCAAAGCTCATCCTCTTCCCACCCTGAGGTTTAACATACTGTATTAGTTCAAATTAGTCCACCATAACTTGGCCTGTAACTTCCACCTGACTCCTGAACCACCTGCAACATAAAAGCTCTGACAGTTTATACCATAAACATATAGCACTTGTCAGTCATTCACGTATTCATTTATGTTATTTACATATAAAACTTTTTTTTTTATTGTTTTTTCTTCTTTTTTTATAATTATTATTATTTTTTTTTTCCAATTTAGCAATCCCAGACTCACTAGGAGTCATCCTACAGCACTCAGGAGAGGAAAGACCCCCTGTGGAGGAAACCTCTAGGGAACCATGGCTGAAGGATTGCCCTTCCCTTGGGCTTAAGGATAATGCCAACACGTAACTCAAATCCAAAATAATAACTGTTCGTCATCCCCATAAAGATGAAAGCAATATAAACAGATACAATAATACATGCCTCATTGTACAGAGAATAGCTAAACACAATCTGAAAAGCATTCATTAAAATTTGGGCGGGTGGGAGGGACACGTTTCCTCAAGTTCTACCAGAGAGTGAAAGCGGAAGAGCCAACAGGACCTTATATCTAGTCCTAAACCCCACCCTCCTAACAGTAGCATCCTACCCTTCTGCCTACTCCTCCCCCTTACAGCACAACCACTCTAGCTCATATCTGTGAAGCTTTATTGACAAGAGCTAGAGGAGCACACAGACACTATAACTTGCACTCTCAACAACATGTCCCCTTCTGCTCAAAGCTCAAAACATTAAAACATTAAGCATACCTATTCCATCTGCTTAGATCCATACAGCTATACAGACAGGAACTAAAAGACTATAAAAGGCGCTCTAGGTCCCCCCCTACCAAAGTCATGTCCCCCCTTTGCTTAAGCTCCGGGGGGGTTCTGGATCGCACCCTATGGTTTATAATAGGGCTCCTGCTGCATCTTTTGGACCAAGAATTGACATGTCAATTCTTGGAATGGATCCAAAAGACGGATCTGAAAGACGCATTGAGATGCATCGGCGATCACTCGTCTGAACGTCGATGCATGTTTTACATTGCGAGCAGTGTAAAATCACACTGAACATTGTTAGATGCGTGTTTGGGTCCGTCTATGTATGATCACACGGACCCAACACGCTGTATAACATACCGTTGTGCTTTTGAACATAGTTTGCTGAAACAAACAATAAATGTAAGTTTATTATCGATAATGTATATATTTTTGTGAGTGGTTGGGGGCCATTGCACAGCTCTGCCCAGGGGCCCATAATGTTGTTATGACGGCTCTGAACTCAACCCTGCTATTTCTATCACTGTGTGGTACTGCCAGAACTCCTAGGCAGAAGGCCCGCTGTCTTGGGTTTATACTAGATTCTGATCTGTTATTCACACCCTACATTTATCATTTGCCCACTCTTGTCACCTGCACCTCAAGAACATCTCCAGAAAATGGGATTTAAGAACCACCATGAAAATATTATTATTATAACTAGTGTTTCATTAACCCCTTACGACGCCCACTAGAACTTTTGCCGTCAGCTGTTTGGGTTATCCGTCTACAGCGACGTCATTTGGCGTGCTGTAGACTTTGGGGTTTGCGGCGCTGCAACTGCGCTGGGATCGGGGCTGTACTACACATCCCGATCCCAGAGCATGTCCTGCGAGCTCCTGGCAGCGGAGAAAACCACGCTTTTTTTTTTACATTTTTTTTTAGAAAATTCAGCAATTATTTATAAGTGAACTTAAACTATTCCCCCATGAAGTACAACTTATCTTGAATAAAAAGAGGCCTCATCCAACTGTGTCATTTAAAACATAAAAATGTTACAACTGTGGAAACGCAAGGATACAAAAATTAAAAAAACATTCTGGTCATGAACTACTTTTCAGGCCTGGGAGTTAAGGGGTTAATGGATACTCCAATATAGGACACTAGTAATGGGCTAGTACTATGGTTGATACTTGACATGGTTATCACTAGTTGAGGGATTTTTTCATACTAAACTTCATAAAATGGTAAAATGGCAATAATATGCCCAATAGGGGAGGTCTGATTGCCTAAACCATGCAGTATATCTTGTGAATGGGATACATAGAAACAGACAAGCACACTCACTGTCTTAATCTCCAGGCCTAAGACTAAGAAGGATATATATATATTTATAATATTATATAGATAATATATATATATATATATATAATATATATATATATAACATTATATATATATATATATATATATAATATATATATATTATATATATATAAAATATAATATATAATATATTATATATTAATAAAATTATACATTTTTGCCCTATTCTAATTTTCTAATTTCTTTGCCAAGATTGAAAACTGAAGTTTCCCAGCTACTGTGTTACCATAATTATTTGGAATGATCCAAGGCTTTATGCTCTTACGAGCTTATCATCGAGGAACAGTGAAACAACTGTCTTTGTGATAACTCTTCCTTATAAAACGTCTATGTAGCTTTAGTTAACGCAGTGTAATTAACTTGAAAGCTTCAATCAATTTTTTAAAGTCCTGGACTTTATCAAGTTCACACCAAAGCTATAAAAATCTCATTACAGTAATCTGTAAATGAGAATGACAGAAGGGAAGGTAAAACACACATTTATAGCCTGGAAGCAATCTCCAAAATAAAAATCGACAAATCTCACATGTTCTCTTAGACTGTTCCTTTGGTAAAACACCATCTACACATATCCAATCTTCTAACCAACTTGTTTTATAAAGTAAAGATATCACTGTTATATTTGAGCAATTTTTGCACAACAAATTATTTTCCCTTTGCAATCCTCCAGGTCTGCAGATGTTATTATATATTTTCAACGTTTTGCCTTCTGGTTACATAATAGACCATGAGCACATTTAAAGGCAGCCAACCAAAATGATAAATGGAAAAGGTTGACTAATGTCACAATTAGGGTGATTTATTTAAAAGAAAGCTAGCTACAGGGTGACTGCATAATTATGAACAGTGGTCCCTCAAAATACAATATCAATTGGTTTCAGGACAACAATTGTATGTTGACCCCATAACTCTATGAAAAATTGGTTATTGGTTCCAAGGCCCCAAAATATTACCCAACATAATGTAATATGAAAAAAATGACAAAGATAATTAATAGAGGTAAATCAAGTCCTTAAATATTACAGTCAGAAAGAGCTGCTGGAGGCTGGAAATCACCTTCTATTTTAAGGACAGGAGTTTCTTTGGATCATGTACTTCATACACAATGTACCAGCAAAAAAGAAAATGAAGCCACCCTTACCTGATACCCAAAGGAGCCACTTATCCTAGCACATGTAAAGAGCAGTGCAGGACATGCAGTAATACACTGTACTGTAGAGAGGTGCTACTAAATCGTCGATCACTGCATGTACTTCACAGATTCAGTGGTTTTACTAGTAAAATGTTCATGATAATTTTCTGGATCACTTGAGGATATTGTACAGTCCCTGACAGAAGCTCTGTCGCTTATCCATGTTGTGGAAACCAAAGCTTATAACCTGACTTAAAATTCATCCATTGGTTTTAGAAATGACTCATATGAAAGCTGAAACTCTCCCAAATGAGGTTTTTTTTAATGAAAATAAATTTGCTTCACTGCTGAAATATTGATGATTTAAAGAACACAGAAAGGTCAGATTTTTGCAAGACAAAAGTTTTGTCGTCCACAGAAAGTAATGTGAAAATCAAACAAATAATTCACTTCAAATACAAAGATATGTTTCATAACATTGGTGAATTAAGTTGTGGTGCCATTAGAGCCATATTTAATATTTTGTGTGACTTCCATGAGTTTGAAGGACCGCATCCATGCGTTTTGACAATAATTCATACAATTTATTGATGAAGACATCAGGAATAGCAAATAATCCAGTCTTACATGCCTCACAGAGTTCGTCAAGATTTTTTCGTTTTGTCTTCCAAGCTTCCTCTTTTATCCTACCCCAAACATGCTCAATGATGTTCATGTCTGATGACTGGGCTGGCCAGTCCTGGAGCACCTTCATCTTCTTTGCCTTGAGAAACTTTGATGTAGAGATGGTTGTATGAGATGGAACACCATCCTGCTGCAAAATTTGACCCCTTTTATGGTAGGGAATGTAAGAGGTAGCTAATACTTCTTGATATTTTAAGCTATTGATATTGCCTTCCACCTTGCAAATGTTTCCCACACCTCCATACTGAATGTAATTCCAGACCATGATCCTTCCACCACCAAACTTAACTGTTTTCTGGGTGTATCTTGGATCAATACGGGCTCCAGTAGGTCTCCTGAAGTATTTGCGGCAGCTGTGGTATAATTCAACTGAAGATTCAGCTGAGAAATCCACCTTCTGCCTCTTTTCCAGCGTCCATCCGTTTAGCAGGCTGTGGGCCTTGGCAAATGCCACACGGTTTTTTAATTGCCTTTTGTTAAGTGCTGGCTTCTGGGCACTGATTCGACCATGGAGGCCATTTCGAGACAGAATCCTACAAACTGTTCTAGTTGACGCAGGGACTTGAAGTGACCAGGCCTATTGTGCTGAAGTGGAAGAGGGGCTGGCTTTTGATTTTCGAATGAACAAACGTTCCTCCTGAGCAGTTGTCTTGCAGGGTCTGCTTGTCAAAAACATCTCCAATCTTTTCAAATCTTTTTTTAATTATTTGTATTTGACACTGAGACACATTAAAGGTGCCAGCCACCTCTGCAGAGGATCTGTTCTTCAGCTTCTTGATAATCAAGGCTTTGATCGCAGGGTGGATTTTTGGCATGTTGTCAAAGGTCAAGTTGCAGTTCAAGTGAAGGTCTGTTTTATTTTTTATACACACCCACTAATTAACCAATCAATTAGTGAGCACAGGTGAGCCTGTAAACTAGGATTGAGTGCATTATATAACAAGGCGACAAAACTTTTGTCTTGCCAAAATCTGACCTTTCTGTGTTCCTTACATGATCAATATTTCAGCGGTGAAGCAAATTTATTTTCGTTAAAAAAACCCTGATTTGGGAGGGTTTCAGCTTTCATATGAGTCTTTTCTAAAACCAATGGATGAATTTTAAGTCTGGTTATAAGCTTTGGTTTCCACAACATGGATAAGCGACAGAACTTCTATCAGGGACTGTATGTTCAAACCACACTCCACAAACAATGCCTCAAGAAAGACCATTGTTTGTTGAAAATGTTGTATCCAGAGGTCATTGTAACTTGATTGATTACTGTATAAATAAATTACAGGTCAATACAGATATCTTTCCTATGGTCTATTTATACCCAGCCCTGTAACTATACCAAGAAAGAAACTATGGGCGACATGAATGAACGGGGCTGCCCCAGAAGTCTAGCAACTTTTCAGCCTGATATCTAGTGCAGCCCCGTTCGCTATAGCCCTAAATCTCCTGCACACTGGTATCAGGCGCATTAGAGAGCGCAGGACGTGGGGCGCACTAGAACCATACGAAGCTATAGTTTTATAACTTTAGTAGGGCAATTCCAGGTGCATTACTGCTGGAACAGGTAAACCACTTTAAAAGTGGTTTATTTGAGCCAGAATTGTCATCTTTGCACTAGAATGTGCCTGATTTATGACCCACAGTAGACCGGGTTCATAGATCAGGCACATTCTATTGTAATGCGCAAAAAAATTGGCGTCTAAGCGCCATAAATCATACATGTAACCGTACATGTCAAAAAGGATGGAAGGATTCTACACCAACATAAAAAGGGATTCTTAACTGTAAGAGGAGGGGGACTTTGGGACTCTCTGCTAGAGGAACTTGCTATGGTGAATTCACAGGTAGAGATTGGAATGGAATAATCAGCCAGCCACAAATATGGTGTCCGCCACCACTTCTGTTAAAAATCATGGCTTTATTATACGAAATTCATAAAAACTTCAAATATCACAATAAAAACATGCATGTCCATATCGCGTAAATTCAGGTGAAAAAACACTAAGGGCCACATATATGAACCTGTTTAGGTCTAAAACTCACTTTTTTGCCCATAGGTTACTATAGGCAAAAGAGTGAATTTTAGATCTAAACAGTTTCATACATGTGGCCCTAAGCTTTCACTAATGCTTTTCCAACTGCACTGGGTCCTTCATCACAGCTCACAAAACTGTTAGTGAAATCTTAGTGCTTTCTCATCATATCTTTTGTGACATGGATATGCATCTTTTTATGTTATACTTGATGTTTTTTATGGATTTTATACAACAAAGCCTTGACTTTAAAAGAAGAAGAGTTCAAAAGAGGCTTGGATTCTTTTTTGTAGTGAAATATTACAACAAGGTGTAGGTTCTGAGATTACCAGAGAAGGGCCATTGAAACTTGAATTTATTAAAATCACTTGAAGGTTTGTTTTTTTCTTCCCTTTAGATGAGGATAAGTGGCTCCTGCCTTGTTTGCCTTCCTCTGGATCAAAACTGCAGGATAATATGCTGAATTGGATGGATGGGTGTCTTTATTTTCAACATTACAAACTGTGTTACTATGTATGACACATACATTAGGAGTATTTCTTAATCTATACACCTTGAGGAAGGTTATAATGTATCATGTTGTGTAACCATACATTGGGATACACCGCCTGTAAGGTTCCATTGTCAAAAATACATGTATACCCCAAAGTATGGGGCACATTAATAAAGGCAATTGCGACGATATTCTGGCACAGTAAGTACCCAAAAAAATGTAGTACATGCGTTGCACCACATTTATTATGTGTTTTAGACAGTTTCTAGACACTTCTATGCTTCGTCCGACAAAGGTGGGAAGAGGGGGCGGCTTTGATAAAAGTGGAATTTCTTCTCAGAAAGGGGTCATGGCTAGTGCAATCTAAAATTTTGGAGCAGTTAGTGGCATAAAGTAAGCCACCTTAAAAAAGTTGTAAGGTTAGACTAGACAGTTCTAATCTGCTCCAGATTTATCAAAAATGAAAATATGGTGCATTTTAAGACTGTATAGTCTAACTTTACACTGTCTTAGGGTTAGCCCCTATTGATAAATCTGCCCTATATGTTTTTTACAGTATGCCTCTGTATAGAAAGCCAGATTTACTAGCACACTTCCTTCAAATAAATAGTTTACGTATCCCAACATCAGAAAAAAACGTAACTTATTTATTAGAATCATTTTTAAAAACATTGCTCCTATGTCTAGATATTGCTCTTACATACTTATCATGGTGTCCCCCTGTTTTTATCCAATTCCCTCTCAGAATGTTCACCTCATGTCTCTAGTTCTGATGGTCACACAGGCTCAGTCTCTCTGCCTCTCATTAGCATTAGCTCCCGGACACTGAATACATTAGGTGGGTGTTATTTTTGGATGTTCCTTTTCCCTTAGTTTAGGCTGATAGTCTTTTTATTCAACCATACACTGTACCTATATGAGATTCATGAGCGCACCACAGGGCTTTGGAAATAATATCTAGACACAGAAGTATTTTGTAAAGTGATTCTAAATAAAAAATGTATCATGTCCTGCAAAATCTAACAGAATAAATTAATGTCTCAAGAATAGTGTTGATCGAATTGTTCTAGAGAAGTTAAGTTCTACTAGAACTTCTCGAATTTTTAGAACTCAAACCGACCATTTTACTGTTCGTTCAAGTAAAGTTCGAGTTCTAGTTCGACATGCCCTTTTCAGTTTCATTTTAAGCGGCTTTCTGCACTGTTGGCGGCCATCCAATCACCTTTCTGCACTTTTGGGGGCCATCCAATCGTCCCAGAGCACGGGAGAAGTTTTTAAAAAAACGTTCCTGAGATGTACGGCTCTCTTTGGGCTGCTAAAATCAATGCCTTTGTTATTTTATTTCACTTTTATTGTTTGGGTTTTGTTTTTTCAGTCATTTCTGAAATTGTACAGTTTGCCTTAGTTAGATGGGTTTTTTCCTTCCCCATAGACAGAATAGTTAGGGTGTTTGGCTTGCTGGCGGGCATCTTTCCCCAACCCGAAGCTGTTTTTTGGGTTTAACATTTGATGGCTCACATAACCCCATAACTTCATATACATGGATATAATTATACAGACCCTTTTGGATTTGCTAAATCTTTCTCAGTCCCCAAAAAAGTTTTTTTTTTGCATTTTTGGGGGGGTAAAGGAAAATTTTTATAACACCCATTTTTAAATCCCCTTTGGTCGAGGTGTTTGGGCCCTCAGGATGTAGGGTCCCATAGCAGCTGCTCCCGGCACCCCCTTATGGGTTTTCCCCCTTACTTGAAAGCTGTCCTCTCTTTTCAGTTAGCCTTTGGAAAGGAATAAAAGTATTTTAAACCCTCTAAGTTTTTTTCTGTCACTTTAGAGCCATATTTTTTCCTAATTTGTTCCAGTATCTATTTTTACTGTTATGGTTGGTAATTCCGGCTTCTCTTTAAATGTTTGAGGTTCTAATAAACTAGAACTTTTTAAATTGGTTCGCACAACACTATTTGGAAGTGGGCCCTTTTGTCGGGGTGAAGTGCCAATAGCTCGTTTTCCAGCCACTGCCCGGGTTCTTTGTACTCACTCTTTTTAAACCCCATGTAAATACTAAAATGGGATGATTTAAAACACACTACTGCATATCAGCTGATAGATGGGGTCTTCTTAAAAATTTGGCCCAAGGGAAAATTTTTTCCCTCCTTAGCTTTAAATTGAGACCCCCTTTTAAATATTTTGAAAAAAAACCTCACGGGAATTTTTGGGATGAAGCCTTGCCTTTTTAAACCTTTTATGTGATATGCTTGTGTTTCCCCCTTTTGCCCGTTTTGGCATAACTTTTCCCGGCGGACACAAAATTCTGGAAAAATTCCCCAACTTTTTGGTCAGGCTCACCCAAATCGTGGTTTTTTCATCCAGTCAATAAGAAATTTATTTTTTTATTAAAGAGGCCCCAAACCTTACCCCGGGGCCTCTTTAATACCGAAATTTTTCCGGATTTAAGGCGCCCCGGATTAAAAGGCGCATTACCCAATAAAGCGATGTTAAGTCTTCTTGGTTCATAATAAGGCGCCCCGGGAAATTAAAAGGCGGGGCACATTAAATAAAACCCAAAGTCTGCCGAAACCCAAAACTTCATTCAAAAACTTTCTCAATCCCTTAAAATTTAAAATTTAAATTGTAAAAAAATTTTTCAAAATAGGGGGGAAAAAACAAAATTTTTCCCGGCCTTTATTGCAAAATACGGGTCACATTTTGTGAAGCTTTTTGCAATGATTTGAATGATTTGGGAAAAGTTTTTACATCGGAAATCCTTTACGTAAACCGTTCTGAAATCAGCTGCGTGAAACATAGTAAGGCCCCGTTTTTACACGGTTTATTTCCCCGACTGATTGGCGCCGTTTTTCCCGCGCCGGTTTTGCGCTTCAATACGGCGCCCCAATTCGTGGGAAAGTAAATTCCGGAAATCCCCCTGCCCCTCATAGGAAAACAGTGGAATCTTTGGGCTCCCCCCCGCTCGGCAAATCCGCCGCGGGGGGGGGAAAAAAAAATGGGACATGCAAATTTTTTTACGGCGGGGGGGGGGGGGGGGGGGACGCGGGGTTAAAACAAGGGCATTGTCGGGGGGGCCCGGGACGGGCCCCCGCCGCGTCCGGGCCCCGCCCCCCCTGTTTTAAACGGGGTTTTGGGTGCGCTCAAATACGGGCAAAAAATCCCCCGTGAAAAAAGCCCGTGTGAACAGGGCCCCCTTAAAGTAAAATTTAATTTGAAAACTGATTTGTAACTGATTTCGGAAGTTTTTTATTTATTGTAAATCAGTTGAAAATCATTTTGGCAAATCATTTAAAAAAAACCCAGTGTCACTAAAAAAGCTTTTAACCTTTAATTAAGTTTTTTAAATAAAAGCCTAAAATCCCAAGGTGAATTTGATTCATTTTAAGGCGCATTGGCTATAAGGCTATTTTTTCCACCCCGGCTTATTTCAGAAAGTTTTTAAATCGGATTCCCGATGTTAATTTTTCCGAAATCATTTTAAAAATTTCAGTTGCAAATAAGTCCCCACAAAGTGTGGCACTTTTTTGAAAACTGTTTTCCCGGGATTAAACCATTTTCTAATTCATTGTAGGGGGGGGAATCCGTCCGTAAAAAATTTGGGGTTTTTGCACATTTTTTTTTCCAAAAGGATTGCCTTTCGTCAATCCGAGGCGGCAATCCCCCAGGGAAAACTAGCGTTCCCCTTTGGTGAACGACGAGCCGTATTTTCTATTAAAAATCAATAGAAAATTGGCTTTAATTATTCGGGCAAAACTGTTTTACCGTAGGATTGACGATCTTTCAATCCGTCGGAAAATTTCCGGGGGCGAAAATAAGCGTGTAACGAGGCCTTTTAAGGGGCGCACTTTCGATTTCTGAGAAAATTCATGGTTTTTTTATGTGCGCCTTATATTTGGAAAATAGGGTTTGATAGGGTATGACGAAGGTAGAAATTAAGAAATTTAACTTTGTATGGGTTAAAAAATTGATATTCAAAAGAAAAACTAAAAAAAACAAAGGGTTTACAGGGTGACTCTCACATTTATTGGATTAACTTCTTAATTCACCAAAATATAAAAAATTCAATTTTTCATAAAAGTAAAATTAATCTATTTCAAAACCCAAAGGTTTTTGAGTGGATTTGGTTTGGCTGAACCCGGATTTTGCCAGCGAATGCTGAAAAATCTTACAACCAATCATCAGACTTATTCTAGACATAAAACATGAATGAAACATTTAATAATCACATCCACTTCCTATTTCCTGTCTGAAAAAAGGCTGATGATTGGGTTTTTTTATTTTTCTGTTAATTTCCCTTAATAAAACATAGCTAATACTAGGCTTATTATGTCCACAAAATTTTAGGAATTTTAAAAGCAAACAGTTGTAAAAATTTTGGGAAAATGAAAAAGGGAAAATTTAAAAGAAACCGTATACTGTAGTATCTGTTAAGAATTTAAGTGTGGCTTTTGCCCCCTAATTTTTTCCAAAAATTTTCCAATAAATTTATCACCCAGTAAAAAGTTTAAAAAAAAAAAATTTATAAAAAAACCCCTTTTAAAAATTTTTTTTTTCATTTTGGTTTTTGTCTGCACGGGGAAAAAGGAATAAACCCCCACCGGGAAGAATTTGTATCCCCAAAGATTGCATCCCCCTTTACTTTTGCGATCCTATTGGGAAAAAGGGGCTAACCTTGCCCAAACCCCATAAAAATATGTATGTTGGGGGTTAGTAAATATACTTGGATTGGAAGGTCTGAGTTTGTGGAAAAACCCATGCCCAAGGGTCGGGTTTGAGCGTGAGGTGGGCAAGAGGGGATCCTTTTGGTAGCTGCAAAGGGGGGGAGTGCTAAAAGCGTTGGGTCCCTTTTGGATAAGCCCCACGGGATGTATCATGGAAGGACAAGAGTAAAAAACCTCACCAATCCCAGAACAGTTGTCGTGTCAAGTCTTTAAACCCCCGGGTTTGGCATAACATGGCAAAAACTCTGCACCCCCCCCCCAAAAAATAAAAAAATTTAAATTTTTAAGGGGTGGGTGCCAAGGGCAAGGGATGGTTGGTGTGCAGCCATCGCTGCCACCCTGTTTACATCTATATAGTATCTTTTCTGGAAATTTCGGTTATTAATTTACACTTCAGGTGTTTGTGTTCAGAGTACTTAGAAAATTGTCTAAAAAAAATAAACCGAAATGCCCGGGAAAACAGTTATTATATAAAAAATGTTTTGTACTCAAAAAAACACAGCCGAGACTTATAATGCTTGTTTTTGAAGATTAAACTAAAAGTAAGTTTTCGGTTTTTTCATTGAAAGTATTTGCCCTGATTGTCATAAATGAGGGACAATGGTGGAAAAATTAAATTAAAAGGGCCCTTGTCTCACTACAAAGATTAGTTTTTTTCAACATGTAGGGAACGAAATAAAGAGCTTTTTCCCAAATATATTGTTTGTTTTTTTTTTTTTGTTAAGGAGAAAAAAGCGTTTTGGATCCCAAACCTGTTTATCCCCTTTCCCCCCCTGCTGTTTTTTCTTACTGTTTGCGGGGGGTTGGTGTCATCCACAGAACTTTTAAACAGTTTGAGGGTTATCTGATAAAATAAACAAAGGAGCCCCCCCTTTTGGGTTTCCCTTTGCTCAAAAGCCCCCTCGGGTTTTTTTTAGAAAAAATCTCCTGTTTTTGGTTTGAAAAATTTAGCAGCCCCTTTGAATATTGGGGCTAATCACCCACAGCCCTGACTAGGAAAGAGACAAAAAGCATGAATAAAAAGCTGTTTGGGCTTTTTGGAAACAATGTGGTGAGAAAACCTTTTTTTAATGGCAGATGGACAAGGCCTTGTAATTTTTTTAAATGAAACCTTTTCTGCTTACTTCCTAAAGGGGTTTGTATTTTTTAAAAGCCCTTTTTTAAAAAATACATATGTTTTAACCACTCTCTGAATAGTTTATCTCAAATGTCCTTCCACAAGGAGCATTCTCTCCACCCTTTGAGCAGCTTTTTTGGGCAGATTTAGGTTTGGGTACACGCTTGGGACAAAAAAAAACTCGGGAAAAAATGTTCAAAAAAAAGGGCTTTTTTTTTCAATTTTTTATGGTTTGTTTTTGAAAGTTTTTCAGTCACTTTTCTAATGTATGCACAATTTGAAACCGCCTGGGCGATTTTTCATCGGGAACAAAAAACGTGGCAAAAGATGCTCAAAACCCACCTGGCCGTTTACATACACTCCTGTAGTAAATTTTCAGTTTTTACAAGTTCGTAACACTATCGGGGCCAAAAACCGAGCAGAAAAAAAAAAAAACCCTGTGTGGGACTAAAATTTCGCTTTTGTTTTAAAGGGGGTCTATGGGTTTGTTTTTAAATCGAAATTTTAAAGCGGTTTAAAAATACTAAAACTGAGGGAAAAACCCAACGTTTTTTCGGCATATGTGGACATGGGCCTTGGGCCCGGAAATTTTTCTATTGTTTTTCAGTTCCCCAAAACCATATGGAAAAATCCTAATAACTGGTGAAGGGACTGGGAATCAAAAATGTGGTGTGAAGGGCTGTATAGTTATCAGACTACTGGGTATTAGATTAAGCTGGGGGGCCTCATTTGTGAAAACTGCCCAAAGTAAAAGGGAATTTTTTTTTTGGGTCACGAAAACCCCAATCAGAGTTTCGCGGTCTTTCTTTTACGCTCTGGAAAAATGATAAAACCGGGCCCTTTGATTGGTTGCTATAGGCAACAAAGACAGTCTTAGGCTTAGACAGTTTTCATAAATGAGACCTAGGGCGACATCAGTGAATTCGAATGTGGTATTTTTTGGCGTATATTGCACCAAAAAACTGCCGCGTCCCAGCCGCCGCGCAGGGGCACCCCCTGCGAGTTTTGGACGGAGGTTCTTCCACGCTTTGGGTTTTGGGCCGGGGCCCCCCCGGGAGAGGGCGGAAAAAACCCCCCGGCGTCGGGGTTTTTAAAAAAAGGTTTCCCAAATGGGAAAACCTTGTTAAAAAACCCAAGGGCGGGGTTTGGCCGCGGAAAACCCCCACGGACCCCGGGGGCCCAAAAACCGGGGCCCAAAATTTTCCCCCGTTTGAAGGGGCCAAAAGGGGCCACTGGTCTTCACTGGAACCCACCGCAAAGCCGGAATGGACCTCGCTGTGGGGAACCCCCAGGTCGCTGACTTGGCTACCTATCATGACAGCCGAAGGGCAGGTGATGGAGTACAGGCGGGTTTAAATCAAGGGGGTAAAAATTGCAGAATACGCAAAAAACAGGAACACAGGGAACAGGCTGACATGGGGCTAAACGGGTTATCAGGCTGACGGGGAAAAGGGGCAGGCACAGCGGGGGAAAACCAGGTATCAGGAGGGAAAGATAAGACCCGGGAATCCAAAAACCCGGGTATTGGGACGGGCAAGATGGTGGATTCAGCAAAAAAGGGAACCAAAGGTTTAAAAAAATTTGCAGTAACAGCGGGAAAAAATGTACACAGGAACAGACATAACAGGTAACAGCAGGAAGCAGATGGACATTAATGAACTGACCAGGAACAGATGTAGGAAGTTCCTTATATGCCAGGAGGTCGTAGGTCATCGGGAAGGAAATTCGGACACTGTCCCTTTAAATCCAGACCAACAAGTATGTGCACTACCTAGGCAGAGTGTCCCGACACAGACAGGAACACAAGCAGAAGCAGGAGTGAGGACAGGTGAGTACACAGCAGTAACAAGGGACATGAAAAGGCACACAGACAGCGGCCGCGGAGTGAAAGGAGACAGGACAGAAGCAGGGACACAGCCATACCTGCGGTCCACAACGGGTACCGCGGCATGAACCATGACAAAGACTGTTGCATCAGCCAAAATCCTGTATTCAGCTACAGGTAAGCAAAGTTACTGACACTACAGTGTACCTAAAAGCAATTTCTAATGAACTAGGAGGAAAAAAAGAAATATTGGGTGGTCTGTAAGCAGTGTACTCTGGTTTTGGTCTATTTGTGGCCAAAAGCCTTTTTTTTAATTCAGTATGTTGCAATTGACTTCTTAACGTGCCTCAAAAAATGCATAAAGAATGCATGTGCAAAAAACACAATGTAAAAATTCAGTGCAATGCACTACAATGCTGGTGAGTATAGATTTATATAGTGTCATAGAGAGAAAACATTAGTTACAACCAATGACATGCATATGGATGGGAATGTACAGTATTAGGAATTCTCACCTCAGTGTGATTTCACTACATCGAAGAATGGCAGCCGAGGAAAGAAACAGAACAGCTTTATTACACCCCATTAAAACAACTTTTTCTGATTGATCAGAACATACCCAACACATTCGCAAGCAGGAGCCCTAGGATTTTATTACTGACAAGTCATATTACTGTGTTATGTGCAAATTTTCCACAACATATCCACAGAATAAAATCTGCAGTTCTAATGGTATAAATCTGAATACAAATAGCCACACAGATAGCAATCTGCCCAGTTTGAATGCACCCTTACTAAATGAACAGTGAGCATTACCGGTTTGTCAATATGCTAGAATCTAAGGTTACACAAATATTACATCAAAATGGTTTTCAGGTTAATAAAGCTCAAAGTGGTTTTGAAAAGTCCTTCAGCCCCACACTGCATGAAAAAAATGACCCATACTTGCCTCTCCCATCACCACGTTCCAGCACCCCCAGAATTCCAGTGTTTCCCCCAGTCCCTCGCAGTCCATCTTGTTCATGGCTCACATGATGCTACAGCCAATTATTGGCCTTAGCAGTCATGTGCTGGTGTCTGTGGTCACATGCTGTACATGCGGGCATGTGATTGCTGAGGCCAGTGATTGGCTGCAGCATCATGTGAGCTATGAACGTAATGTCATCACTGAGGGACCGTTGAAGTATAATGGAGCTTTGGTAGGGCTGGAACCATGGTGACAGAAAAGGCAACTTTGGGTCATTTTTTTTTTTTTTTTTAACAGTGGGAGGTGATAGGAAGGTATTCCTATAATTCTTGGAAAATCCCTATAATTAGTATACAAATAAAAAGCTCTGCAACTTTTAACATAATTTGTGATACCGTTTCCCACTATTTTGCAACAGATAAGTTGCTGTCAGTAAATAAGAACAATGGGTCTCATCAAACTGTCTTCATGTATAACTGTGTTTTGGTTGCTATGGGCAACAAAGACAGTCTTATTATTGGACAGCTTTGATAAATGAGGCCCAAGGGCTCCATTTATCCTTACAGTAGATCTGTCTTTGTTGCCCATAGCAATCAGAGCTCAGCTTTCATTTTTGAAACTGCTCTGAAATAATGAAAAGTGAGCTTTGATTGGTTGCCATAGGCAAGAAAGACATTCTGACTGATAAACAAGTTTGATAAATTTGACCCAATATTTATATACAGAGGATAGCAAACCCGTATACAGCTAGCCCTGCTGTCAGCTGAGCAGTGGATACAACTGTATCTAGTTCATGCCCTGTGAGCCAAGTATATAAGCATCAGATGAAAAAATATCTATTAGTTTGCCACAATGTACCAGTGTGTAGTCCAGGCTGTTTAGCTCATACGGCATTGTCTAGACTGGATACATTGGCATTGCTTTCCCTATTTAAAGGGGTTGTCTCACTACATTGATTCATCTTACCTCAGTTCTGTTTTCTTGGTTTCATTTTGAATTCAGGGGCGTGTTTACTGGCTTCCACTAGGCTGTAGTGGAAGCCAGGTTTGTAGCTATAGCAACCAGTGCTGGCAGCCTATCTGGAAAGATCAAACAGGTCTGTAGCTATAGCGACCTGAGAAGCTAATACGGCCCATACAAGAGGGGATATCTAGGAATAGGCAGGACACTGATAATGGACACATATTGCAAAGTGACTTGTTATTGCAAGATCTTTAATATAAAAAGCAATCCTTGTAGTGAGACAACCCCTTTAAAAGTAAGACAGTGTAAACTTAGACAGACTGTCTAAAATTGCACCAGATTTTGCACAGTGGCTCATGTTGTTTGGTAAATTTGGCACATCTTTAGACCTGCCTGCTTCTTGACAACTATTAAGTTGGCTTACTTTTTACACCAGATTTTTGACGCAGTGTGTTGCAGTGTGGTCATGCCCCTTTTCCTGTGACGTCACACACACGGTTTCGCTAAGCCACGAACCCATATCAGAGAGGTTGAAAAAAGTGCCCATAACTAATGTGTCTCTGACACACTGTGCCACTCTTTGCTGCATTTTAATACACTTTTCTGGGGAAACCATAATAGCAAAGGCAGGAAAACCATAGTTGCCAACCCGCCCGCTAATGGGGGCCGTCTCCCGCCCTCCCGCTAGGGTGGCATAACCTCCCGCCTCTTTAGAGAAGCTGGAGGCACAGTTTGGCGGTATCTCTCAGCTCTCCTGGATGCTGAATAGACCATCCAACAGTCCAGGGAAGCTGAGTGACACCAAAACCCTAATTTAGCTTTCTTCCAGAGCCATTACACAGTTAGGTGGAGTAGGGTGTGGCTTTTTCGAAGGGGGCGTGGCTTACATGCAAGATGGGCGTGGATATGCAAATTTTTCGGCGTGGCGTGCTACGCACGCCACCTTCAAATCTCCTGCTTTTTTTACTTTCAAAAGTTGGCATGTATGAGGAAAACATGATGCGTTAGCAGTACCTCCAATGTGTTCACCCCCAATGTGTTTGCAGAAGATGTTGGGAAGCTTGTTAATTCATGTTTATTCATATCCTGGAAATGGACACCTTTAACCACTTTATGGCATCCTTTATACACATTTTTTGGGATTAAAAGAAGCTTCCAGAGCTGCATACACTTTCTTTTTTTTAACTATTACTTTTTGCATATATTGTTGATGCATTTTTCTGAAGTTATTATAAGGCTGAGTTCAGACAGCGTCTTTGGGGCATGTATGCCGGTTGTTTTAGGCATTCACTTTCCTCAGTGCTTAAGCGCCAGGAAGCAGTAATGTCACATCTTTTGTCCAGCTCGTAATACACGTCGGGGAAAACGGCAGGTAATCATAGCTCTCGATGAGAGCTATAAATTACCGTATTTGCGGGGTGTAATATGGGTGTATTGCAGCGCAATTGGGCGGCAAATTACGCCCCGCAAAGACACAGCACAGTATTCTCGTCGGATTTTCGGCGGATTCAGTATTTAGAGTAAATTACATATCTGCACACAAGTTAAAAATCAGTTCACACCAGGATGCAGAAGAGTTGCAATACCATAGAGGGGAGACTGCACAAAATTGCCTATGAGGAGGTGATTGCTAGTATTACAATTGCAAATAGATAAGGCTTATATAAGATGCCAGTCACACACTTATGTGCTGGCTACCAGTCTATTGGTGAGGCACATACTATTAGGGCTTGTCCTCACGGCACGGGTTTTCACCTGATTTTTCAGACGGTTTTAAAAACCGGGTAAAAACTTTTAAAACGAGCCTCTATGGAAAACCCGTGCAGCAGTCCCAACTGCATGGGTTTTCCGCCCGGCGGTTTATCAGATCACCGGCGGTCCAAAAAACATAGAACATGTTCATTCTTCTGACCGTTTTTCGGACGGAAGATGAATATGTCTACGTGAAGAGGGAGGGCTTTCTGACCGATATTTGCACTGTGCCGTGTGAACGGCCCCTTAGACTAGACGAGCTGTCCTACATACTCCAAGTGCCCAACAGAAAATACTGGATTAAAAAGGAGAGCACATCTTTTCTTATCAATTTTTACATACTGAGGATCTTTTTAATATTTTGTGGGAGTTGCCCAAACCTTTTAATAATGCCATCAAAATCATTTTAGTAATTACATTGTAATTACCAGTGATGCTCTGTGCTGGCCCCAAGTTCCACTTACAGTTTGCAATGGACTAAGATGACTTTGTTATATTCAATGGGAAAGTATCAGGTAGTTTTGATATTTGTGCTGGAGCAATGTCTAAGGCCTCGTTCACACGGCTTATTTTGCCGCGGATTGGCGCCTTACTGCGCGCCGGATTTGCGCTGTAGTACGGCGCCAATCCGTCGGAGTCATTACAGTAATCCGCTGCTCTCATAGAGAACAGTGGATTCCGTCGCTCCTCCCCGCTCGGCGAATCCGCCGCGGGGGGAGAAAGTGACATGCACATTATTTACGGCGCGTACGCGCCGTGGATAATGCAAGTCTATGGGGCCGGGGAGCGGCGCCCCCGCCCCGCTCCGGCCCCACACCTGTCCCGCCCCTTATTCACGGCGGATTTGTGAGCGCACAAATCCGTCGGGAATAAGCCGTGTGAACACGGCCTAATACTAATTCAAACATCAAGTGACTTGGAGAACAGTAGGGCGTATTTACTATGGCAGTTGTGCCAGAATTCTGGCACAATTTGAAAAATACTGGAGTACAATCTTTGTAGTGGGAAAACCCCTATAAGTAAGTCTCCTATTGTGTATTTATTGTAAAAAAAACATCAGTGGATGGGTATCGCTCCTTATGTTAATATGTCCGTCTTCTGTGTGCTGTGTTATATTTATATAAAGACCCTATTAAAGGCTTCTCGTCACCTACCTAGGTTTTCGGGGGAACTGCAGCTTGGTAGTAGGCTGACGTCATACATAAAATTTTTTAGAAAAAAAACATGGGCCTTATGTATGAAAACTGGCTAGCAGTAGGACTGTTTTCATTGCCCCTACCAAGCAATCAGAGCTCAGCTTTAATTTCATATCGTGCTCTGGAAAAATAAAAGCTGAGCTCTGATTGCCTTTCTTGCCCATAGCAACCCATATTACTGTTCGATGACTAACTTCCAGAACATTCTCCTCGTCTACTTGCTGATACCTATGATAACCTCTGCTCTTCTCTTCCCTTTTGTCTCTAATATTACATCTGCTGCCTTTTGCTACTGTATGCCAGCTGCTCAGAAATTACACTGAAGGTAGAAACCTGGGGTTCTCTACAGCAAAATCCAGATCTTTGCACAGGGTGAAAGTGTGGTAACCAGGGGGTTTCTTACACTCTACTCTTTGACAAAACCCAATGCCAAATGCAAAGCAATGCAATTGATTAACCAAAGCCGCCAAGTGACCTTGTTACACAACTCTGGATTTTTTATTATTTCGAAACATGTCTAAATAATTCTAATATTTAGCAGTGTCTAGGTTTTGCAGATTGGTAAATAAAGTCATGTCATTTGTATTTCAGTACTGACTTATTACACTGTGACATGACAATTATCACTTACAATGCATTGTCTTGCACATAATGTGTCTCTCAGCAGAGTTTGACAGTTATCTACGACTTCCTGACAGACTGTGAAATCTGCTGCAATCTCTTCATTAATCAGGTTTCTAAAATATATTTATTTCATGTGTCTAAACTGTTCTATTTTTATAACAAGCTGATTAAATTATAGTCATAGGAAAAATACTGGCCTTAAAAAATTCTGGAGCTAAAAATACTGGTTTCCAGTTTCTATGAATCAGGGTGCAAGGAGAGTTAGGACTGCACTGGAGAACTAGACCCATTCATGTCTTATTGGAACAACCTAGTAATACCAGATTTACAGTTGAAACCAGAAGTTTACATACACTATATAAAAAGACACATAAGCATATTTTCACTATCTGAGATGAAATCACAATAAACCTTACCCGTTTTAGGTCAATTAGAGTATTTTTAAGGCATTTATATTACTTTCTGCAAAGTCAAAAGTTTACATACACTAGGATTACTTTGGCTTTAAATAATTTGGGACAGCCCATATGATGATGTCATGTCTTTGGAAGCTTCTGATTTATTGCCAGCATCTGAGTTTATTAGAGACACACCCGTGGATGTATTTTAACACACACCAGAAACACATTGCTTCTTTGTGTAACATCATGGGAAAGTCTAGGATATCACGAAGAGAATTGTGGACTTGCACTAATTTGATCTTTCTTTTGTGCGATTTAAAGATACCTGAAGGTGCCTTTCATCTGTACAGACAATTATACCCAAGTACAAACAAGATGGGAATGTCCAGCCATCATACCGCTCAGGAAGGAGATGTGCTCTGTGGCTCAGAGATGAACATGCTTTGGTCCGACATGTGCATATCAACCCAAGAACAAAAGCAAAAGATCTTGCGAAGATGCTGGAGGAAGCTGGTAAGATTGTGTCATTATGTAGTATATATATTACCACTTGTAGTATTTTAAGTGTAAACACGCATGTATGGGTCAACAGATTGAGAGATCTCCCTTGATTTCCCTAAAGTCCATAGGCATTCAACTGATATACAGGACCCAGTCGTTAAGTAACTATAAATCTTCCTTTATTCCATATATAAATACACAGCCGAACCATTTCAGTTTTCAGGCTTCATATTGGAGAAAACTTATAGCAATGGCAATCGTAGCGTGATATACAAGACGTAGGTAAATATCTTTAGAAGCGCTCTGCGGCGTTCCGTTAGATCAGAGTAGCTAAGACAAACCGGCCTGAACGCTGCACGGATGCAACGTTTCGAGGGAACTCCGCCCCCTTTCTCAAGCATGATTGTGTCATTATCCACAGTGAAACGAGTACTGCATCAACATGGGCTGAAAGGCCACTTTGCCAAGAAGAAGCCATTACTCCAAAAGAAACATTTAAAAGCCAGTTTAATATTTGCAAATGCATACAGGAACAAAGACGTGTCCTGTGGTCTGACAAAAGTAAAATTTAACTGTTTGGCCATAATGACCATTGTTATGTTTGGAGGAAAAATGGAGAAGCTTAGAAGCCTAAAAACACCATCCCAACTGTGAAACATGGATGTGGCAGCATCCTGTTGTGGGGTTGTTTTTTCTGCAGGAGGGACTGGTGAACTTCACAAAATAGATGGCATCATGAGCAAAGAAGATTATGTGACAATACTGAAGCAACATCTCAAGACATCAGCCAGGAAGTTAAAGCTTGGGCGGAAATGGCACTTCCAAATGGACAATGACCTGAAGCATACTGCCAAACTGGTAACAAAGTTGCTTAAGGATAACCATGTCAATGTTTTGGAGTGGCCACCACAAAGCCCTGATCTCAATCCTACTGAAAATTTATGGGCAAAGCTGAAAAGGCAGGTGTGAGCAAGGCGACCTACAAACATGGCTCAATTACACCAGTTCTGTCAGGAGAAATGGGCCAAAATTCCTACCAACTATTGTGAGAAGCTTGTGGAAGAATATCCAAAACATTTGCCCCAAGTCATACATTTTAATGGCAATGCTACCAAATACTAATGAAATGTATGTAAACTTTTATATTTTCAGAAAGTAATAAAAATGCTTTAAAAAAGTCTTTCTCTCTTATTATTCTAGCATTTGGCAAATATAAATAATTTTGGTAATCGTAAATGACCTAAACGGGTAAGGTTTATTCTGATTTTATTTTAGATGGTAAGAAAAACATGCAGCTGTGTCCTTTTATATAGTGTATGTAAACTTGTTTCAACTGTATTGCCACTAAATCTAGAGTCTCCTTCACATATGGCTTGAGCACATTACTTGCTTTTATTGCCTCTCCCCTATTGCTTACACAGCTGATATAGCCTGAAAAGGGAAGATGTCAGGCCAAAACATTAAGTAGTATGGACAGTATCATTATCTGTTTTCCTCTGTGCACAAGGAATTGTCCACCCCAAAAAAAATGTAAAAAAAATCCAGGAAGTTGGGGCCCGGGTGGACAAAAAAGTAAAAAATACTGAAAACTACTTACCTGTACCCCAGTGACTTGCTCCTCCTTGCTTCTGAATTCTCCTCCTGACAAGCTCAGGAGGTTTGTACTCCATTGTAAGTAAAAATGTGACCTCTTTTTAATGGGGGGGAAAAAAAATTGTTGAAACCAGACAACATCCTTGGTGACTGCATTTTTTTGTTTGGCACACAAAAATTTTTATTTTGCAAAATAACAACTACAGTGCCTTAGATTCATTTTGCCTATTTTTGGGGTAAAGTAAGGATGTTTGCAAAAGTTAGAAGTTCCTTGACCTAAAACCAGAATCTGTATCTACATGCACTGATAAACATCTACATGCACTGATCTGTACAAACAACCATATGATTGAAACCTACAAACATAAAGTTGCCTCAAACAGAGTAACAGTATGAACAACGGAATATAACCCTCCGAAAGTTTGAGAAATGTTTTGTCCTATAGGTATAAAATAGAAAGTCAGAATTTATGAAAAAAGATTGTAAAAATGACAAAATATCAATATAAGAGGCTATCTAATACATTTGCATACAAATCTGCGGTATGTAAAATGTACTCACTCAATTGTATATTTGTCAACTGTTTTTGTAACATTAATGCCATATAATTGCTGCATAGCAGCTATAGCTGATTGCATGGTTTCCGCAGAGCGCAGTACCGACATTCTGGGGTCTGATGGTGGAAGGTAGCCGTATTTTTGCAGCCAACCCTGAAAATAATAAAAAAAGAAGTATGAACATCTGTTAAGTATTGAAAAAAAGGCAAGAAAATGTATACTGTGATCATCAATATTACATTATCAAATTGTTAGCTACATAACTGTCCAATTTATATTATTATCTTCTATTCATAAAATACACAGGCATAAAATACAATACAAAACAGTAAGCCAGATTCAGCAACATTGTCCAGTCTTATATATGTCAGCATTTTGGATTTTCTAAGGCAGTCACGTTTGTATATTAACGTCAGTGGTCTCATTAAAATGTGTAATGTCTTATAAGTAAAAACATGCATCATTTTGATAAGCTAGTAAGCATTTATGTCGATCCAGCACCGGGTCTGTATGGAAGACTTAAACTTAAAAGAACCAAAAATTCTTATTTCTTGCAAATTGCATGTTCATGTCTACAATCATCATGTTATAGTCATGAAAAGTACACCCTCTTTGAATTCTATCATTTCATGTATCAGGACATAATAAAAAGATATCTGACATTAGAAGGACTTTATATTAGGTAAATACAACCTTAGATGAACAAACACATATGAGAAATTACACTGTATCTTTATTTCTATACCAAAAACTAGGCTAAAATGTAGAAGTGTTCAACAAATTAAGACATCCTTACTGCTTCCATAGGATCTAGGAGGGTAAGTGCCAGCCCAATGCTGCTAATCGAATGCCAGTGATTACTTGATCAACAGCAAGTGTGACCACCTGTATAAAAAACAGAAGTTTTGGCAGTCTGCTGGTCTGAAGCATTTAGAAAATGCCAACGAGGAAAGACATCAGCAATGATCTCAGAGAAGGAACTGGTGCTCCCCATCAATCTTGGAAGAGCTGTATGACCATTTCCAAACAATTTGAAGACCAACATTCTACAATGAGTAAGACTATTCACTGGAAAATATTCAAGACAGTTGACGGTCTTCCCAGAAGTGGTCATCCCAACAAATTCACCTGAGGGTAACACCATGCAATTTTCAGAACAATTGCAAAAAACCAAAACGCTAAATATCAGACTCTATAGGTTTCATTTATCATATTAAATGTTGACATTTATGACAATATAATTATAAAAACTCTGAAAAAGTATGGCTTTTTTTGGAAGGACTGCCAGGAGAAAAAGAACGAAGCAGCACGGCTCATATTTGCAAAGTTGCATCTAAATAAACCATAAGATTTCTGAAACAATGTCCTTTGACAGACAAGGCAAAAATTAAGATGTTTAGCCATAATGCACAGTGCCACATTTGGTTAAATCCAAACACAGCTTATCAACATAAACAGTCCATTTTTTTAATTATCTCCTGATATATGATACCATAGAATTTATGGTATTTTAGGTTTTTTGAGGGAAAGAAAAAAGGTGAATTTGCCAGGGACCTTTACTAACTAGAAAACTCTAAGAGCCAGCTCCCTTCAGACCCACACACCAATTGGAATATGAAATGATTTAGGATAGGATCAAACAATCAAGTAAGTGCATGTGGATGAAATCATGCCTGTATACGACTGCCAAAAGCTGCATCATGGCAGTATTGGAAGTAATCTAGTAAGGGCCCTAATCACACTTTCAAAAACAGCCCATTGATATGGTGCAAAATTGGAACTGGTTGGGGGCTCAGATGTTTTGGCTTTATGGAACCCTGAAACTATTTATGTCAGACCTGGCGGCCTAATTCGGGTGATCAAACCGTGGGATGACCTGCAAACCAATGTAACCTTTGGTGGCTGCATAATGTGGCCATAGTTTTGTCCACACACAACTAATGGGCCATATGACCTTACTTTTATATTTTACCTCCAACAGTACAAGATTTGAAGTACGGCAGTAGAGGTTATTATGCATGACAGTTATTACTAGAGGTTTGAGGTATATTCTTTTTGGATGAATCCTAATTCCCTATCTACCTGTACTAATTACTAAAAGAAGAGTGCATTGGCGCATTGGCTATTGCTATATAAAAAAAAAATGTCAGAGAACCCATTTCATTTATTCAATAGCCAACTAGCATTATACTCTATTAAAAATAATTTAGAATAATATATATTTATATATATATATATATATATATCATTTAATATATATATATATATATATATTATATATATATATATATATATATATATATATATATACACATAGACAGACTATAGATAGACTATTCATTGCTTAGCAGGCTGTAACAGTAAACTTTTCTCAGACCACCCAACCCCTTTCCTAATAACCACAAGAAACTGATAACTTCTCATAGAAGAGCTGTTGTATGTTCTATGACTTTCTATGTACATTTTTGCCAAGGCTCATCTACACTGCAACTGCAAAACATATTTACCATGTGCACTAGGACACCGCAGACCCCTATTACCCAAGAGAGGACTCAACTCTGGTGGTATATGTCACATAGTTAACTTTTATTTTGCAATGGGTGCCTATGTTCGTAGATGCCACTGACTATCATTTGTCTGAGGAATCTTCACTGTATTATTGATGTAAGATAGTGGCTTTCCCATCACATTATTTCCAGGTGTGAGGCCAGCTGGTAGCTTGCCACAAGCCAGCCTCACAGAACGGGGAGATGGTCACCCTTGCTCAATTCTCTCCATTCTTTTCTATGGGAGTTAAAGGAGTTTTCTTGCTACAAAGATCATGTCTATAATGATGAGGACAGTAAAAATAAGTACTTTTGCAATTGGATTGCATTAACTAAATCATTTAATATAGCAGCTATGAGCTAATCTGTGCATGTTTAGAACTAAATCAGCATCCTGAGATTTTGGTCATGCCCGTTTGTTGTGATTGACTGACAGTTCAGCCTGTTGGGACATGCCCCCTGTACTGTGATTGGCTGCCTGCACTCTGTGCTTATTCCCCTCTGAGCGGTGTAAAAAGAAAGTGAAACTAGCTGCCTCAGCTTTGTGTGATGGCTGTGTCTGCATAATAAAGGCTACCCGAGCTCCTCTATGCTCATCTCCCAGCTCTATGTGAAGGATTACTGAGTCTCTAGCTGCTAGATTCACTCTCCCACCCATATAACACAGCCTTATACACTGTTCCCCTCTACCTCCTACCTGATAACAGAGGTGGGAGCAGAGTGCATTTCTCACATTTGTTTTATCAGTTCAGGTTGTATGTATAACTGTTTACACCAATACAGGTGTTCTGGTTAAAAGGAGCTTGTGAAGGGAGCTGACAGCTCTGCAGGCATGAGAACTGACCATTGCAGGCGGTCAGCAGAGCTGTGAAATCCTCACCCTTCCACCGCTCACACAGAATGATGATGTTACCAGTCTTCAGTGAGGGGAGACACGCCTACTGGGAGGAGAGACATGCCTACTGGGAGGAGAAACCTGCCCCTGGATATGAAGCTTTAAGAGACAGAGAAGCAGCTCAAGTCTGTGTAAGCTTGTGACGAGAAAAACCCTTTAATGTAGGAAGAACAGGCAACATCGCACAACAGCTGCTTTTCTCGCACAGCATCCATGTCCAGAATCAACTAAAGCTTGAAGAGTAAGGAGAAACTGGTTGCCAGTTCCCAGTCTTGTGCACCCTCAGTGGGACGGATGTATAAAATTTGTGCAAGTGGTGCATTTGCCCGTTGTAGCTAATTCTTTCTTGTTAAAAACTAAAAACTGCAAAAATAAATAAATAAATTGACCAGATTGGCTGTTTTGGATCTCAGCTCTTTGTTTCATAGTTTTTCTTCAGTCCACTAAGTCAGGTGTGCTTCATGTGGCATAACCATAATGTTTTTGACTCAATTTCTCAGATAAACTTTAAGGACAGCAGAGTTTATGAATATTGTGACAGGTTTGGTTGCCCAATATATATCACTAAATTATCACCGAATATTAAGCAAGAGCATGTAAAGGGCAGTATCTCTCCTCTGCTCGCTGGCTGTCGGCTTCTGACTATTATAAATGAGTGTGGTAATTTACAGACTGATTCCTAGCCTTGGAAAAAAAAACTCCCTTGAACAATACAATAGTACGTACAATAAATCTTATTTAGCACTTCCGTTCCTCTACTGCACTGACCCAACAACTATGTTATTACTGGAGGCTCTGTTCAGTTTTTTAACGATTATTTATTACTCTTATTTAACTGATCACTTGAAATTCTCCCCAAAAGGAACATTTACATTTGTACAAACCAGAATGTATGTTTTAGACAAAGCAATTACTCTTCCCACAACGTTAAAATGATTTTAAAGGAATACTCTGGCAAAACAAATGCAGTGGGGGAGAGTTAGGCTATGTTTAAACAGCACACGAAAACAGTTGGATTTTTGGCGGTTTTAGTAGTTTGAAACCAGCCCACAGACTTTAATAGAAAAAATGACCTGCAGTCTACACGTGTAGTTTTTTTAGCTCGTTTTCTGGTCCTGGTGGATTTAGAAAATGTTGTATAATCCGCCAGTGTTTTGTATTTTGTCGTTGATTTCCCATACATTCATCTGTATGGGCATAAAACGAGAACCGACTACGGATTTTGCAAATACAGTGACAAAAACCGCGTTCGTGCATCGTAAAAAAAAAGGTCGAATTTCCAACGGTTTTTGTCCGATGCTATGTGGATCTAGCCTTACTAAAGGTAGACAAGGTAAAACGAGACCAAACAGTCCAGCAACTTGGAGCAAGCTATACAATCAGCTTTTTAGATCTAGCTCAACATCTTATGCCATCTTGAGTTTAAATCACAGTAATGTTTTGCATCAAAATAGTAGCACATTTTTTGCATAGTGGCTGCACTCTTTTACAGGTCACACCTCTTTTGACTGGAGCCTACTGGACATTTCAGGAATATTGACTCCTTTTGCCATGCCCACTTTTCTAGACACTTCTGTGGACACATAATAAACTAGTACCCAACTTTGCGAACACGAATTCTGCAGATTTCTGGGGCGTCTAGTTTAGTCAACTTACCCCATAATGTTATACCTATTATAACGCCTGGGGGAAAACCCATCCCCATGTTTTTGGGAAAATTTCTCCTGGTTTTTTCAAGGTTTAATTTCCCCAGTGCCCAAAGAAAATTGAACCACGGGAAAACCATGACTCTCAATAACTTTGATAACTCTCTTTTTGCCACGCTCTCTTTTTCCCAAACCCTTGTCTACATGTCCACCAATTTTATCTATGTAATGCTACACTCAAGCCACATTCTTCCCACACGTCTGCTGTATATGCACAGCTGTATCATGGGTTGAGTCTGCTTATAAAAATCTGCATTTAATTAATGTGACCTTGACTATTCTCAGGATGAGACAACCCTAACAAAAAACATTTTTGAAAAATTCAATTATTTTTAATCGGTTACCATATTCCCCAGCGGTTAACAAGATGGGTTAAAACAAAAGGGACTGTTGTTCCCAAAAATTTCTATTAAAATAACCCAAAAACAAGAAAAATTTTTTAAACATGGACATTTATTTATGATTTATTTCCCATGGCTTCTATAACTCACACATATTTCACTGCAATAACAGGAATCTACAAACTAGACTTTGTGAGATATTGTCCAATATTGGTGTTCCCCAACCAAGGAAGCTAAATGTGTCCCTTGGACTTTTTCCATTTTGGCTCCCTTTGTGTTGGTTTTAATGCCCTATGATTCCCCTTTAAAGTTAGGGGGCATAACTGACAGACTAAATTGGGAAAAATTATTTTCTAAACCCCCTTTTTAAAATATTTTGGGGTGTGCCAGAAAAAAGTAAACCCCTTTGTTCCTAATCTAGAATTAAATGAGGTGCTCAATAAAAATTAAAAACAATGGGGGGAAAATTTGTATGGGCCCCCTTTTGTCAGTCCCCCTTTGGAATGAACCCTCGGGGTTTTGCCTCTTACTTTGGAAATTATCATGGGTTTTGGGCCAGGGGAAACAAAAACTCCTGACTTTTTCCCGTAAAAAGGGTTACCCCCTATCGGACTGTTTCCATGTCCCCGGGACAGCATTTTTGACTCCCATTCGAGTAATTCCCCTACATTTTTCCCCAATTGGGAAGGGGGGGCGCTTGGATAAACCGGAAAGGGGGGGTTACTTTTTGGGGGGACTTTACTCAAGTTCCCTCTATAGAATTCTCCCCGAGTTTTAAAGGGGTTTGTTGGGCTAACCTCACATTTTTGGTTTTAACTCTTTGTGGGTTTGGGGGCATTTTTAAAAAGTCAAATAAATACCCCTAAGGCTTCTAGAGATTTAAGCAGTTTGAATCCATATGTTTCAACACAACCTAAAAGGCCTCAAAATTGATACCCATATATAAACCAGTTTAAAAACCCCTCAAACCTCCTTTGCAAAACCAAACGGATGGGATTGGGGGCCCTCAAGAGATTTTTAAACAGATGAGGACTGGTTAAATATAAAAACACTCTCACATAAACCCTAAAATTACATGAAAAATTTTCAAAAAATTTTAATTTCAAAGAGTTAGCAGTTGGTACCAGATTTTTCCCTATTTTTTAAAAAACTAAATCCCCATATCAAGTTGTTGCTGGAGATTTTGGTCGGTTCCTGCACATATTTGGGGGGAGTGCCCCCGAATGTGCAAATATTTTTAAAAAAAAAGGTTACAGAACAAATTTTAATTTAGTTGGGGGAAATTTCCCAAGTTCAAATAAAACCCTACGGCTTTTGCTTTTCATGAATTCCCATTTAGCAAAAAAACAATCTTAAAGGTTTTCATACTATTTTTAAGCTGTGGGGCAAAAGCCCTTTTAATTCCCTAAATTTTGGCAAACCACAGCCTTTTCCCCAACCCCTTCTGCCTCTTTCCCTCCTCCTTGAGCCCTTCGTTTTTATCTTGTACGTGTTTGATTTTTTTTAGGGTTTTAAAACCCCCCCTTTTTAAAATGTACAGCGCCCGGGAATAAAGGGCGTTTTAAAAAATAAATAAAAAATTAAAAGTATTTGTTAAACAGAATTTTTTTTAAATACCGCATGGAAAAAATTTTCCGGGAAAAATGAAAGTAAACAAATGCTGGATAGACTTTCATGGGGTTTGGAAAAAATTTGTCAAAATTTCTGTGCCTCCCATGAATATGCTTGGGAATAATTGAGGATGCCTTTGGGAAGTAATAAAATAGTGTATTTGAGGTCTCTACGAAAAAAGGTCCCGTCCCTCCAAAATTTTCTAGGGTTTTTAATTTTGGAAACCCTTTGGAAAAGGCTATCCTGCTTTTTTTTTTTTTTTTAAAAAAAAAGGGTTTTCTAAATTTCCCCCCTTCCCCCCAGAAGGCCCCTATGACCGACATTAAATTTCTGTTTACATTATTTTTTTATTTTTTTTTTTCCTTTTATCAATCCCAAAAATTTTTTTTCTATCCCGGGGAAAGGGGAAAAATTAAATTTTCAAATGTATCACACGAGACATGAAAAAACTTCTAACTTAACCTGAGACAAGAAAAATTTTAATTTATTGGGGTTTTTCATTTTATACTGTTTTTGGGTCAAAAATCTTTCCCAATTGGGCCCTTTCCTTTTCCCTTTTCCCCCTTTTTCCCTTTTTGATAGTAAAGGGACAGCTGTATTCTTTTTGCATTTCTGGAATGCAAAACCGATGCGGGTTTTTTTTGTTTTTTTTTTCCCAAAAAAAGCTCTTTTGAATAAGAAAAACATGAGGCATTAAAAGCATTAAGTGGATTTGAAAGGTCCTATTCACATACTGGAAATTCACACAGCTTTCTGTGCAGAATACAAGTGTATTCTGCAACAAAATTCTTATGGCTTGTCCCCGCGGCAATGGTTTTCAGTTAGTTTTACAGATGGTTTTTGGATTTGAAAATGTCTGTAAATCTACTGTCAGCCTGTCACGGCGCACGTTTCCGCCGTGAAGCACAAGGCACAGTAGGGTTAACCCCTTGTCAGTTGACATCCCCGGGAGAAGCCGGGTTATGCTTAGGAGTGGCACTCGCCCCGAATCAATCAGGGGTGTGTTGCACGGGCCGATGGGAGGCCCGGGGCCCCACTAATGTTGCTAGGGCGGGTCTGGGTTCCTCATTTAAACTCCCTATTTCTTCAGTCCTTGCCTGAGAAAGGTTTCCCCTTGTATTTCCTGTTTTTCCCCTTTTTATATTTGCTCTCCTTTTTGCCCTCGGCTCGTTTCCCGACCTCGCTTTCCCTCCGACTTTGACTGTGCTCCTGACTTTTTTGGCCCCCCGGCTTTTTCTGACTTTTCTTTTGGATTGGTTTTTCTTGGATATAGTTCCCGTACTGTGACTGATCCGGGTTTGGCCTTGAGTTTCCCTGCGGGCCCCGCACTTAGCAGCGTAGGGGCTGTGGTCCATTTGGGGTCCTGCCCCTGGGGAGCACGCCACGTAGGAGGGGGGCAGTGGGGCTGGGTGGCAGTCAGGGCCCACTGCACCTCCACTGACGTGACACAACCTTTTACATTGATTTAAATAGAAAATCTGTTCAGCAGTCCCCACGGATTTTTCGCCAGACTGTTTTTGATACCGTCAGTGTTCCTAAAAATTTAGAACATGTTCATTCTTCCACCCAGTTTTCGAATTGAACATGGGGAATCCCCCTTAAATTCCACTCCCATTAATTTAATTTCCATGGGGTGGGAAAAAATTTGTGATGTCACTTATTCAATGCTCAAATTGAATCAGAACAAAGGATGATGGGGCTAAAATCTGCAGTGAAATCTGCCACTCAAAACGAGAATCCACAGAAAATCCACCATATGAACAGATCCTTAGACTCTCTAAGATTTAGTCGAGGCCCTTGATTTATGGGTCTTACAATTAACCTCTTTCTAGTCCCTGACTGAGAATTTAGAGAAGGTTCAGTGAAGGCAAACAAGCTTATTTTAGCTGAGCATCGTAAAGCTGACCTTACTTCTATCAGTCTATGTGTCCTCCAGAGTTAAAAGCTCAAACTTGTCACGGAGAAATATATTTCATTGACAAGCGATCAACCATAATGACCCAAAACAGCAATCAGTAATTCACAGGAAATCATTTACCCTGGCAATCCTTGTAGTTCTAATTGTCATATTTAAGAATTTGGCCAACATAAAACCAAGTCAAAGCATATTTTTCATATTCCCATGAAAGTCTTTCTCTGCTGCATTATTAACACATCTGACGGAATGAAATCCTGCCGAAGAGCTACAAACCCAAGCAGAGATTGAAAATACAAACAAGTTATTAGGTGAAATATGAGTGCGCTCTACTATAAACATCAGCTCCACGGAAAAAAGAACGCCAGATGTCACGATTAAAAGTAAAACTTCAGCATTTTGACGTATGTAGCGCAATTCCTCTCCAACTCGGAACTGCATTGTCTGCCAATGTAAATGATTCCCTGACTCAACAAACAGTTAGTTAATCTTAAAAATAATACAGTGCAGATTTCTGACTTGCGTACTCTTAGGTGTACGATGATAAAGTGTCTCATCAAGATATCCAGTTTATACAATTGAGTGCATAGCATATTTATAAAGATAAATGACTCTCGCATGTTATTTATTTTTTCCAAAACGGGGCTTTTTTCCCCAGGTTATTCCAGGACAATGTTCAGGAGAAAAAATTAAAATTTAAAATTTCCCATGGGGGAAAAAAAAAGGGAGAATTAAAATAAATTTTTTGCAAAGTAAACTAGAAAACAAACAAAGGTCTAAAGACCCATTGACATCTCATTTTGGCAGCCCTTTCATGGTCTCCATCATGAAACCATAAAAATGTATCCTCCATTTGCCCTATATGAACCTATGGCCACATCCTGCCACACCACAGTATGCGTTGGGGTATATTTTTATATTACGAGTAGAGATGGGCGAATTTCTCAAAAATTCGATTCGGTCCCCTTCCCGCCGAATTTTCCGACAAAAATAAATTCGGTCCGAAATTTATTTCCCGGCACGAATAGCGTTAAAAACAGCTACCCCCGGTGAAACAGACCTGCAGGGTGTGTAGAACGGTTGTGCCTGCTTAAATTGCAGGGGGGAGCCTGGGTTTGGGTCTTCATCCCAATGTTGTTTTTTTAGTATGACAGCAGAGGACTGCCGCCGCTCTTAAAAATCTTTTTCACTATAAAATTCCCTTTTCATTTAAAGAGGGGGCAAAACTGACCAAAAAATTTAAGCGGGAATGTAGCCTGATAAAGTCATCCCAGCAAAAGCTGGAAAAAAAAAAGCTGAAGCCGGTGCAACTTTTAATACGGGTTTTGGGGGGTGACGGGGCACCACAGCAGCATGAGGTCGGGCAGGGGGCACAATGCCCTTTCGGGAGGGGGCAAACACGGGGGACCCCACAGAGGGGCACAAGGGCCCGAGAGGGGAGGTCACGGGCGGCAGCAGTATGAGGTAAGGAAAATGGCAAATGCTTTCCCTGGAGGGGCAAAACAGTATTGGGCCCACAAAATTGGCCAATGAACAGTTGGAGGTCAGGGACAGCAGCACCCAAGAGACCCGGGCATTTGGCAAAAATGACATTTGGAGGGGGAAAAAAGTTTTAGGCCACAAAAGGCACAATAAACACAGTGTGGAGGTCACGGGGCAGCGTATGAGGCCAGGCAGGGGCCCAAAAATACATTCTGGAGGTGGCAAAACAGTATTGGGCCACAAAAGGGCCCACAAACAAAACGTTGGGGGGGTTTCACGGCAGCGCAGCATGAGGTCGGCAGGGCACAAAAAAATTTCCCGGAGGGCGAAAAAACAGAATTAGGCCCCCAAAAAGGTGGCACAATCAACATTTGGGGAAAAGGCCGGGCCAGCAGTATGAGGTCGGGCAGTGGCACAATGAATTCTGGAGGCGGCAAAAAAATTTTAAGGCCAAAAGAGGGGCACAATCACACAGTGTGGAGGTCAGGGAAAAGCAGCAGCATGAATCAGGCAGTGGAAACAATGACATTCGGGAGGGGGAAAAACCGGAGGAAGCCACAAAAAGGGCAAAATAAAGAGAGCGGAGGTCCCCGGCGGCAGCAGAAATGAGGTAAGGCGGGGCACAATGACACAGTGTGGAGGCCGGCAGGAGTAACGGGCCAGCACATGAGGTCAGAGATTTGGCCCACAATGACATTCTGGAGGGTGGGGCAAAACAGGAGGAAGACAAGAGTGGCACAATGACTGGGGCGGAGGTCACGGCGGCAGCGGAAAGGGGTCAGGCAGTGGACAATGACACAGTGTGGAGGACTTTGGCAGAAAGCCACAGCAGCGCATGAGGCAGAAAGTGGCAAAAATTTGACACGGGGTGGATTCACGGCAAAAAGCAAAAAGCGGCAGCAGATGAGGTAATAGAGTGGCACAATAAACGAGTTTTTGAGGGGGTGGCAATACCAGCCCCGGGTTTAAAAAATGGTGGAGGCAGAGGAAAAAATGGCACCCAGATGTGTGGCATCAGGCGGGTGGCACCCATCAAAATTTTTTTCCCCTTAGGCGGGTATTTTAAAACCCAGACTCTTTTCTTACATTTTGGGGGTGAGGGGGGTCATGGCTAAAGTACCCTGACCCCTTTTGGGAAATTGGTGTTTTGGAAACCCTTGCCGATCCACCCCCTTTGATTCATCTTAAAAAGGGTCTTCGTTCCACATTTTCCCGTGGAAAAAGGGGGTTCCCCTTGGGGTAACGATGGCCCCCGCCGCACTGAACACCCCCGCTCTGTTTACCCACTACCCCCCGGGGCGGGGACATTTTCTCCACTCAATCTGGGCAATTTGGGGCCACCCCTCCAGTTTGGTTTCCAGTAGCCCAAGGGGATCTTCTAACTGAGGTGGCAGAGTGCTTTTAAAAAGTAGGCCAAACCGGGTTGGGTTTCCCAGGGACTGCTCCGGGTCCGGGCGCTGCGGGGGGATGCCCTCCTCATACCCGGGTGAAGGAAGTTTTTTCTCATCAGGGGATCCAGACTTAGGTTACTACTGAGGGAAACTGGAACGGGCTCCTACCCCCCCCACCTCCCCCTGCAGCCGGGGCCCAGTAGTACGTGAGCGCTGGGGAAACCCCCCCGGTCGGGACCTGTTAGAAGGAGGGACAAATTGCCGCACATGGGCGGGGCCCAACCCTAAAATTACGGGGTTTTCCCCAATAGTATTTGATTTTTCCCTCTCAATAGTTTGGAAAAAGGGCCCTCCCATTTTTGGCCCGGGGGGGGGGGGTAGCGGGGGTCCAATAGGGTAGAGAGCCAAAAGGGTTCATCCCTTTTGCCGGATGCTGCTTTCGGCGGGCACTAGCCAGGAAATAAGCATGCTGCGGGTCTGCAAAAAGTGACTCCGGGGGCTCCCCTGCCCCCAAAACCACGTATCGTCACGGGCTTGGGGGTCACCCTTCCCTCGTTTCCTAACCCCATCCACCTCCTCCAGCTGCCCCCTGTTTCCTTTCCTCTCTTAAAAACCCTGGGTGAAAACCCAACTCAATTCACCAGAAAAGTTTCTGCTCCAACGTCCTCCTCCTCCATTTCATTCCCCACCGGACTCATGTGGCCACGAGTGTAGTCGCCCCCTCTCCCCCCCTTTCCCCCCCCTGCCAAGATTGATTTTTCAGAAATCTGTTCCGGGAAAAATAAAGGGCAGTGGAATGACGTTATTCCCCCCCGTAGCCTGGGGGGACTGAACAAAAAAACGTCGCCTAAACCAAATGGCCTAAAACCAAACGGTGGGTTTGTCACCCCATGACCCTCCCCAACTGGCTGACATCAAGGTTACACGGGGGAGTATTCTGTCGGCCGGGAAATCATCAAAAAACCCGTTAATGGGCCCTTTCTCTGTTCTTTACAGTGGGTAAAACTGGGGAGGCTGGAAATTCCGCGGGTGGAAACACGCATATCAGAGTGTGTTTGGGGGGGGGGCCTTTCTCCCGCTGAACTCAGGGGGGTTTGTTCCTGGCTTTGTACGAATGGATAAAGTGCATGCCCCAATTTTTCCGGCCCCATTTTCGGGAATTTTCCCCTAAAAGGCTTGGAAGACTTCGGGAAACCCTTTTCAAAACCAGTTTGAAAAACCTGCCCCAAGCGGGGCGCATGGACCATCCCCCCTGGGGTGCAGCGGGGACACCATGTTCCCCCCATTGCCCGTCACCTTTTTGGTTTCCCGTTTTGGGCATTTGGCGCGGAGAAAGCCACACATCGATTTTTTGCTGCATGACGCGGGGGCAGTTCCTCCCCTGTGGGGACTTCGTTCGCCGAGGCAAGCCCGGGGTAGAACTGCGTGACACCGCTGTGCCCTACACATGGGAAAGATGGAGCAAATAATTGTGGAGGCTGAAAGGTGGTGATGGTGGGGGGAGGCGGACATTGGGGGCAGGTGAAAAGCAGTTTGGGCAACGTGGGAGAAAACCTTTTCCTGTCCAAGTTGTTGGGTTGCCCGGGCTGGAAAAAAACATTCACCCAGTGGGCCCCTAAAGGGGCAAGTACTGGCCCTGACTGTAGGGTTCCCTCCAAAAGTCCCCCGGGTGCCGGCACCTTGGAAAAAACCCGAAAGGGTCAAAGGGTTTACCCACCTTTTGTTTCTACATAAATTTTTAAATGCTAGACTGGGCCTTTTTTTGGGAAAAAAAATTTACGGCTTGGAACTCCCCCGTCCCCGGGTCGGCAAAAGCCCTTAGTTTCTTGAATGGTGCGGATCCCCATTTTGGGAAAAGGGGGGGCTGCCCCAACCCTTTGGGCAGGGGCACGGGCCCGCTTTCTGCACCTTAGGGTGGTTGGACGCAAACTGTTGGGCTCTTTTTCAATCGCCTCGCTTTAACGACTGTGGCGCCATGAGTTTGCAGGGGGCAGGAGCAAACTGGACCGGCAGATGGGAAATTTAAAGAGAAACAGCTCCCTTCTGCAGAGGTTTTTGGAGCCTTGACCCGGCTGCAATTGGGAAAGCAGCCAATGGGCGCTTGCTGCCCGTTGCTGGGCGGCAGGTTTGGGCCCCAAAAATGACCAATTTTTCCCCGCCACTGGATGGTGGGCGCTGCATGTGTTGACGAGGGCCGTGGTTGCCAAAGTTAGCCCCCCTGGCCCCGCTTCACTTTTTGCCCACAATTCGCCCTTTTACCCATATTCGGCCCCCTCCGGTGTCTTTTTTAAAAAAACTGCCACACCCCCGAGTATCGGATTTTTCCGGGCCCAAAGCCCCCCCGCACTGATTTACTACTGCCCCGCCCCGCCTCGCTTAGCCCCTGTGCCGCAAATTCTTTTACATGCGAAGGCCCGGGTTTTTTAAACCCCCTGGGCCCCCTTGGCTCCCGACCTCACACTGCCGTATCCTGCGACCACCCGGGCACAAAGCCCACTTGCTGGGTGCGCTGTTTCCTGACGCCCAAGATGACGCCCTCCCTTTTCCTTACGTGGGTGAAGCCCTTGCCCCCCCCCCGGCTCCCAAGTGGGCCGGCTACATCATCCTCTATTTGGGGGTTTTATCGTCAAATGCTGTCCTCAAACACCGGTCTTGGGATGCCCAGGCTGACCCTCACAACATGGGCCTCCCCTGCCACTCTTTCCCCATCTATACTTTGCCGCCTTTCTGCAAGAAGCAGGGGATATTGGCCCCATTTCTTTTGCCAAGTAGCTGCTGAACAGCCCCCCTCAAAGGGTTTATCCCCTTTATAGGGCGCTGAGGCCAAGGGCCACATAGTAGACTCTGGCTGAGGGAAACCGGGGGGGACAGAGGCGGCTGAGGAAGGTTTAGGTGCGACCCCTCCCCGGGGCCCTGCCAACTAAGGGGGTTTTGTCTGAGGTTTTCCCCCCGACCCTTTGGGTGGGGGTTTTCAGAAAGTCATCTTGGGGGGAAGGGATGACCTAGTCAACCAATCAAGAACCCTTGGGTTGCTGAACAAAACCCCGGGCCCCTAGAAACAGCTAAAGGGTTTTTGGGCCCCAACCCGTGAAACCCCCGCTGCACGTCCCCCTTTTGTGCCCGCGACCTGGGCCTGTTCCCGGAAAAGTTTTGGACACTGCCCCTCGCAGGGGCAGAGCCTGGGCCCTCACTTTTCTGACTTTTCGGGTTTTTTCTAAAAAAGTACGACACTGTTTTTATGATGTATCTGTATATGATAAATAAACACCCTGTTTTTGACTCCCAAATGAACCCCGTAAAAAAGCTTTGGGGAACCCTTGGATATAAAATTGGCTCCCCAAATGGCCAAAGGAAAAAATTTTCCCTTTTATTTGCCGTTTAAAAACACTGTGTGTTTTTCTAAATGTAAAAGCAAAACAGGGGGTTAATTAAATTTCGGACAAAGGAAATTTGGCAAAAGGAAAAATTTAATATTTTGGCGTTGAAAAAGACGGTTTTTTTTTTTGTAACAACAGCAAAACAACGCTTATTTAACCCCGGATTGTAAATTTTCGCCAAAAAAATTGAGCCCCACAAAAAGTTGGGTTTTTTGCTTTTTACAATTGCGTGTTTTTTTTTTACCCACAACAACAAGAGATACAGGTTTTAATTTTTAAACCCTTTTCTTTTGAATTAGGGGTACAGGAAAAATTTAAAATATTTTGGCATTGAAAAAGACGGGTTTCCTTTGGGGTCAGACACCAGCAAAACAACACTTAAATTTTAAAACCCCGGGGTAAATTGCCCAAAGAATTTTAGCCGCAAAAAATGTAGCTTTGTACCCTGTTACAAATTTCGGTTTCCACGCCCCAAAACCAAAGAGATAAGTTGTAAATTTAAACCCTTTTCTTGGAATTTTTTGGGTACAGGGAAAAAATTTTTTATTTTGGCATTGAAAAAAAATGGTTTATTTTTGTCAGGACACCAGCAAAACAACGCTTAAAATTTAACCCCCGGTGTAAATTGCGCCAAAGGGAAATTTAGCCGCACAAAATAGTAGTTTTTTAGCGTGTTACAATTTTCGTGTTTTTTTTAAAGCCCCCACAACAAGAGATACAGTTGTAATTAAAACCCTTGCTTGTGAATTAGGCTACAGGGAAAAAAGTATATATTTTGGGTTGAAAAAGACGGTTTCTTGGGGTCAGCACCCACAAAAAAAACCCCTTAAATTTAAACCCCCGGATGTAAAAAAAGGGAAAAGAAAAGGGGCAGCCAAAAATGAAAAATTAAATTTTTATTGTAAAAAAACCGGTTTTTTTTAAATTTAAAACAACAGGGGGCGGCCCTTTGATCCCACTTGGAAATTTTAATGTATATGAGCCCGCAGGGGGAAACAAAAACTGGATTTCAGATCCCAAAAACCCCAAAAAATTAAAAATAAACAATTAAAAGAAACCCGTCTCTGAAAACAAGGGGTAGGGCACCCCCCCAGAAATCGCTATATTTTAAAAACAATTCTTTAGTAAGAATTTTCGCCGCCCCCAGCACCTTCCTGATAGGGACAGTGAGGGGGAGTGTGAGCTCCCGGCGTCGCGCCCGGGCTTATATGTGCGGTGACGTCACAGAACCGTCGGGCTCTGATTGGGTTCATCTCTGACATGTCATGCAGGCTATGCCCTATCTTTCCCCCCAGAGTGCTTTCCCCCTGTAGCGCCATGTGCTCGCAGGGCCATTTTATCAATCAAAAGCCCCACTTCGTTCACCCGAAGTACCCCAAAGTTTTGATTCGTTTCCCAAAACCCAATTTTCCTGAAATTTTTAAAAAGAATTCCAAATTCGTTTTGAATAATTCCCCCCATCTCTAATTACGAGCCCAAAATATAAAGGCGTTTCGTATGGCTTGTTTTATTGGAAGGGCTGAAAAAACTAATCAAAATTGGGAATTTTAAAAATGGGACCTTTTCCCTTAATCTAGAGAACAAATGTGCCCCGGTCCCCCCTTCCCCAAAGGAAAAAAGGGGCATTGGGCATAGTCTTTCTATCTTTTTTTACTCTCTGTTTTGAAGCCGTTGTCCAAGGCAGGCTCGGACTGGCTCACATGGCTACGCTCATTTACAGTAGCTGTGGGATGGGTCCCTAAAATAAACACCACCGAGGGCCCAGAAACAACTCATTTGGTGGGCCCCTATTATCAACTTCTCCTCTGTGCCCTTGACACCCCAGGTCCCCCAAAATTTGGCCCAAAGGGAAAATTGTAATTTCCCCTTGGTGCGGGTAGAAAATAAAAAAAGTGATACTTACCTCCCCACTCACCTCCTTTCCAACACTGCCTATGCAGCTAATCTCACCAGGTCTTATGCTGATTTCCTAGTACTGGCAGTAGGTCATGTGTCACTGACCTCAGGAAAAGATTGGGATCCCACAGGGAAATCATAAACAAAGTGCACCCAAACCAACCAAAGCTAGTATAGACAAAAAACCTGACAAGGAAACGCTCAGAGACAGCAACAGCAATGGGAATAAAATTCTGACCTTGACAACTCCTTTAAAGTTTTTTTCAAAAATGGGATTGACCACAAAATTTATGAGATTTTATTGGGGTTTAAAAAAAAAAAAAAAACAACATAGAGGGGGTCCAGTCCAAAATTTTTTTGGGAAAAATTTTGGGGACGGTCATCTTCAGTATTTAAACCATTACTGATTCGAAAAAGTAGGTGGAAATTTCTGCATGGAATACTGACCACCAAGATCTACCCACTCCACCTAATCAAAAGGATGTTCCTAACAATCATGAAAATAAACCCAAGATTCTCATGACTTTTATGGCATATCTATTGGATCTGTGGGAGTTTTATTGCTGGGACAGCCAGTTATAAAGTATCTCACAAAAAAGAGTACACCCCTCACATTTTGAAAATATTGTACTATATTCTTTCATGGGACAACAATGAAGATATGACACTTGATACAATGTGAGTAGTCAGTGTACAGCTTTAGTAAGTGTAAATTAGGTGTGCCTTCAAAATAACTCAATGTACAGCCATTAATGTCTACGCCACTGGCAACAAAAGTGAGTACACCCCTAAGTGAAAATGGACAAATTGTGCCCAAAGTGTTAATATTTTGTGTGGTCACCATTATTTTCCAGCACTGCCTTAACTCTCTTCGGCATGGAGTTCACTACAGGTTGCCACTAGGATCCTTTCCATCCTAAATGCGAATCCTTTGTGGGGGATGTTGGATTTTGGCCCTCCACCTTCTTTTTGAGTATGCCCCACAGTGCTAAATGGGTTTGGTCGGGAGACATTTTTGGGACAGTCCGCCCCTTTTCCCATCTTTGTTTAGAAGACTGGTATTTCGAGGTGTTTTTGGGGCCCCTTAATTTTGGAAAACCCCAGTACAGTTGGAAAATTCCATGTTTCCCTCAATGAACTGTAGCCCCCCACAGCGGGAAGCCTAATGCACCCCCAAACCATACACTCCCACCCTAGTTTGATGTAGGAAAAAACCATTGTCTTTGTCTCGTCACCGCTTCCCGCCACAAGCTTGACCCCATCTTAACCAATTGAGTTTATTTTGGGTCTCATCAGAAACAAAAGGTTCCAGTAATCCATGTCATTTGCCTGTTTCTTCGCAAACTGTCTGCGGGCTTTTTCGTGCATATCTTTTGAAGAGGCTTCCTTCTGGGACAACAGCCATGCAGACCAATATGATACACTGTGTGGCGTATGGTCTGAGCACTGAAAGTCTGACCGCTCCCACCCATTTAACCTCTGCAGCAATGCTGGCAGCACTTATACATCTAGTTTCAATCTCTGGATATGATGCTAAGCACGTACACTCAATTTCTTTGATTCTGAGTGGAAGCTGCTGTATGGTCGTGGCAGCTACAGCTCAGTTTCAGGGTGTTGGTAATCTTCTTATAGCCTAGGTCATCTTTATGTAGAACAAAAAATTTCTTTACTCAACAGTTCCTTCCCGAGGTGCAAGTTGAATTTCCCAGTGACCATATGAGGAGGTGAGGCGATAATATCAAATTTAACACATCTGCTCCCCATTCACACCTGAGATGAGTCACAAGACACCGTGAAGGGAAAATGGCAAATTGGGCACAATTAGTTCATTTTCAGTTACGTGTGTACTCACTTTTGTTACCAGCGGTTTAGACATGGATGGCTGTGTGTTACATTATTTTAAGGGCACACCCCCCAAAATTTTCCTCTTCACAAGCTGACACTGACTATTTACATTGATCAAAGATCATTCTTTAGTGTTGTCCCATGAAAAAATATAATACACTATTTACAAAAAAGAGAGGGAAGTACTCCCTTTGGTGAGATACTGTATATGGTAATTTATTAATATAATATAATATAATTCATCATGACACCATTACTGCTGAGACGTCATCCTTTCCATTGCGTCCCCATGGCGATGCCTCCCTTGAAATCAAGTCTTGCTAATTTTCACTTTCACAGTTTTTTTAATCAAATTTGTGTATTTATAGAAAAGTAATTTAGGACCTACAATATTGTCACCGCTGCTTCATTTTGGGGATAGAAAAAGTATATGTAAAATAAACTGATCTCTCCTGATCTTTATTCTTCAAAATTTGTAAATCTACAGTGAGTCACTTGAAAGAGGCACTGAATATTCTGTAATGATTCTTGGTACAATGAAGCAATCTGAACAAAACAACATGTAACACTGTATGGAGCTTTGAACAAAGCAGAATATCCCTGCTTCAGTGATCAGGTAGGCGACAGACAGCCGTCGTGATGTTTAACCTCTATTTGCAACTTGTTTAACCTCTATTTGCAACTTCCGGGTGCATATTCCCATATTCCTTCTTTCAGTCACTCGACTTTTTTTCAGGATAGTGATGTACAGTGTTTAGAAGAATGTCTTCATGGTGCAAACGTATTAGGTCACCAGTTTGTCCAGGTGCTGTTATAGTAAAATTTGGAAGAAATGTGGTGTTTGTGATGTACTCTCAAAGAGTGTTATTCAGGAGATGGTGCAAATACTGAAAGTGACGGGATCACTGATCCCTTCTCAAGGTGGAAGCCATCTGAAAATGTCCTGGGGCACAATCGATGACATTCAATATTGTCTGGAGAAGTCACCTTAAAACCCCCGAATACATGCACAGGGGACTGGGAATCTTTTTCAAATGTCAAAAAAGGGGTAAAAAAAGGGAAAATTGCGCTACATGTCACCATCATTCTGGAGCTCAAATCAAGTGTCATGGAGAAAAGACTCAGATGCTGTCACTGGCTCCAGGTGTTTGTGAAGGAAAATATCCAAGGTGAAATTGCTGCTATTCCCCCATGATACATTCAGGAACATGGAGCGCCGCTTTAAAATGTAGCTAGCAGGAAATGGTCATCACTTTCAGCATCATATGCAATCATTACAATGCAATCAATCATACCTTTGTCAAGCTGTGTAGCGTATTTTTTTGGTTCAGATTGTTTCATTGTTATGGGAGTTACTACAGAATATTCAAGGCCTCTTTGAGTGACTCTTCATGTATATATAGCAAGGAACGAAGACAAGTGACTAACAAGTTTGCCCAAACAATTTAAAAATCCCTTTAAAAATGGGCACGTAAGGCAAACAAAATATGTATAGTAATTTAATCTCAGAAGGGGCAAAGTATTGCTATAAAAGAAATAAATATTATTGTTTCTAAATCGTAATTCATCCTTTAGAAGAACTCGGGCAAATGTCAGAAAAAGGCCCTCCAACCAGTTTTAAGGGTGCTTTAAAATAAGTTTATTGCCAAATGAACAACCCTGTACAAATCTGGTGTCAGTAACCCCGTATATATAATTGATGCACCTAATCTAGGGGCATAGCATAATTGGCAATATCAAAACATTGCTAGATATTTGATGCTCTACTTTAGGCACATTCAAATGTTTGTGCCTGGGATAATGTGCCTAATTGTGGCGTACACATTTTAATTTTTATAGAGAATTGGGGGTCAGTTTTTTGGGGCAATTACACCAAAAAAAATGGCACAAACCCCAAATTTTACATAAACATCATCATAAAAAAAGGGTTTTTGTGGGGGTACATACACTAGGACTAAGTCCAAGATGCAAAGGATATGGACCTCGAATGTGATCCTAATTTTTCTTTTTAAAGGATGTAAAAGGGAAAAAAACCAATGCCCCGGCAGGCTGATAAGATTATACATGAATTGCAAACTCAAGAGTATTGTTGCTCGAATAGCTTTCTGTTCAGTTCGAGAGCAGTTTGGATGAATCTGTAACAATATTATAAGGCCAAATCCACTTAAAGCCTGTGGGCAAAAAACATTGGCGTGTGTTCTCTAAAGTCTAGAAAGCACCAGCAGTAGCCAACATCACCATATATTGGAAATTTGGGGCAACACTCAGAACCCCCGGTTAAGGTTATCCAAACTTAAATTTTTCTAAAATTTTTGGTTTTGAATTTGATTTTAAAACCCAATCCGAAGCACAAAACTACTCAAGAGAGAACCAACAATTCTGGAACATATAAATTCATTTATTTAGACTTCAACGGGGAACCAACTTGTTAAACAGTTTACACAGATAAAAAAAAAATTTAATACTAAACACAAATAGGTGAGATTTTACAAGATATTATCCACATGCTGAGGAAATTTTAAGATCTGCAGGATTTCAATTTCTTTGATACTGAAAATTTTTCCATTCCCTTTGTTTAGGGAATAAAAAAAGAAAAGACTATTACAAAATTTTAAAGCCAATCCGCAAGTAATCCACAATAAAATTCACAAATCTGATTTTTGATTATCCACAGAAGCAGATCTGTACCGAATCCACACCTTAATCTGCATGTTTCTGTGTGGATTTTTCTTGCCTGTTTTCTGCATTTTTCAACTGAATAAAATCAGAAGATGATCACAGCAGGAATAGATGGGGGCTTCAGAAAAGACTTTTTTTTGCAACAACATAATATTAACATATGTAGAGGTATAAAAGTCTTGTTTTGAATGTTGATCCGAGAGCAAAATGTTTCCTTTTATAGCAGATTGGTTCATGCCTTATAGGTTTCATATTTCTTTTGATCAGTAAGGTAAAACAAAATTCTAAAATTACTTATCCCTTCCCTTCATCTATCTCTTCTCCTCATACTTGGTAGAACCTGATGGACATATGTCTTTTTTCAACCTTACTATGTAAATACTAAACTGGAACCTCATAAAAATAATTACAGTACAAGACACTACAAATTCATAAGATATTAACAAATTCAATAATATTTTCTTCAATAATAACCTGAACAGGGAACCAACAGTCCATGAGCTTCAACAGAAAAATAGCAATAACAGACAACTATCACAAGAGAAGTTCATCAACAAGTACTTTAATATAGACAGAACTATACTAACACTATAGACAGAATAATAGAACTAGCAATCAAATATAATACAAGCAGCAAAACAAGAACAAAAGAGACAGTACAAGTTCATCATCAAGAGACTCAGTAGAAAAATCATAAATAACATATGAGACAATCCAATCTTGTTTCAAGAACTTCAGTACAGCACCAAAAATGCAAGAAAATATAAGTTAATTTAAAAGAAGGCCGAGAGGTCATATAACCAAATAAGGTCAAGCTCATATCACATTTTTATTTTAAGCTTGTTGCCAAGAAAGCTCCCAACATGTCAATAACCTTCCATAGCCAGACAGAAAAAAATATCATTTAGGCTAGATCCACACAGCAAAGTGAAAATGCCGTCCAAAATCCGACGGCATTTTCACATTGCTGGACCACACCGGACCGTTGTTTTTTGCGTGACATTTGCACAAAAAACGGCAGCCGGATTTCGGATTCCCGGCGGCCCAGTACATTAAAGGGGTTGTCTCATCTCAAAGTTTCATAGGATGCATGAATGAAATAATGCTGCTTTGCCACCCTTCCTCGTCAAGCGTCGTAAAAACAATGACTCTGTGTATTCAGCCCTTTGCTAATTAGATAAATCCATGCTTCCAGGACCAGGGAAGCTTCTGATCAAAGTAAACATAATAATTATGTTTTTTTTGTCTGAAAGATCAGATAACAAACAAGCTCTCACTATCCGGAGTTCTTCTAACACTACCTTTGAGAATCATCCCTGCTATCAAAGAACAAACGCAGGGGAGAAAAACCACAGTTGGGGTCACTTGGAAATAAAAAGCCCTCGAAGGTGAAAAAATCATTTGATTCCTAAACAAAAAAAAAAAAACAAGAAATTTTTTTTGGGAAAAAACGTCTTCATTTGGGTTTTCCACATTTAAAGCTAATCTTTGTACAAGAAAACCCCCCTTTAAGGTGCGGAAATCTGACGTCTATTCCGCGATGTTTTTTTTTTTAAGGGAAAAAATTTAGTAAAAAAACCGTGTTGTATAGACTAAAGCACGGGTTTTTATTGGGGGTCACAGTGCAAGGGGATGGGGTGTAGACCTGCTTTAGGCTTTTAGCTAGTTGCTTCACTGCAAGAAAAGGAATCGCAGACTAAGGTCCCATTCATACTGCATGTTGTAGGTATCCTCTATAGACCACTACGGCTTTTTAAGTACAGACCAAATGCAGAGTGAATTGGGCCTAAGCTTTTTTATTCAGAAGGATGAATTTAAAAAGTATGCCTGTACTGTAAAGTTTATATTAAGGGTTTTTTCCACCCTTTTAAAAAAATTAAAAGAGCAAAAACAGGGGGACCATAAAATAAAAAAAAAAGTTATACTCTCTTAAAACTTCTACTCATTTTCCTCCAGCCCTTGGTTCCAGCATCGTGTCTCCCCGGTCTTCTGTTGACACACTGCCATTTCCAATAGAGACATCATTGTTGCAGCCGTAGCGGTCCCGTGCCTCGCAATCACCGCTCAATGCTGTTAACTTCCTAATGGTAATTTAAATCAGTGGCACTTGAATTTTCCCCTATTCCAATACGGGGTGGCAATGAAGACGCGTCGGAAACCAGACCGAAAGGCGAGTACAGGATTTTTTATTTTACTGTGACCCCAGGAGCTGCTGGCATTTTGTATAGTAGGTTAAAACCCTTTAATATGAACGTTCTTAAAATTCAGTTGGTAGCATTTTGTAAGAGGTTGACATTCCCTTTAGAGCAACGACTATGGAATTCATGTTTTTATTTAGTTAACATATCATTTTGGTCTTGAAAAAATCAGGACACAAGTGAGAAGATGACCATGTTCCTACACTGTATCATGTACTATTATATAAATGTATGGGTTACATAAATAAGGGGTAAAGCATGCCATGCAACTTTTGCAGACTCCCATCCAGCTGTTTTCTACATAATAATAGAGTCATGTTATTTTTTCCATTATACATTGCCCTGCTGAAACGTATCCTGAGGACCGGGACTTGTCAGCTGTCAGCAGTGGTTCCTTAATCTATAAGCTGTGTTCATAGTAAACTGTGATTACTCGTGGCAGCTGCAATAACTGCGATTTCACCAGGGTCAGCACCACACACAAATCACACTACTTAGTTTAATCTAGGTCAAAGTTGTCAATGGCAAAGGCAATGACTTGTCCTGGTAAAACTAGAGTGGAAACTAGAAAAAATCAATTTTCATTTTGAAAATGGAAAAAGTTCCCTTATTAGATCTCAATCAGCATCCATACAGCACAACTGCTTAATCTAAACCCACCATTCCACCTTTTTATCCAAGGATTTTTACATTCTATATTATACTGTATGAATAGAAGTCCTTGAGGGTGGTTTTATATATAGCATTTGAAGGAAAAAAAGGCTATTTGTGGCATTTGTCATGGCATTTTGGGCACTTTTTTTTAGCAAAAAAGTAGCAGACATGAAAACACTCTATGTGAAGGAAGCCCAAGGAGACTTTCACTACAGTTTTAGATGCAATTTTAGGAGCAAAAGGCAGAAGTAGATTCAGAAGGCACATGGGTAATCAGAACAAAATTTGACATGCTGTAGATTTAGAAATCCACTCTACAGGTTAGTTTCCACAGGGATTCTCATCTATTTGGATGGAAATTCTGCAACATATTAGCTTTGATAAAAATATCCTTATGTCTTGCTTCTGTTTTTCAGCTAGTAAAAAGCAAAATTTTTCCATGTTTTTTTTATACATATGTTTGCAACGTGTTTTTTTTTTCACTGAATTTGTTATGCCCTATCATAAACCCTAGTGACAATTGTCAAAAAAGCCCTATACCTAGAGGATCCAGCATTTTGAAAAAACACGAAGCACCCAAAAATGTATAGCACTCACACCTTCTCCAGAAACAGAAGCATCAACATTATAGAGCAGTTCTAAGCAGCGCAAGGGTATGTTCACAAGGCGTAATTCATAGTTCTCTTTGAAAGCTATGAATTACCATAATTGCGGCGCGCATTTCGCTGTGTATAAAGTGCAAATAAGCGGCAAAATTTGCGCGACAATTACGCCGTGTGAACATACCCTAAGCTGTGAATGAAGCACTGAGTGAGATTTACAAATTTCCTGTAGCTGAGATTTACTAACTTACTATGGCGGTCTCTTCCCTTTCCAATCTCTTTCCCCTTCTCTCTTATTCATACATTTCTATGAGCAGCATGTAACCTGATCTGTTTTGGTTTTTTAATAATCATGAAAAATTTTACTAAGACTGGTATTTCATATAAGGGCCTTAAAGGGGTTGTTCAGGGGAAGAAAATATATCTAACGTTAGATCAGGGTGGGGTAAAAAAAAACAATCTGTTACTTAGCTACCTTGAACCCTGTTGCTGCCGATCTGGAGCTTTCTAGGATCTGCTTCTCTTCACTTCTGGGTTCTCGTCCAGACACACCAGAGAGGCTCACACACCATTTGCAGCACCAACAGGGAAGAGGTAGGTAAATATAACTTTTTTCTCTTTGTGTCCAATCCAGCTCCATTTCAGATGAATTTTCTTCCGCTGGACAAAACATTTAAGTCAAACTATGACTAAGTAAGATAAACCGAATATATCACAGGGCACACACCTCTTTTCTGGCGTATTTTTCTTGTGTCCACATTGCGGAAATTAAAATGTACTTAAATGGAATGTGTCAGCAGGAAAGGACCTATTGTTTAAGTCATGGTTTTATGTTAAAAACAGATTTAACAATTTTTGGTTATGTTTTTTTCATTTTCCATACCACTATCAAAATGTTTTAAAGATCTTGGAATCTTGCAGTGTTCACTCTGGCCACCAGCCCTAATAATAGTTTGACATTTCCTGTTCTGTAGAGAGATTTTCAGCAGTCTCCTCATTATCAGCACAGGCAGGATTACACTGAAAGGTGACACCAATGTGTATAGATAACACAGAATCTCCCATTCACACTAGGAAATAGTCACAGCTCCCGCTCCGCTCCTCTCTGCATAACAACTCCTTCCCAGGTCACAGATCAGCCTAGAAAACTTTCCTATAGAAGTCAGTGGGTCCCCTCTTGTTCACAGGCTACTATGCCCATGTAGCTGCAGTAAAGCATTTCTCTAAATGCTGTTAAAAACCAGCTCAGAAAAGATGGCTGCCCAATAATCATATATAGAGAACAAAATTAAAAAATGTACAATCAGAAAATAAAAATGGTTTAGAGGAAAATAATTTGTATCAGTATCTGGTTTTAATTAGTAAAAAAATATATTTGTGAGACAATCACTTTAAGTGATGCGCTGGAGTAGATTTCCAGATTTCTGTTCCACCAAGTTTTGGTGTCAATTAGAGTAAATCTGCCCACTAAAAGCCCTGTGCCATTATACTACACCAGGGCTTCTGGCATAAAAAGTAGCATCAAAACTGAAAACAAAGAAAAAAAGTTTTATTGAGATTTCAATAGAAACAAAGTTACAGAAAAAATATTAAAAGATCTAAGTGCATTAAGAATATAAGATTGACTGATAACAACAGAAACATGGTACCAAATATCAGAGAAAAAACAAGTAGAAATGTTGTGGGCATAAAACAAGGAGATAAATTAAAAGTAAGAAAGATTATAAGCAAAATGACAAGAGATGTGCTAAAATGAAGGCATCTTCACTTGATATATTTGTATTTAGTAGAAGTAAAGTAAGAAAATACAGATACTGAAAAATCTGGAAAGATCTATAGCCCATTTACCTGTAGTCTTACAGCAGGGGAAAAACAAGTATTATTTGTAATATGCTGTAGGTATATTAATGGAAAGACATTGCAGGAAAGATTCTCAATAGGAGCCAGCCCTGTATGAATGAAGATAGCCTATGATTATGGGGTTTATACAGTAACTCCATTGTCGAAGATAACCTATGATTATGGGGTTTATACAGTTACTCCATTGTCAAAGATAGCCTATGATTATGGGGTCTATACAGTTACTTCATTGTAAGGATTGTGTTAAGTTGACATCTACATTGGAGGTTCTGTCAAAGATTCCATCAAAAATGGCGGAAAACATAATGCAGCATGCAGTGTCGGATTGGGATGTCTAGGGCCCACGGGTCGAGTTGATTCTAGGGGCCCACCAGTTGAGCTGTTACTAGGCCTACCGGTGGAGTTTATGTTAGGGGCCCACCATACAGCTACTGTAAATAACTCTACATGACTCATATACTCGGTATCTTGCTTTATGCCTCTCTTTCTCTGCTTTTCTGCCCCTTCTGACTATGCAAGCCTGGCAGCATGCAGCACTATTTTTTCCATTTGGACACCAGGGCAGGAACCTGACAGAACCCATTGTAGCCAACTGAATTCATCAGGCAGGGTTGTTGTCTGTCATGTGATGGATTGGGTGTCGGCTCTGCAACAAAGACTCCAAATGGAACCTCCAATGTTGGTCATTAAAGGGGCTGTCTCACTTTAGACAATGATGGCATATTGACAGAATATGGCATCACTGTCTGATAGGCTCGGGACACCTCTGGGACTTGCGCATATTCCTCAACAAGCTCCAAAGCCTCTCCGTTCTGAATGGAGAGGTGGTCAGCACTCTCCCATAGACTTGAATGGGAGTTACAATTACAGAGGTGGAAGCCAGACCTATCACACAATGATAGCATATTATAGTCACACGACTTCATTGCCTGAAGTGAGACAACCCTTTTAAGAAGTTAGTCGTTTCCATTTCCCAGCCAATGTTGAGCTGGCATTCAGTATAATATAACTGTGACTATTCTGTACTGTTTTGGGATTATCCAAATATTCCTGAAGCAGAGGGCCATTGCAGGTTCTGGATGTATCTCTACTGAGCCAGTTTAGATTATAAGAGCAAAAATGTCAGGAGCACCCAATGCTACATCTCTTTTATGTAGGCTTATCCGTGTTCATATGTAATAAGCCGGTATTTTTGTGGATGCGCATTGGATCTGTTGATTTCCTGCGTCGCTGGCCTATTTGTCATTCCTGGTCTGTGTCTGCGCTATTAGTAACATTGGTTTTGAGTCTCTTTTTCCAGCCAAGCCTCATTAGCTTTTCTTCTGGATGTAAAAGAAAACTGCTAGCAAGCACTTTTCAAACAGAATAAAGAAATATTCAAGACAACGTGTACTAGAGACGTGAGCAGCGAAGTCCCCTCTCAGGTGGCAAAGATCTTCTTTAAACAAGAACAGGTGGCTATGGTGAAGGATTTTTTGCAGGCTCGCTTGGCATATATTACTAGAAAAAGGGTTATTTCAAGATAACAGAAAAATATAAGCTCGTTATGCAAGTGCCTAGGGATTTTATATGTTGTATAAATGTTGTCCATATCAGCAAACATGTGCAGTGCTAGAACTATGTCTTAAACTTTGAAGAATAATGCAGCCATCAATATCAGGGACTACAGCAGCAAATGTGATAAATGATCCTCTATGTAATGCAGCCGTATAGGAGTCTTCATACATTTAAAGGGGGGTTGAACTCTGAATTAAGGATTCAGAGTTCATAGAGTAGGTCTCCCAGCACAGGAACCTCATCTCTTGGCCAATATGGAGAATGGTTACCAAGAGCATCTTTTTCTCTGGAGGAACTGTTCTGTCCTGCATTACATGGACATCCCATTGATCTGAATGGGGATTATGCAATGCTTAATTTATCCTGTGGTGGCGCTGCAGAGAAACACTTACTACCAGGTTTCTAAACAGATTACAGCTGTTCGTTGGTGGTTCCAGCAGTGGGTTGCTTTGTGGTACTGTTTACTGTCATGGAGTTCTTCTAACAAGTAGATATCATCTAAAGCATATAAACCCTTTAAAGGGGAGTTCTCACAAAACAAAATCTAGTGGCTCAGTCAGCTCTCAGCTGGCTGCGAGCTGACCATGCATGTGAATGAGGAGGGCGGTGCTTGCAGACGTCCTCCTCATTGACTTTTATGGGAACACCCGAATACAGCTGAGCGCGCACACACTATATTCGGAACTCCCATAGAAGTGATTGAGGAGGATGGCCGCAAACACCGCCCTCCTTATTCTCATGCAAGGTCAGCTCGCAGCTAGCTGAGAGCTGACCATGTCACTAGGCTTTACTTCATGGGAACACCCCTCTAAGTAAACAATAAAACTACCTGTTGCCCCCAATGCAGCCATGCTATCCAAGCACTTTGGGAATAAACTTTAGAGGAGTTGTCTGGGTTATTTTTATTAAATATATTTAGGCTGCTGGTGCCTTGATAAAATAAGTCAAACTTACCTCCATTCCAGAGCTGCCACTGTCAACTGTTCCTCAATTCTTCAGTTGACTTCCGGTTGTTGTGTTCAGCCTGAGACTGCTGCAGCCAATATCTGATACAGTGGTCACATGCCATTGCTGACATGACTGCTCTGAGCTGTTCACTTCCAAATGGTGACATCATGCAAAAGCAAATAACCAGTGAGTGGCTTCAGAAAGCTAGAGCTGACCACAGCAGCTGGAGGGCAATAGAAGAACCAGTGGAGATGTCGGACGGCGGCAGCACCGGAACAGGGGTCAGAGGGGAGGTGAGTATGTTTTTATTTATCTTATTAGGGCACTAGTAGCCTAAATAGAGATGATACAAATGACCCAAACAGGCCCTTTAAACCAAAACAAATAACGCCACCTAGCCTCTTATAGGAACAGATACAATGTAAAATGACATTTTCCCCGTTTCTGGTCCAAAAATCAACAGCATTATGTGCACAGTAAATGCAGGAGCCAGGTATTGAAGAAACTCTGTTAGATCCGTCTTCAACCAATAGCTGTCTGACAAGAAGTGATGCCACAGAAGAGGGCACAATTTCGACATCTTCTCCTGGACAAGCCATTGACATGCAGCTGAGGCTGCTCTTACTGATGTTTCATATTCAAAGTTCAAGTGTACAGAGTCCATCAGAAACTTTCATTCAAGGGATTATAGCCCCTGGTATGTTTTGTGACTATAGAAGGCCCAGTATACTAATAATGAGCATATGTCCAGAGTCTCCCTTTAACAAACTGATGACGCTGGGATTTTCCTTATTCATCAGGAGTTTTTTTTTATTTTAGCAGGAAGTATTATAAATGGATCATAAATAGTATTCTTTAATACTTTTAGTTCTTTAATACTTGGGTCAATTCATCTTGAGCAAAAACTCACAAATCCCTTTATGATTACTGAAATAAATAACAGATTAACCATAAAACCTGGAGGGTATTACGCAGGAACATATACAATTTGTAAGTCTCATATAATACTGCCAGAATGTTCCAAATTGATATACTGAACTAGATCGTGTTTGGAGACACTAAGCAGTAGAGCAAGGAGAGCAATAAATACTGGACGGAGCTGAGCACTATTTGTTATAGGAAAAAATCTATGTAACACAGTGATTTAGTGCAATAGTCCATGGGGGTTCTTATAAAGTCAATCCATAGTCCTTTTAGGGCACATGATTTCTTTAAAACTTTTCCTACTACGGGCACCTCCACCAAATAACTGATTTAAAGGGAACCTGTCACATAGATTATGCCCCCCTTGCTGAGGACAGCACAAGCTAATGTCAGACATGCTGTTTCCAGCGCTGTGCCCCTTATTCTGTAAAATACAGTCGTTTTAGAGCATTTACCCCTCAAATCTTATTCATGAGCAGGTGTTAGCCCCACCCACCAAAGGCTAGCCCCACCTACTGATAGTTATTCACATTTTTCGACCTATTCAAATTAATAGGTTTATCAGTTGAGGTGGGCAGGGCTAGCCTCAGGTGGGCGGGGTATGAAAAAAACTGACTGCTCTTTTCTGGCTGAAAACTACAGATTTGTGCACTAAATACTCTGAAACTACAGCATCTTATAGAATAAGGGACAGCTGGTCTGACACTAGCTTGTGCAGTCCTCAGCAAGGGGGGCATAATCTATGTGACAGGTCCCCTTTAAGTGGCCATGACACTTCGACAATTCTGGTGGCCTCATTCTTACCAGGCGCAGCACCATATATTTTGCAGTTGCTGTGCCTGGTACTACTTTTTTATAAAATGTACTGCACTGTGCCTGGTTAACATGAGGCTGCAGCAATTCCCCAAATTCTGATGCCCTCCCATTCAGCTGATTAGTGGAGGTGTTGAAATCAGATCCCACCAATCTGACTGATATTGATGACCTATTCTTACCCACTAATATACAGACATACGAGTTGTCCAAGAGAAGTATCACTTCCTGTGAGAATGATCCTTCAAATAATTCTGTCCACTTTTGTGTCCAGCACATCAAGTATATATGATCAGGGGATAGAGCAAATGTAATTCAAAAGGAACTGTTAATCCTATATACAGCCTCACTGTTCTGTATGCTGGGATACCTATATACCTATTTTAAAGGTTCTTTTTACATATAACATAGATGGAGGTCAAAAACGTGATGTGAACGGGGCCTTAAGGACAATGATTTTTGATTCAGCAACTTAATAAATATCAATATAATGTAATTACCTGATTCAAATAAATTGCTGTTATATACTTAGGCAGTAGACCACGTAACATAATAATGCTATCACTAGAAATAATTGACAATAGGAAGAACTTGGTAAAAATTAGACAAATTTGGTAATAGAAATAAATCAAGTGCATATACCTTTAATGATTAACGGGGTTGTCTCACTACACAGATTGCTTTTTATGTTAAAGATCTTGCAAAAACAAGTCACTTTGCAATATATGTCCATTAACAGTGTCCTACCTATTCCTAGATATTCCTTCTTGTATGGGCTGCATCAGCTCCTCAGGTTGCTATAGCTACAGACCTGTTTGATCTCTCCTGATAGGCTGCCAGCACTGGTTGCTATAGCTACAGACCTGGCTTCTACTGCAGCCTAGTGGAAGCCAATAAGCACGCCCCTGAATTCAAAATGAAACCAAGAAAAGAGGATTGAGGTAAGATGAATCAATGTAGTGAGACAACCCCTTTAAGGCATTTACAGAACTTAAAAAGATAGTTTCTTTCTATGTAAGATAGACAGATTCCGATAGACAGACAGACAGACGGATAGATAGATAGATAGATAGATAGATAGATAGATAGATAGATAGATAGATAGATAGATCTAGACTGGTTACTGCCTTCTACAAGATCCGCACACTTAACCCATGCTGCTTTGAAAATTCTGACAAACATATGGACTGTAAAGCATGGAGTCTCTATTAGATCTCTTTAAAACATTGAATGTGAAGAAACGTTTATAACTAAGAAAGATATTTATAGTTAGACACTTTAGATTTAATAATGCTACATTGCTTCATATCAACCTATTTAATGAACTGAAAGCCTTGCCCATTAATGAAAACTTCAACTTTTCATCAGTAAAATAGGCTGGATAGAAAAAGAGGGAGTTCCTTCATTTCAGATATATAGAGAAACAAGTGCTTAGTTACAGGCACGTGATTAGTGCTTGTGACTATGCTGGGACTTTCTGCTGGGAGAGTGGGAGAAGGTGCTGCTTCCCTCATGAAGCTGTTAACATGACTGCTGCAGACAACACAAAGTTTAAATTACTGCCAAAATAAAAAATGAAATCTGTAAATTGAACACAAGACTAGTTGTAATATGAAGTACACATGTGGAAGTATTTCTCTCTAGCTCTGGGGAACAGTTTTTTGCATTTACAGCCCCTTTATGGAAATGCACAGTAGCAAACCAATTTAGCTGAAAGTAACATGCCTGTTAAGTGGCATATCAGCATGTAAATTGAAAAGGTGATATAAAATCTATTGAGGAAAATAACAGGAATGACATCTTACAAAGAATGCAGCTTTTAGTGAAGCACACAGTGTGTTTCATTTATACCTGCTAAAGAGGGCATACATTATTTAAAGGGGTGTTATAGCAAAAATGATTGACTTTAGACATGTAGGCAGAGGTAAATCAATACTGTTACCAAATACATTGATGTTCTGATTTTGCTTTGTTTAGGAGAAGATAGAGGAGATTTTATCTCCTGCTTCTTTTACATTTTTCTAGGTTACCGATCATCTCTCTCTGCTCTCAATGCTCCAGCAGCCCTGTCCAACCATGGTGATGTCACTCCCTGCTGTGTGTTATCGCCTGCTTGTTTATTTAGGTTACTGACAAATTTTAACCCTTTAGAGCTCTGTAGCCTTGTGCACTACAGTTTACAAACCTCCAGCAGTCATGTCACTGTAACAGGATGAGCTAGGAATAGCAGAGCTGATTTGGCAATTACTGCTGTAGAACCGCCAGTAGCCTGACCAGAAAGTGTGAGCTTGAAGCTGGCTGTAAAGGACAGACTCTGTGAAACAGCATGGTGAGAACACCCCTTTAAAGGGGTGTTATCATTTCATTAGATGGTCTTCAGAATAAGGGGACAGTGAAAAAAAGCAACTTTGCAATTGGATGTCATTAGCAAAGCTGCCTTGTTCTCACAGTGTCCCTTATCTTGTGTTTTTATTTACACTGATATCCAGTGCGGGTCGAATCCCTCCTGATCCCTCCTCCTTGCAATTCACTAGCTGAGAGCTCATTTACCTTCTGTACAGCCCCCGGGTCGATTCGGAGCTGTGTCTCTGACTCAGAGTTAGGGGCCATAGCATTTTCATTTTATACAGGCAGAAGAAACAGAATTACACTGAAGGGCTTACACAATCAGGAAATAGCACAATTGTATCGATCCCTGCCTGACTCAGAGTTAGGGGCCATAGCATTTTCTGTCTCCACACCCAGCAGAAACAGACTGCAACAGATTGTACAATGAGAAAACATGACAGTTTTGTCCCTGTGCCTAATTCTCCTGCATAGACGCAGATCTGTGCCATTCTTAGAAAGCTGTAATACATCTCCAGCTGTGAGATCAGTGCTCAGTCTAGAGTTAATGCAGCCTGTGGTATGTATACAGCTCTTATAAAATAAGACTGATAGGGAGAGACACAGTGATATGTGGACTCAGAGGGGAGGGGGGGGAGTCTCAGGCCAGCAGTGAAGGGGGGATGATGTCATCCAGCTGGGAGAGGAAGAAACACCCCTGCATTCACAGAGCTGAGAAGCTCAGAGCAGTGTGAATCAGCCGAAGTAAGGAAGCGATACATCCCCTTTAAGTGGTTTTATATGTTATTCATTTTCAAGATTCACCGCTTTGGCTAACAAAAAGTTTTAGAAATTTTACTTAATTTCAAGTCATCCTGCCCCAAATTGCAAGCGTACTGAAGGGTTATAATGGACATGATCTGACCAGTCATGAGTAGCATGTGTTACATGTTAAGCACACTAATATTACCTGAATTTATGAATAGTCTCCTAGGAAACATTTACAATTTATTGCAAATTTGTTGACTGTTATGGAAAGACATCTCTATCTAAATCTTAAAGCTGTTACTTTAAATAATGATGGACTCCATGATTAGTCCGATGTCGCTTGGCATCTTCTTTACTTATTAGAAGCAAGTCATTCTGGGAAAATGTAGGTCTCCAAGTATATTATATATTTATTTATGATCATTATGACAGTAAGGCACTGTGCATGGTACAGATTTTTCATATAGTTACATAGTACGGTTGAAAAAAGACAAATTTCCATCAAGTTCATCCGACGGTAGGGAAAGATGTGGATGGAGAGGGGGATAAGGAATTTTTAAGCTTTATTTCTTCTACTGATGCAGACTCTATAACCCATGAGGCAAGAAACCAATGTGCAGTAAATTAATATTTAATTTCTGATCTCAAAATTGCAATCAGACTGGATCTGGATCTCTTATACAGTATTATAGTATTATAAGTATATTATACAGTATTATAAGTATTAATATTATTTAGTTGTAAAAAACTGTCTAAACTTTTCTTGAAACCCTCAGCTGTTCATGCTGTGACCAGCTCCTGGATCGGCTATTCCACAAATTCACAGTTCTCATAGTTAAAAAGGCCTTTCTCTTCTAGAGACTGAATCCTTTTTTTCTCCAGATGGAGGGAATACCCCCTTATGATTCGATTTTTGTAGAGGTCATTTACATATTTATATAAATTAATCATGTCTCCTCATAACTAAGATGCTCCATTCCCCTTATAAGTTTGGTTGCTCGTCTTTGCACTCTCTCTAGCTACATTACATCCTCTCTATAAACTGGAGCCCAGAAATGAAGAGCATATTCCAGATGTGGCCACGCCATTTTTGCTACCTGTGCTTGCTTGTTCAATTTTATGGATGCTGCAATAAAAGTTTGATGATTTTACTACTGGCCATTGGATTGCTGGACAACCTTTTTCTGTGCTGCTTCTACTCCTCCTTGCCTGGAGGGTCCGTGCAGTCTACTTTACAAGCGATGAGCTGAATCCTTTTGTATGTGTGGCCACACCAATGCTGTATATAGCGGCAGTATTACATCCCTGTCACGCGAGTCCATGCCTCTTTTAATACATACCAATATTCTGCTTGCGTGTATCTGCACCAAAAAAGTGGATTTCTATTTTGTGTACCATATTTGGCAGGGGATCAGCCCCATACAATTCATTGAAACCTGTGTGAAAGGGGACTTATGTGTATATCTGTTAAACGTATTTATACATATCACATGTGAATTGTATCTATGCTTCTGTTAGGTGAGTCAACGGGACACTACCATCAAAATTTTTCTTTTCACGTTTTGAAAGGGCAACTATTATATGGACTTTTTTTATTGGGTGATTGTTTTTATATCTTTTTTTGCAGTCCCCCTATGTATATCACTTTCTCTTACTTCCCCTCTGTGAGCTAAGATAGCACAGTAGTGACACGATTGCTTTGTGATCTTCCTTTTTGCTTGGCTATGACAGGCATCCTCAAACTGCGGCCCTCCAGCTGTTGGGAAACTACAACTCCCATCATTCCCACTGTTAAAGATTATATAAATGCATGATGGGAATTGTAGTTTCCCAACAGCTGGAGAGCTGCAGTTTGAGGGCTATGACCTGAGAAGTATAAATATTATCAGCAATAACCTGATAAGTGTAAAAAAACCTTTCCTCCTCAGTGCAAAAAAAGATTACCCCATTGTCATTTCATGTATCGCTCTTGGTCTAGTGTAATTTTATCTATCTTTGTAGCGAGAACAATAGAGCAATCATTATGTCATTACCTACTCTTTGTCATGAGACTATATAGAGATAAGTAGCAGCTGAAGTAAGGGGAGATTAGTGTTCCCTGCCATATAGAAGTTGTCCCTCACAGCTAGAGAAGGACAATATTGTATGTCATTTTTATTTCCATAGAACTGCCAAAATAAAAATAAAAAATCCTTAAAAAAATATTGATTTTAACAAAAATATTGCTTACTGATGGCGGCAGTGTTTCTTTAATAATGTTTTGGTTGTGTATGAAAAAACTGGAAATTTTCTATTACAAAGTACTTGATTGAAGAAGTAGGCCTTGTTCGCACTACTATCAAAGGCTCCACCATAAGTCTGTATTACTAGCCCCGTTAGATACCACAGCGGAACCTGATGTTTCCCGTCATAAGTCAGGGAGGGTTTTGGTTGCCATTAGTGCCATTCATTTAATGGCCCATACACTGCCATTGTGGTTTCCATTGTAACAGAAACCATGACTGCAGCATGAGCAGAGCCAAAGAAAAATTACCAACAGATTAGTATAGTTATCAATGCTGCTTCCTTTACAAAATTATTTACAGTGGCTTTCCTTCAAAATCATTTTCTTAGCCACTAATACCAATAAGAAGTGTAACCTCTGCTTATTATAACCCAGTGATGAGACATCAAGCTTCTGGTTGACAGGAACCAGTTGATTATAGGTTAAAAACATAGGTTGTATAAGCTTTGAAATGGTCTCAGTTAATGATAATTACAGAGTGAAGCTTTTTACCTGATTATAGCTCAGAAAGGTCATCCATAGTCTCTATATCTGAGCTCTGCTACAACGTGTTTGTTAAGATAATTAAGCCTAAGAACATGCACATTTTAATGATGTGGAGAGGCTAATGTAAGAAGTCATGTAACACATGGGTCCCAGTGACACCAAGCACTTCACAGAGTCTAAAGCTTAAGAAAGATCTTGTGGGTTATATAAAGCATGACACACTACTATTGTGGTGTATCTCCACATCATTATATCTATATGCTATTTCTGCTATTTCACAAGAGAGTTAAAGAGGTTGTCTCGCTACAAAGATTAACTTTCAACATGGTGGGAACACTAAATAAGGAAGTTTTCCAAATATATTGCGTTGTTCATTTTTCTTTTAAGGAGCTAAAAGTGATTTTATCACGTTCTGTGCTCTCTCTGGTTCCCCAAGTGACCGACATGTGTACTTCTCCCTCCTGCTGTTTGTTCTATCTGATAGCAAGGAGTGACGTCATCACACAGGTCACACAGCACAGAACTCTGGACAGTGAGAGCTTGTGTGTTATCTGATCTTTCAGACAAAAGACAGTAATTACTGCTGTTTACTTTAACTCAGAAGCTTCCCTGGTCCTGACAGCATGAGATTTATCTAATTAGCAGAAGTCTGAATACAGGGAGCTCATATGCTAATTACAGACAGCTTGACCAGGAAATGACAGAGCAAAGCAGCATTATTTCATTCATGCCTTCTATGAAACTTTGAGATGAGACCACCCCTTTAAGGCAGTTCTGGAAAATAATGGTGGCCACACAAAATATTGACATATTGGGCACAATTTGTCCATTTTCACTGTAATCACTTTTGTTGCCAGTGGTTCAAACAAGGATGCCTGTGTGTTGAGTTATTTTGAGGGCACACCAAATTTACACCATTATACAAGCTATACACTAAATATTTTATATTGTATCAAAGTGTCATTTCTTCAGTGTTGTCCCATGAAAATATATAATACATTTTTTGCAAAAATGTGAGGGGTGCACTCACTTTTTGTCAGATACTGTAGGTCTAATAGTGTATATAAAATTTACTTTTAAGCAGGGCTGTGGAGTCGGAGTCAGAGTCGTGGAGTCGGAGTCGGTGGCTATTTTGCAGGAGTTGGAGTCGTCATAAAAGTGACCGACTACCAAAATATATAATAAGTTGGTCCAGTTAGTTCGATGCAAAGAGCAAGAGGAATTGGGTCCGGCCAGTGCTGCTGCTCCCATATCTTCAGCCTCATCACATGAGGAGTGTAATTGATGACATGGAGCAGGCAAAACGCTGCCCCAGGGGGAAAGATTCTGCTCCCAGGGCAAAGAGATTTCAGCAAAATTTTTCACCTGCTTTCACAGAAATAGAAGAGTTTAACCATTCATCAAAACTGACTGTGGCCGAGGCAATTCCTTTATACCCTGACATTGTTAGAGATGTTGCCCCTGTGGTCACCGTTTTCCCCCAACCCAAGTTAGTGTAGAGAGGCCGTTCTCTAGCCTGGAAATAATCAAATCAGATGCGAGGTCATGTATGCAGGATCTGATGGAGGCAATACAAATTTCTCAAAACAAATTCAGAGACTCCACAAATGTTCCTGCAGTGTTTTGCAATATTACAATTTTTTTGTTTTCTAAAGTCATGTCCAATAAATATGTTTTACACTGACAAGCAAAATGGTAACAATGTTTTGAGCTTGTGACTTTCAGGCTCCATATCTCTCCATCCACTACAGCTTTGTACATGAGGCTACTGTAATTGTATATACAGTCATCTGACCCATATTATACATAAATTGAACTTGCAAGTATTTAGCATCTGCTTAGTTTATTGCTCCTAAAAAGTGTTAATTTTTATTATTTTGTTAGTATTTGGTAAATCCACTTTTGGTTTTCAACACTGCCTGAATCCTTCTGGGCTCTGAATCAGATTCAAACACATCTTGACCAAATCTGATCCCAGGTCTCTTCTACACATTCTCAATGTTGGTGCAGACTGGACTTGGATACAAATACAGCTATTTCTTCACACAAGTGTTCAAAAGATCAAAATATTGTTACCCTTTTGCTTATCAGTGTCTGTTCTACCTAAATAGCTTGATTATTGTATCATAAGGTGATAAACAGCCTGATGTTACCACTTTACTACAGTCAGGAGTCGGGAGTCGGAGTTTTGGGAAATTGAGGAGTCGGAGTCGGGGTTTCGGCGTACGGACTCCACAGCCCTGCTTTTAAGGGTAGAGAAAATCCAAGAAGGCAAACATCCCTGATAATTATAGTGACTCCCTATACTGCTTAACACATAGTTGCCAACTTTTGAAATTGAAAAAGCAGGAGATTGTAGAGGGCGGCGTGCGGAGCGCGCCGTGGCAAAAATTTGCATGGACACGCCCATCTTGCCAGTGTGCCATGCCCCTTCAAAAAGCCACACCCACTCCACCTAACTGCATAACGGCTTTGGAAGAAAGCCAGGTAGATGCCCTTATAGCCAGGTAGTAGCCCCCCATAACCAGGTAGTGCCCCTTACAGGCAGGTAGATGCCCCCTTGTAGCCAAGTAGATGCCCCCTTGTAGCCAGGTAGATGCCCCTTGTAGCCAGGTAGATGCCCCCTCTGTAGCCAGGAAGAGCCCACTCTGTAGCCAGGTAGAGACAAATTTGTAGCCAGGTAGATGCCCCCCTTTGATAGCCAGGTAGATGCCCCCTTTGTTAGCCAGGTAGATGCCCCCATTGTTAGCCACGTAGATGCCCCCATTGTTGCCAGGTAGATGCCCCCTTTGTAGCCAGGTAGTGCCCCCCCATTGTAGCCAGTGATGCCCCCATTGTAGCCAGGTAGTGCCCCCATTGTAGCCAGGTAGTTGCCCCCTCTGTTGCCAGGTAGTGCCCCCCATTGTAGCCGGGTAGTGCCCCTATTGTAGCCAGGTAGTGCCCCCATTGTAGCCAGGTAGTGCCCCCTCTGTTGCCAGGTAGTGCCCCATTGTAGCCAGGTAGCGCCCCCTTAGTTGCCAGGTAGTGACCCCCCCCTTGTAGCCAGTAGTGCCCCCCCCCCATTGTTGCCAGGTAGTGCCCCCATTGTAGCCAGGTAGTGCCCCCCCCCATTGTAGCCAGGTAGTGCCCCCCATTGTTGCCAGGTAGTGCCCCCCCCCATTGTAGCCAGGTAGTGCCCCCCCCCCATTGTAGCCAGGTAGTGCCCCCCCCCCCATTGTAGCCAGGTAGTTGCCCCCTCTGTTGCCAGGTAGAACCCCCCCCCATTGTAGCCAGGTAGAGCCGCCTCTGTTGCCAGGTAGATCCCGCCCCCCATTGTAGCCGGTAGAGCCCCCCTATAACTAATAAAAATAAAATAATAAAAGCCACTCAGCTCACCAGGCTCCTGCAGCTCCGGACATCTCCCGGCTGACTGAGTACTCTCAGTGTCGCAGGGGAGTGAGTGCAGCCGCGCGTCACTTCCCCTGCGACACTGACCTGTATGTACGGCGCACACCGGCGCTGTACACACAGGGGGAGAAGGGAGGAGGGAACGATCCCTCCTGCCTTCTCCCTGTACTGCTGACTGACTGTGCGGCTGCGGCCGCTTCACCCGCCTGTAGGAGCGACCCGGAGCGAGCCAGCGCTACTCTTGCGCCGCGGCCCCCCCGCGCCTGCGGGCGGCGGGAGGAAGGCCAACTCTGCGGGGTGGGCGGGGGGGTCCCCCATTAGCGGGACCCCCCGCCAAAAACGGGAGAGTTGGCATGTATGGCTTAACAGGATTGATTAAAGAATACATCAGTGTCAAAGTCACTGTGAGGAGGACAGAGGAAGGCTGAGAGAGGCTAAGAAGAGTGCTCTCTCTGTGAATATATCAGACTTCTAACTGTGGCCCAGAGTATTGTTTGGATGCCCCTATTAGTGAAAAGGCAAATATTTTTTGTGCCATGTTGGTGAGTAGTGGACATTTCCCTGCATTATAGACATAGACAGCATAGTTTGATAACACATTTAAGAAATAATCTGTTTTGAGAGTCTCCAGAATATTTTGCAGCTCCATGCTATCTCCAAATGCTGGATTACTGGATAGACAGATACCATTTAATATTCCTTCTCAATGACTGCCTACAACTGTATTTGCAGTTCTGGTTTCTTCCTTAAACAGATGACAATCTTGACTTCAGACAGATCTGCTTAGAACAGTTTGGTTGAGCTTATATGATGCTGTGTAGTGACGCAAGACACAGGCGGAAGGGAAGGAATGGGAATATAAATAAATGCAATAATTTCAAACTTTACAATTTGGCCTTAATATACATGCTAGTTCATGTCACCCTATGTCTAAACTAGTATGTCTACAGAGGCCACAAATTACCCCCCAACAGTGAACACATAAGCAAGAGCTAATGTCCCTCCTGTCACGCCTCACAAGTTTGCAGTTTATTTCTTAACCTTAAATGGGTTCTCTCACTGCAAGGATTGCTTTATATGCTAAAGATCTTGCAAAAACAAGTCACTTTGCAATATATGTCCATTAACCGTGTCCTACCTATTCTGAGATATCCCCTCTTGTGTGGGCTGCATCAGCTCCTAAGGTTGCTATACCTACAGACCTGTTTGATTTATCCTGACAGGCTGACAGCATTGGTTGCTATAGCTACAGACCTGGCTTCTATTGCAGCCTACTAGAAGCCAGTAAACACGCCCCTGAATTCAAAGTGAAACCAAGAAAACAGAACGAATCAATATAGTGAGACAACCCCTTTAAATAACACGCCCTTCTAAACTTGCCTTATCTGCTTATATGGCAGCCTGATATTTTTAAGTTTTTAAGAATGTGTGAAGATCACTGTGTGTATAACAGTCTGTGATTTTTCTAGTATATTAATAATGTATCATAATAATGTCTGACAAACAGAACTAGTTTTCTGAAAAGCTTACCACAGGTATCGCCTGATTTTTTCACTCTTCTACTCCTATAATTCAGTGGGACAATCAAGGCTACAAGGCCTGTCGCCTGCAGTATCTTTGAGCAGATGGCACCTAGTCTCCTGATATCAACTCCATTAGCTACACAAGAAAAACATCACCCTCATTCCAGTACTCCTTTTTTGCTGCCCACTCTGGAACATGTACTAACAGTGCAAATTATCCATCAAGTTCTGCTCATGTCTCAGGGTATATTATAAAATATACTTTATGCACAAACGTGTCAGGTCACATGCATAGTCAGCAGTACCAGTGTATATGGTGGCTCTTACATTTTATGACTAGTGCCAGTAGCCAGGCAACCCTAATAACTTCTGTTGTGGCCAACAGTATGGTTCCACCTGCTCACGACTCTGTCTCTTTAATTACTTCCTCTTTTGAGACAGAGCAGTGGATGGATGCAGTAAGTAATAGCATTGTAGAACTGACTTGTGGCCAGTAGGAGGGATGGAGAAAACCAGATATCATCTGGTGTGCAGAGGACAGCGATAAGTATTAACACAGCAACATAGTAAACTTACACCTTGCTCCAAGTTACTCCTCAGACCGAGGCATTGCTAGTCTGGGTCCTGATACTGACATGATGCATGGCACCTGGGTGCGTAGAGGAACCAGGAGCATAGATCAGTAAGTAAACTGTGGCTTGTCTGAGATCTGGATTAATTTTGGGGTCTGGTTTGAGATCTGGATTAATTTTGGGGTCTGGTCCGAGATCTAGATTAATTTTGGTGTCTGGTTTGAGATCTGGATCCATTTTGGGGTCCGGTTTGAGATCTGGTTTCATTTTGGGATCTGGTCTGAGATCTGGATTAATTTTGGGGTCCGGTTTGAGATCTGGACTCATTTTGGGGTCTGGTCTGAGATCTGGACTCATTTTGGGGTCTGGTTTAAGATCTGGATCCATTTTGGGGTCCGGTTTGAGATCTGAATTCATTTTGGGGTCTGGTCTGAGATCTGGATTAATTTTGGGGTCCGGTTTGAGATCTGGATTCATTTTGGGGTCTGGTTTGAGATATGGATTCATCTTGGGGTCTGGTCTGAGATCTGGATTCATTTTGGGGTCTGGTCCCAGGTCTGAAATCATTTTGGAGTCTGGTCTGATTTCTGGATTAAGTTTGGGGTCTGATTTAAATCCTGGATCTGGATTAAATTATTGATAAATATGGGATATGGTTTGAAGTCTGGACTAATTTTAGGGTCTGGTGTGAAGTCTGGATTCATTTCAGGGTCCGGTTTGAGGTCTGGAATAATTTGGGGGTCTCGTTTGAGGTCTGAATTTCTTTTATGGGTCTGGTCTCCTGATGTGTGTGCTATCATTGTCTGTTTTTTTACATTCCTATCCTAAATTTTAATGCCAAATCAACCGCTGGGACCATTATGTCACAACACAGCCTATGGAAGAGAAGGGCATGTCAGCGCGGACCGTGCTTCCAACACAGAGAGCCTGAAAGAGAGAGCACAGCTGGCTTCAGCACTTATTAGATAAGAGAAGAAGCTTGGAGAGTGGCTAGCCACTGAGTTACACCAAGAGAGACTGGGAAACAGCTGAACACTGGAGGGGGTGGCAGCAGAAGGCAGGAACACAGCTCAGTAGGCCACCAATTTAAATTTCTGGGTGCGTCCCTGGGTGTATTTGTGTGTCTGTTTTATTCACTGTTGGCTATCCAAATTTCTTGCTTATGAAATCTGAGCAGCATTAAAGCTAGAATCAGCCCTGGGGACAGTTAGTTTCTCCTACATCAAATTTCTGTACAGTGCCCATGTAAATCTGACATTTCTTAGAACTAAAATCACCAGAACTGGTTCCATGCAGATATGAAGCCAGCATGGGATTCTGGAAGATTGCAGCTCTTAAACATACACATTCTTCAAGGGGTTTTCTTATCTCATTTCATGGTGTATCAACAGGATATGACATACTGTAAATGTCTCATAGGTATGGGCCCCACCTCTGGACTCCACACCTATTTTAAGAAATGCCCCCCGAATCTCTCTTTCTAAAACAGAGAGGTGGTTATGCATGCTTATGCTCTATGGGATTTCTGAGTACGGAAGAACAGGTAGCATTCAGAATTCCCACTGAAATGAACGGGGAGTGCTGCTCATGCACAGCACCCTTTCCATTCTGCACAGAGAAGTTTGTATGCCCCTTTTCAAGATATGCATGAGTCCCATTGGTGGGACCCACACCTATCAGACCCTTCATCATCATCGACAGTCTCTAGGAACAAAAATGACACCCATCAAGATTATTTATGTGCTTTAAGAAGGCTGAGGAAATCAATCCCCGAGCCACAGATCTATGGACAGGGCAAGAGGTTCAATGTGGCAATTGCTTTTGCATATCTGGGTTCTTCTCCCTCTCCTTTCATCATTGTCTGCTGTTTACCTCAATGAAGACAAAAATTGACAGCCGCTTGATGGGTCGTACAGTGCCACAGGGAACAATCTATGGCCAGGGCTTTCCATTTAGCAATTTAAATTTTTAAAGGGAACTTGTCACATAGTTTATGCCCCCCTTGCTTAGGACAGCACAAGCTAGTGTCAGACATGCTGTTTTCAGTGCTGTGTCCCTTAGGCTGTGTCTACACTGCACAGCATTAAGATTGTATCTTGGGCGCTTTTAGTTTTTTAAAAGCGCCAAAGATACGATCGTTCCTGCGGCCCCATTGGCGGCAATAGAAAAGAAGAGCTGCAATCTCAACAGCTCGTCTTTTCTCCGCTCGTCTTTTGGTGCCAGTGTATTATATAACATGTTGTATAATACGCCGCCGCTTTTTGTTTTCTTGATGTCTTCCCATACAATACAAATTGTATGGGCGACGTAAAAAAAAACGAGAAACGACTGCGGTTTTTGCGCAAAAAGTGACAAAAACCGCAGTCCTGCATTGGAAAAAAATGACGCTTTCTGGCCGTTTTTTGTCCGATGCGGTGTAGAACTAGCCTTATTCTGTAAGAAGCAGCAGTTTCAGAGCATTTAATGCTCAAATCAGTTTGCAATGAGAAAAGAGTCCAGCCTATTCATGAGCAGGTGTTAGCCCCGCCCACACAAGACTAGCCAAGCCCATCTGACAGATATTCACATGTTGCTACCTATTCAAACTAATAGGTTAATCAGTTGTGAGGTGGGCAGGTCATGAATGAAATGGACTCTTTTCATGAGAAGCTGGACTCTTTTCTGGTTGAAAACTGCCAGATTTGAGTAATAATTATTCTGAAACTATAACACCTTACAGAATAAGGGACACAGCGCTGGAAGCAGCAGGTCTGACACTAGCTTATGCTGCCCTCAGCAAGGGGGGCATAATCTATGTGACTGGTTCTCTTTAAGGTAGGCTTTCATGGTATCCCCATCATCATATATTGGTGTCCCGCCCATTGATATGCCATAAATATCTGAGATCGGAATACTCCTTTAAGAATGATACAGGATGCAACTCAGAATTAATAGACAATAAGTAATGCAAAATACATACACGGTAAAAGTGGATAAAGACAATAATTAAATGTAACATCACTTAAAGTGCAGAGGAAATGATAGTAAAGTACCCTTACTCTGTCTATAATATAAACTCTAAGGCCTCGTTCACACGGCTTATTTTGCCGCGGATTGGCGCCGTACTGCGCGCCGGATTTGCGCTGCAGTACGGCGCCAATCCGCGGCAACAATTACGGTAATCCACTGCTCTCATAGAGAACAGTGGAATCCGTCGCTTCTCCCCGCTCGGCGAATCCGCCGCGGGGGGAGAAAGTGACATGCACATTATTTACGGCGCGTACGCGCCGTAGATAATGCATTGTCTATGGGGCCGGGAGCGGCGCCCCCGCCGCGCTCCGGCCCTGCCCGTCCCGCCCCTTATTCACGGCGGATTTGTGAGCTCAATACGGCTCACAAATCCGTCGGGAATAAGCCGTGTGAACACGGCCCAAAACTGGTGCTAGTCCAGATAGGAGAGGTCTATGAGAGGTCTAATCTTTCTATGGATTTTAACTTGTATCTTTATATACGTTATTAAAGTAAGAAAAAGTTTTTTGGTGTTTGGTCATTGCCTATAAGAGGTCCAGATGAAGACACATTGGAAACAAGGAGAATAATACTGATAAATGTAACTTTCTTCTTTCTTATGTATTCATTCCACTTATAAACATAGACACATATTTCCTCCCGTCGTGCACTGATAGGTTTGCATTATATAACAGCAATGTAGAAGTATCATTAGATGTATAGATCCTCTATTTCCTAATTAGTTTATTTTGGGCTGTTTCCTCAAGAAGCATGATCATGAGACGCTGTCTTGATGACACAGTCAGAATGTGATGTTGTTTTACTAAGCAGTGGAGTAATTAAAGGGAGATCATTAATTTATAGTGACCAGAGTCAATGAAAAGATCAATATTTAGTTTAAAGTGCACTCTTATATTCCTAAAAGCAATCCTTAATTGGGAAACGCTTTTAATATTGCCAACCGTGCCTTATAGATAAATTGTCTGTTTTTTAAAGGCACAATCAGAAGAGATTACAGGCTAAAGTAAGTGGTTTGTCGGATTAGGCTGCCAAGCTAACCCATGAACAATACTTATTTCTTGGACCTCACGGTGATAAGTGATTATTTATATTCCCCATTCCATCTAAATATTGCCTGGTGGTTATCTGTCTTATTAGGGCGCATCCACACGGCAGTGGACAAATACCGGCCGTTTTGCCAGCTGGTATTTGTCCTGTTTTGCGGCCGTCCCCACGGCCGCGGGGGGGGTGGGGGGGTGGCTTTTCTCCGCGATAAGCGGAGAAGAGCCCTCCCCCCACCCAAAGAGAAGCACAAAATCCCTCCGGAAACCCACGGAAGATTGTGCTTCTACAATGTTTTGCCGCCGGACCGCCGGCGGCAAAACCGTCCGACGGCAACACCTGTGCAGTGGGGACTGCTGCACGGGTTTTCCATAGAGCACAATTGTGCTCATTTTCGGCCGGTTTTTCAGGCGGTCTGAAAAACCGCAAAGCGGCTGAAAAACCGGCCGAAAACCCGTGCAGTGGGGACATGGCCTTAAACAGTTTTGAGTTGTTTCAGACAAAAGGATCGCAAAGAACCCAATAACACAATCTTTGTATTATTAGGACTTTTGTTTCCATTGAATGTCAAAGATTTTCTAGCTCTAGAGCTCAGAAAGACCCTCAAAGCTTGAACCACCACTTATATATTTTTGACTTGTCCGTATGATCAGACGAAGAAAAGATTGTCGCCTAGCCCCGTTAATCGATTAGATGTTTCCACCCATGTTGGTCTAGTGGGTTTCCCTCGATCCCACATCTACAACTTGAGAAAGGCAATTGACCAGACTAGATACTATATAACATTTAATTAAAGGGGTTTTGCCAAGAAGTAAGGCTGACACTCCCCTCTTGAGGCTTGAAAAAAGGGGGCGTGGTGTTTCTGTGTTTAAAAAAACAAGTACCTCCTCTGTGATGTAATTGCAACACCTCCCATGCACGCTCCTGATACTCAGTCTCTGTAGTTAGGTAAATATTGTTTGGCTAATCCACACAGGATAACTGGAGAGAAGACAAGCTCCGAACAGGCAACGTTCTTTAATGTGTTCACAAAGTGATGCAGGGGGGGAGGGGGGCTGAGCAGGGAGCCTCTGCATGTTTACTCAGATAATTACATTACAACCAGTGGATTCTCTATATAAAAGACACAGGATATTTTCTCCCCAGTCCATTCAAAGCTCGTTCATGTTCCCTGCCATCAGATAAGAAGTGCAAACAATGCAAGCGTGGCCAGATCAGCTCCTGTCAGCTCCTGGTCGTGTCTAATGTAAACTGTCAGGAAACTAATGGCATGTAAGGAAGGCTGTAGATATCCCAAGTTTCACTTTTTTTAATGACATAGATTTAGAAAAGTGATTAAATACCCCTTTAGGAGGATCCCACGTCAACATTAGATCGTGGCAAAACCCCTTTAACTGTGTGAAATTTTCTTAAACAAACAGCAAACAACAAAGTCCTATGCAAATAGAAAAGAAGTTCATTCTTTAAAACATTGCATGGGTGTGCGGACGACCTAAGACTCCAGCTACTCCTCTCTACCTTTTTTAAGGATTTATCAGACTCGTTTGTCTACCGCGGATGAGTATCCTACCCTATTTTCTATTTGCATAGGACTTTGTTGTTTGCTGTTTATTTAAGAAAATTTCATACAGTTAATTAAATGTTATATAGTATCTAGTTTGGTCTTTTGCCTTTCTCAAGCCTAGTCTAAGGCCATGTTCACACGGCTTAAAATTGGACGTATGTCAGTCCGTAATTACGCGCCGGAGTGCGCAAATTACGGCTGGAATACGTCCAAGTCATTACGGTAATCCACAGTTCACATAGAGAACTATGGATTACGTCTCCTCTCCCTGCTCGGCGAATACGCCGAGGGGTGAGATAAGTGACATGTCATTTTCTAGCGGCGTATACGCGCCACTGGTAATGATAGTCTATGGGCGGGCGAGGTGCTGGCCCCCCACTCCAACCTCCGCTCCCACCCCCGGCCACACGGCGTAATTGCGGGGCGTAATTACGCCCTGCAAATACACCGTGTGAACCTAGCCAAAGGGTGACATGTTTGAAAATTGTCTAGGTAAAAGACTTTTTTTGTTTCCCATAGCAACCCTTTCATTTCATATAGTGCTCTGAAAAAAATGAAAGGAGAGCTCTAATTGGTTTCTATGGGCAAAAAAGAAAGTCTTTGACCTAGGCAGTTTTCATACATGTGGCCCTAAATTTATGATGACTACAGATGCCCCAAACGAATGGCTCACGGTGTATGAAGAATGTGACGTATTTTAAGACTTGTCTAACTTTTATAACAATAACGATTGGTTGGGTTACTTTACACCAATAATTTACCTCAATATTTTGGTGTATTTATGCCACAACTCTTTACTAAAACCACACACTTTCCATCTAAGTTACAGCCATTACCGAGTGATTCACAAATAGTGTCCAAAATATATCAAAAGTTTGATTGAAACCAAATGTGCCAAATGGCACCAAAATGCTTCAAATATTTTAGATTTTATGATAAGGTCTAGAAAATCTGTTGATCAGCAAATCTGCTCAATTGTCTTGCAAGACAATCCTTTTCCACATGCCTCATATGGACATTATAGGAAAAGGTCAGAATATCCCACCAAAGAAACAGAGGATCCTCCGGTGGACAATAATGTATTTGCAGAACTTGCAGAAGACCACCTCATTTGGAGCTAATCTTAAAGCTAATTGCCAGATAATCTATTAAAACCAACATGTGCAATGATTAGCTAAAAGTGGCTCTAGACATGTGCTGTATAAATTATTCTAAGGTCCCCCTTTCTTTAGAATAAATTTCTCTGGTGTGCCAAGGAACTTCAGTTCAATATAGTACAAAGAAATTTCTCTGGTGTACGCCTCCACTCTCCCTCCGTTCACTAAACAGAACTGCCGCATAAAGTGCCTCACATCATGGAAGACTTGGTACTATCATGTATTATATTCATATTACACATGGTTGGCTGGTCTCTCCCCAAAGCAATAACTGATTTTGTGGGGGCTTCAGCATCTTTCTTCAATTACCCTGCTCTTATGCAAAATGTTCTTGCCATATTATTCTGTACACCAATGGCGGACACGTACAGCTGAGGACTCCTGTGCAAAAAAAAAGTATATGAGTCCCTTGTTATACAATATTTTATCAACCTTGCACCCCTTTATATCTCTCTAATAATCCTCCAGTAATTGTTTGCCATTCTGTGTAGAATGGCGAGAAGGTTGCACTTGTACGGCAATCTCCATCGATTTTAATGGGAGTTCCGAAGTACAGCCAACCATGCCACCACTCAGCTGTACTCAGACGTCCCACAGAACAGAATGGAAAGTACCGCACATTTAGGACCTATTTTTATTCTGAAGGAAGACTATTGGGGACTCGACTTTAATTGGAAGTCTCATAGAATAGAATAGAGAGTACCGCACCAACACAACCTCTCCTCCATTCTTCAAGGAGACTTTCTTGGACTTGTTCTCAAGAATGTGGGCTCCACAACTATCATTTAAAAGAAACACTATCCTTTGAAGAGCTGTCAAGTCATGATTTACACTGGAGTTTATGACCCATATAACATGTCACACACCGCAGCAGAGATAAACCATTCAGCTGTATTATGTCTGTTTTTCTGGTTTTCCTAAAGCCATAGTCTCTAGGGATAGTAATGTACTACTAATGATCTTGATAATGATCTTTTTGCATAATCACTAGAGATGGAGGAGAGATTTGCAGTTAGGACCAGGTACTAAATATCATGTCAAAATATAAAATCTCACTCCATGGAAGATCTACACTAATTGTTATGATTTGTAAGGAGAATATTATATTCATATAGTCCCAGAATAGTAGAAAGGCTCCTTATAATTTAGCACTGGAAAATGGACCTCTCTTCCTTCTCCTCCTGCTAAAATAGATCCCTACCTTCACCACTCTGTAATATAATCCCTGTACTGCTCCTAGATACCAAGACCAGCAGGGACACAAAAAACAGATGTATGTAGTAGAAGAACAGCTGCATCCAAATCTCAGAGGGCTCAGAATTACTGATAATGCACCATCTCATCTACCTGAGACATGTAGGATTTTTGGGATTTGACTCCCTCTGTCTAGCTCTCACTAAGCTTTCATTTTAGATCCCATCAAACACTTTGATAATAGTTCAAAATAACTAGTCTTTTCTGCTTTAAGACACAGCCAAACATTTTGGGCCACATGTATGAAAACTGTTTAGGTCTAAAACTCACTTTTTTTGCCCAGAGTAACCTATGGGCAAAAAAGTGAGTTTTAGACCTAAACAGTTTCATACATGTGGCCCCTTTGTCTTTAGGAACTAAGAGGTGGAGGCACTGGGTGGTTGAGGCCACTGGAAGGTGGAGGCCATTGAGCAATTGCTTATTCAGCACAGAATTAGGCTGAATATGTGACTTAAAGAGGGCCTGTGTTTTTTTTTTACTTGTGTGTTTAATAAATCATAGTGTTCACCATGACATATTTATCCTGGAGCACTTTTTTTTAGATCTCTATGTTGTTATTCCTCATAGACATTAATTATTACTAATATGTTGTAAACGTACCCGACTTTAGAGGGGGTTCCACTGGACCACCGAAAAGGATGGTAAAAAGCCAACCAGGAAACGGAATCTAAGTGGGCCCCCCGGTTTTCAACAGGGGCCCGCCGCAAAGGGGGTTTGGCTCCCGCGGGGGGGAGTTTTTCCCAGGTCTTACCCCTAAACGTGACTTGTTTGGGCGGTGGCACCGGGGTATAGGGGGTGCAAATGGGGTCGGGCAGGCCCCGTAGTCGGGAACAGGCAAAAGGGTCAGGGCGGGCGGCACAGGTTCGTGGCCCTGGAAAAGGCCCCTAGGTCGGGGAAGGCGACAAGAAGCGGGGGGTTTGGGGGAACCCGGAAGTTTAATGGTACGGTACAGGGAAAATCGGACAAGGCTAGTAAGCTTTCACAATAGGCAAAAAATTGGGCACTAAAGACCCCGGCAAGGGCCCCCGGGAAAAGGGGCAGGTTTAAAATTAGGGGCAGTGACCGGGAATACCCAATTCCCGGGGTACCCGGGCCCTTTTAAATCTAACAGTAACCCGGGCCGCGCCCTTAAATTTGTCGGGGCCCGGCCCCGCCGGGAGGCTGAAAACCGAAACAGGAGCGCGGCCCCGGGTAAGAAAGGGAGGACCCGGGGGCCGGGCCGGGGGTGAGGGGCGCCCCCCCCCCCCCGCCCAAGGGGCACGGGGGGCACGTTGGGGCGACCACGGGTTGCCCCGCAACCCGGGGGGGTTTCCGCGGACCCCCCCCGGGGTTTTTTATGTCAGCTGGGTTTTAACCAATTGGGGGTGGTCTGAAAACGTCCATTCAAGGGTCCCCTTTTGGCCCCCAGAAAGGGAAAAACAACAGTCCCCAACCCCCGCATTTTTTTGTCTACGTCTCTGCTTATTTTTTAAATGGGTACTTCCTGCCCTTGGAAAAAACAATTTCAGCCACCCCACCGCATTAAAAGTTAAGCCCTTCTGCTTAGTTTAAAAATGGTACTTTCCTGTCTGGGGGGAACAAAAGTCTAAGCCATCCCCCGCTTTTATATGTTAGCTTCCCCTGCTTATTTAAATGGTAAAATTTTTGGTTTTGTTATTTTCCCCAGCTCTGATTTCCATAAATTTATCCTGTGTTTATTTTTTATCCCCATCAACCGATACCCCCCCTTGGGAATTTTTCTGCTCTGTGCAAAAAGCTATTTGTAGCCCCAAACCCTTTTAAACGAAACCGGAGGGGCCCTAATGCTCATTTTGAACTCATCATAGTTTGAGAAAAAAATTTTGGCAGACGGGGTTTCGGGGACCGAGGGGGGGGGGCCCAAAAATTTCTAAGTGGAAATTTTTGGAAGGGGGAAAAACCTCTAAAATTTATCCCTGAATTGACCCCGGGAAGGGGCAGGGGGGGGGACTAAAAACCTTTTTGTTTGCCCTTATAATAGGGGCTTTAACCCTTGGAAAAAAAGGGGGGTTGGCTTTAAAATTAAATTGGGGAACGCCCCTATTTAAAAAAGATAAATTTTTTCCCAATGGGCTCCCTATTTCCTCACCGAAAGGCCAAACCCAACGGCTATAATTCCCTCTTTAAAACCCCCCAAACCCTTTTCCAGCTCACTTTTACGCACAAACCCGCTAATTTTTAATACCCCTCCCCTTTGGGGCGCTTTTCCTTTTCCTGCTTCTCGCGGGGGGGGACATCTCCCCCAAACCCGGGGCCAACCTTTTTCCTTTTTACTGCTCCCCCCACCCCCCCTCCTTCAGCCCCCCAAAAGAAACCCTCTAACCTGCTTGCCTTTCGCTGTACCCCTTTTTTCTCCCCCTTTTTTAATTTGTGCTCAAGGGAAAACCCCCGACCCTTTCTGAAAACAAACCCCACTCCCGGTTCATAAACCTTTTCTCTCCAACACCTAAACCCTTCTGGGCCCTCACAGAAAATGGTTTCCACAATCTGAAAACCCGGCTTCCCTTGCCGCTCTCACCTATGGTGGGCTACACTTCACCCACCCCCCCAGTCCTGGGAACAGGCCGGGTGGGGGGAGTTTTGGGTTTCTTTTTCTCTCCACACTGGGACTTACCCGGGTTTCCCCCTGCACCCTCCCTCACTTTTTCCCCCCCTTTGAGGTTTCCCCCACCCCCTACCCCTTTTCAGCCCTTTTCCAAACCGGGGTCGCAATTTGGTTTTACAGACCCCCGGACTTTCCCCGCCAGTTTCTGGTCTTTTTTCCGCCTTTTGGCCTTTCCCCCAAATTCCTTCTTCTGAAAAGCCCACTCTCTCATGGGTGATTTCAAATCCCCATTGATGACCCCTTGGGCTCCTTTTGCCTTTCCCGTTTTTTTTATTAACCCCCTTCCCTGGCCTCTTGCAGTTTACGACTCCCCCAAAACCCCCAAGGATGGGAACTCCCTGGATCTGGTCTTTTTGTCATCTTTCCTCCCAAATTTTTAACTTTTCCCATTCTCCCTTTTGCTCTCTTTACCACAATCTTAAACTCCTTCATTATCACTTTTTTCTCAGCCCTTTTTTTTGGACAAAACCCGCCCTTTACCATACAGAAATATCCGCTCCATTAATATCAAAGGAAATCACAGACCCATACGGGTCCCACTGCCCCCCAAACTTCCCCCTCTCCGTCCAGACCCCGGGTTTTCAAACGTTTTCAATGAAAAAAACTCACAACCACCCCCCCGGACTTTTTGGGACCACCCACACCGCACCCCCCAGAGTCAGACGGCCCGCAGCCCTTTTCGCACACCTCAGACTCGTTTTTTTACAGCAAGTTCCCGGTGTGCTGGCGGCTGTGGAGAAAATCAAAGTACCTGCAGACTTTCTCCATTCAAATTCAAGCTAAGGGCTTATCACACTGCCCCTTCCCCTGCGCCCCAAAAAAAAATATTTCACCTCCCATCTCCCCACTACACAACCAAACCAAAAGCCCTTTGGCACCTTTCCCCTCCCTCCTAAGGGGCCCAAAGCTCGGCTCCGGGCACTGACCTCTGGGCTTTAAAAACCCGGCCCCCTTTTACTTCAAAGACAAAATTTAAAATATCCGGCCAAAAAACAATCACAATCCCCAAATTTCCCCCTTCCTGTCCCTCCCCCCCCAAAGTCCTCTAATCTACTTTTTCCCCCTTACCCGAAGACAGAGGAAGAAGGTCCAGGGTTCTCCGGCTGCTCGTCCCCCCCCCCACCTGCCCCCTCCCGACCCCCATTTTTCCCTCCCACCTCATCCAGTCTATTTCTCAGCTGTCCCCTCTCACCTTCTGCTATCTGTAACCTCTCTCCACTGGGATCTTTTCCCAAATTCCTTAAAAAAACCTTTATTTAAAACCCCCTTTTCTAAAAAAACCCTCTCTGGACCCGTCCTGTGGGTGTAAAAAAAAAAACCCGGGCTTTTAACCCGCCCTTTTATCTCTAAAATCCTGGAACGCTTGGGCCCCACCCCTCCCCCTAATCCGCTATCCCCTCTGCTAATTCTCTTCTTGACCCCTGCAATCAGGTTTTTGCACCCTACACTCCCAAGGGGGAAAATGCCTTTTTTAAAAATTTTCAAAAAGACCCCCTAACGCAAAATCCCCAGGGGAACTAAATCATTTTTGGGTTTTCTTATTTGTGCAGCATTTGCACCGTGGATCCCCCAAATTCCCCTCCATGCCCCAGGCACCATTGGCCCCCAAGGGCACCGCTCCCCCCGCTTGGTTTTTTCGTCCCCCACCCTCTGAACCCCCGCTCCTTCGTTTTCACGTTTTTTGGGTTTTAAACCCCCCTCCTCTTCCTCTTGCTGTTTGGGGCCTCAGGGTATCAGTTTTGGTCCTCTCTCTTTTATTGTTAACCCAACCCGCCCCATTGGACAAACCAAACAGTAGATTTTGGGTTCCAGTACCCTCCCCTTTGCGGATGAAAACCCAAAATTTTCAACCCCCTCCCCTGACATCACTCCAGCCTTTTTTTTCCCCCCCCAAAAAAAAAAAAAAAACACCAGTGACTGTCTGTCCCTGTCTCTGACATCATGTCCTTTTCCCCTCTGAAATTTAAAAACCCCCTAAGGACTGAACTTCTTTTCTTTCCGCCATCTACTAAACCCAAACCCCCCCTTTTTTCTGTTTCTGTATGGGTACCACCAAATTTTTCCTAGGCAGCAGGGGCCCCCTGTCTTTGGGGGTTTTTTTGGATTCTGATCGGGCCTTCTTCCCCCCTATATCCAATCCCTTGCCCGCTCCTGTCAACCCGCACCTCAAGAAAAATTTTCCAAAATTTCCCCATTTTCAATGTGGAAAAGACTCAAACTTTTCATTCTGCCTTTTCTTTCCCCATTTTTGACTACTGCAACTTTCCCTTGCTTTTCGGTCTCCCTCTCTGCAAACTCCCCCCTCTCCAATCTGTCCAGAAAATTTTCCCCCCCCCAAAAAAAAACCAGGCTTGTCTTTTCCAGCCCGGTAAAATGATGCCCCCTTTCCCTGTGTCCGTCACGCAATGGGGTTTCCCATCCAGTAAGGATAAGTATAAACTCAGCACTCTCAAACCCCTAAAACTTCCACAGCGCTTTCTTTCCCCCCTACATCTCCTCCCTAGTCTCTGTCTACCCCCCTACCCTTTTCTCTCCGCTCCCGCTTTTTGATATCAGGTTACACTCTTTTAATCCCTCCCCAAAAACCCCCATGCCCCCCTACCCAAAAAAAAAAAATTTTTACACGGTGCGGCACCAATTTACTGGGAAATGCTAAACCCCCGGGGGGATCAGGCACATTCACAAACCCCCACATTTTTTTAAAAGGGGCCCCGAAAAAAAACTTCTTTGGTCTGGCCCCCCCAAGACCCTAACTGCCAAACAAACATCTGTCACTCCCTGCAATTGGGCCCCTCCAGGCACTTATTGTATAAAGAAGTACAGTCTGGGTGGGGAGGGGTTTATCCAAATTTTTTATGTAAACCCCCCCCATTTTTTTTGAAAACCTGGCCCGGACCATTGTAAAAATTTGGGACTTCTTCCGTATGTTTCACCCAAAAAACCCCCAAAAAAATTTTAAGCTTCCCCCGAGCAGGGCCCCCACAAACCCTTGTGTCTCATTTGTAAGTACTTTTAATGTGTAAAGGACCCGTTTTTGTTTTCCCTTGAATTTGGGAAAAATGCTGGGGGGAATATTTTGGGCTATAAAAAATAAAGAAATTTTTTTTATTATTATTATTTGAAAACTAGAATGGTAACATCCGTCTGACAGATTCACAGTTATAAGAGAAGATGCTCCAGAATTGTTATTTTACAGTGTGTGCATTTGTAACTATTGGGTATCACAGTGGCTCAGTAGTAGCTCAATATAGTCCTGACTTTATAGGGATCTTATCACCAAATTCATTATTAGTTATATACTTTAAACATGTAAGTAAAGGTAAATGACCAAATACATTTCTGTTCTGATTTTACTGCACTTCAAAGTTAGAGCAAGTTCATATCTCCTGCTTGTGTACACAAACATTCCAAGGTTACTGACCACCTCTCTCTGCTCTAATAGGCTTTAGAGTCCTGGCCGAGGGTGGTGACGTTTTTTTTTTAACAGCATATTCATTCACAGAAGAGACAGAAAAGCAGTGAAAGAGAAGCAAAAAGCAAGAGGCAGAGTATAGGAGACATGTTCAGACATTTATAGTTGCTGTAGGGTGGGACCCTAAAATAAATTCTACTGTTGGGCCCAGATACAGCTCAACTGGTGGGCCTCTAGAGTTAACTCCACTTGTGGGCCCTATGCACCCCAGTCTGACACTGGAAGTGGGAGTCTGAAACTGGTTGTGAAGAGCAGGCTCTGTGAAACAGCCTGATTAGAACACCCCTTTAAATATGACCAAACACAAAATCCACACTCCCAAAACCATACACATAGGTTAATTGGCTTTCTATGACACTTTGCCTCTGAGATACAGAAACCAAATTGAATCTATTGGGGATAGGGATGTGATGTGATAGTCTGTGTACATAACTGCAGAATATACTGACGTTATATTAGCCATGGGAAATAAATTTTTTACTACTGAAATTCTGTCTAGAACAGACCCTACAATCGTAATGTATTCCTTCTTCAAAAAGACCAAGTATCTCATCTGTGAAACAAACCGGAAACAAATTTACTCTAAAATGACTTCTCTAACGAATAGGTTAATCTACGGAATATGAAATAAGCTGGAAAACAACAATGTGGTAACCTCAAGTTATTGTATTTCACATTTTCCAGGAGTAAACACTTTAGTCTGTTTTTGAAAGCTGCTCGTATACCGCAATGTTATTGATGCTGTCAAAGCTGCTTTAAACCGCGCTCATCTGAGAGTATATAATCAATAGTTGTCCCATCTAGGATGCGCTTTGTCATTACAAATGTCTATCCCATTCTTATCCCAATAAGTCTTTACAACAGTTTGCCAGAGCATCTAATATTGCAAATGAAAACACCATAAAACACTCCATGGATTGCAGAACAGAATATGGCTAGTTTTATGTCTAGGAACAGAGTAGGATGAGATAACAACCTCCTAATCACTTCTTACAATGACTGCAGACATACAATGCCTCAAACTGCCGCCTATAAATGTGCAAAGATTTACGTTGTGTGGGCTGATTCTCATGCAATGTTTGGAGATAGGGCTTAACAAACAAATTTAACTTCCTGTAAATGAAAAAACAAAAAAGTCATTGATCACATAAAATGGCGCTGCAACAAAAATGAAATCAAAATGTTTTAATTTTTTTAAATGACTAAAACATTAAAAAAAAACTATAACAATTTGTTATCATGAGAATCGTACCAAACTGCACACTACAGACAGCATAACATTTAGGGCATGTCCCCACGGCACGGGTTTGCGGACGGTTTTGAAGACGGTTTGCGGTTTTGCAGACCGCCTGAAAAAACGGCCGCAAACGAGCACAACGGGCTTCTATGGAAAACCCGTGCAGAGGTCCCCACTGCACGGGTTTTGCGCCCGGCGATTTTTCAAACCACCGGCCGCCCGAAAAACATTGTGCTTGCACAGTCTTCCATCCGGATTTCGGACGGAATATGTGCATGTCAATGGGAAGAGGGAGGGCTTTTCTCCGCTCATCGCAGGGAAAAGCCACCCTCCCCCGCGGCCGTAGGGACGGCACACAAACCGGACAAATACCGGTTGGATAAACCGACCAGTATTTGTCCATTGCCGTGTAAATGGGCCCTTATACTAAATAGTGAACTCAAATAAAGCCCCACAACAATGGTCCAATTGTGTTTTTTTCACATTCCACCCCACAAAGAGATTTTTGTTGGCTGTCCCAGTACATTACATGATAAACAATACATCTTGTCCAGCAAAAAAAACAAGCCCTGAAATGTCTTTTAAGACGGGAAAAAAAGAAAAGGTAACACGTGGAAGAAAATAGAAATATGACTACATGGGACTTTTTGGATATGCTGACACCTTTATTATATTTTGTATAGAGTCATCCCTCATTAAAAACATATATACTATAAAGTGTATTTTTTTTTACTGCATCCAGATTTATGGAATAGTGTAGCTCTTTTTCTTATGTCATCCAGAAAACCACAATGAATAGCACCCAGAGATCAAATCGACATACTTGGCCTCTTGGTAAGGGTGTCGATGGATACGTTTATCATATTCACAAGGAGCTTTCCTACTGGATACATTAAACAGTACTGCTAAAAACAGTGCCATGGATCAATATTTGGGGGCTGAGCTGTAAGCTGAAATACATAACTATCATGGAAATGGAGGTCCCATGTTCCCCCACTTGAATGAAGTTTTGGTCAAGTGTGAATACTGTCCCCCCTCCAGTCAAAGACATCCCTGTACAATGTGAGGCTGTCTACTGTCTTCCCATTGAGTTTCAATGAATTAGCTATGTGTTTACTTCCTTTCAGTGGAGGCACTTGGGCAGGCTCGGACCAGCCCACAGTGGAAAACTCCACTGGGCTATCGAACATAGGCCTTTTTCAGATTTCCCAGTCCCATTCGATTGAACAGTTCTATAATCCACTGTTTTCAAGTGAAATACAACGGATTAGAGAACATGTTTTAAGTTTTTTGAGCTAGTTTTCGGATTTCAAACCCAACCTCAGCAAATCTGAGCTACAGCTTGGATTTTCTATTGCGGTGTATGGGGATGATTTATAGTTGGATTTTTGCGGATTCTAAATACCGAATCCATCATAATAGACGTAGTCTAAGGGCTTGTTCACACGAAGTTTACACTCCGTGTTACAAGCGCTTTAGGGATCCGTCTTGGGGTCCGCTATGTCGGTCCCCAAGACGGATCTAACAATTGGCAGTGAGATAATCACTGCTCGCTGCGCTGAACACAGAGCGGCATTCACATGAGAGAACGTGTTTCAACAGCGCAGCTGCGCTCCGTCTTGAATTGCATGAACAAGCCCTAATGGTGCTATATAAATAAATAAAAATAAACAAGCAGAGGACAAGGAAAGAAAGAACACATGATGGACTTGTCACAGTTGAGATTTTGGGGTCATGGATGCAGCAATGTATGGACTCTGTATGGAAATCAGAATATATCCATGATATGGCATGCTGTGAAATCAGCAAGAAAAAGCTTGTATGTGCCTCAATGCAAAATTTCAGAAGCTCCTTGTATCAAACTGGATGTAGAAAATGAGAGAAAACAAGGAAAATTCTCTTGAGTGTAATACAGCTTAACCAAGCAGGAACTGACTCAACAATGCAAGAAGTGATCCACTCACCTTATAGAACGCCTGATGGTACAACTCCCCATCAATTTTGCTGCACTTCAATAAGTGATAACAGCCTAATCATCATCCATGCCAAAAGATCTACATTGAAAGACCATCAGTTTTTTGGTCTTGATAATTTTTTACGGAATGAAAACAGGTTAGCATAAAATATCTGAAGAAGGGTCAAATAAACGAGCTTGAATCATGTCATGTATTATGCTAGCTTGTTTTAATACAAAAATAAAATATCAAGACCGAGAAATTTCTGCTGATCTTTTTGAGGCAGATGTGTATTTAAACGGGAAAGTACCTGCTTTAGATGTTTGGGATGGGTCCCTGCTCCATTTGCTTTGTTTAAAATGGGAGCCACTTAAAGGGGTTTTATCATCACTGGTTTTCGCAGACTTGAGCTGTTTCTGTTACAGTTTCACATCCAGGGGCGAGTCTCTCCTCTCATTAGGCGTGTCTCTCATCCCAGGAGGCGAGTCTCCCCTCACTGAAGAGTTGTGACATCATCATTCTGTGTGTGCATTGGAAGGGACAGGACCTCCTGCATGCTTCTCATGGCTGCAGAGCTGTCATCTCCTGGCTCCACAAGCTCCTTGTAACCAGTACCTCTGCATTGGTGTAAGCAGTTATACACACAACCTGAACTGATGAAACAAATGTAAGGAATGCATGCTGCCTCCCTCCGCCTCCTCCGTTGTCAGCAGGCAGGAGGTGGAGCAGACTGTATAACGCTGTGTTATATGGGGGAAGAGCAGTGTACAAGGCTGTGTTATATAAGGAGAGAATGAATCTAGCAGTTAGAGACTCAGTAATTGCCCAGATCCTTTACACAGAGCTATCACATAGAACAGGCATCCTCAAACTGCGGCCCTCCAGCTGTTGGGAAACTACAACTCCCATCATGCATTTATATCATCTGTAACAGTGGGCATGATGGGAGTTGTAGTTTCCCAACAGCTGGAGGGCCGCAGTTTGAGGATGCCTGACATAGAGAGTAGCTGAGACAGCCTTTATTATACTCACACAGTCATCACAGGCTGTTTGTTTCACTTTCAGTTTCAACAGCTCAGAGGGAAGTAAGCACAGAGTGCATGCAGCCAATCACAGCACAGGAGGCGTGTTCCATCCAGGGGGCATGTCCCAACCGGCTGAATGGAATGTCAGTCAGCCAATCATAGAAAAGGGGGCATGTCCCATCCAGCTACTGCAGAAATAGCTATAGATGCACAGATTAGCTCAGATCTGCTATACTAAGTGACTTAGGTAATGCAAACCAATTGCAAAAGTGCTTATTTTTACTGTCCCCATCATTAGAGATATGATCTTTGTAGCGAGAAAACCCCTTTAAAAATACAGTGAGTCCGAGGCAGGCTATAAGAGGTGTATTCTCAGTCCATGCTATACAGCTCCCAAATTCGACCATGTGCAGGTGGCCTTAGGCCTCATTTCGGGTTCATGGAAAGCTCCTATGGGCATTGCATTAGCACCATCTGTTACCCATATAGTACACCACAATATTTCAACATTATCCAAAAGCAATTATTCAAACTCAAGAGTATTCACAGAAAATAATTGTGAAAATGTTGACAGGACACCTGATAAAGACCATACAGAACAGCTGCCATCTCCCAAACATGTCTTAACAAGCAACTACTACAATAAAGTTAATTAGGATTTCTTCTAATTAGAGCCTCTAGCTCTGCCTTCCTGGAGCAGACGGACGGTATTGTCTACTATCCGCCGCTTTCTTTGTCCATACGTCTATCTCTCCATAGCTGTGTAAGGATTGTGCTAGTTTATTGAATTACAGATCATTCACTGTACAGGGGAAAGCTACAGGTGACAGAAGCATTAGCCGGCAATGGAAACGCATACGAGTATGGCAAAATGTAATCGGATATTGACTACATCATAAACTCTGTACACTGGAACAACAAGCCCATAAATAAAAATAATTACATCTTTCCGTCTGTCTGGGCTTCTCCACTACATTTTAATGTAATGCAATCAAATAGTAGAAGACTTGATTTATGTATGGATATAAATGAACTTAAGTGATCAAATATAGTAAAGCAGAAAATTATGGTAATGTCATGTGTAATAGCATAAATGTAATAAAGTAAATAATACTTTTCTGCTTGTTAAAATTATAAATCCAGGGTTTGCTATGAATCCACCATGCACTTCAGTTTAAAGGGTTCTCTTGGAATGTGTCAAAAGTACAGAATTAAAAGGAGTACTCCTGTTTTATTGATTAGCTTTAAACATGCATGTAAATAAAGATTTTATCTCCTGCTATTGTACACAAGCTTCCCTAGTTACCTGGCACCTCTCTGTGCTCATACAGGCTGCAGCAGTGGTCAACATGGTGATGTCACTCCCTTGCTGTGTTCTTTATCTTGAAAGGCAGGAGCTTGTTTACATTACTTACCGACAAGTTTTAACCCTTTAGAGCTCTGTAGCCTTGTGCACTATAGTTTAAAAACCTCCTACGTTTATGTCACTATAACACGTTCAGCTAGGAATAGCAGAGCTGATATGTCAATCACTGCTATAGTTCCACGCACAGCCTAACCAGAGAGTGAGTCTAAAGCTGCTTGTAGCTCTGTAAAACAGCATGGTGAGACAACCCCTTTAACCCCTTAACTACCCTGGATGTATGAATACGTCCTAGGATCGCTAAGGTTCTATGTAGCGGGATTGCAGCCGCCACAACACGCTGTTTAACCCTTTAGATGCCACAGCATACATGGCTGCGGCATCTTAATGAATGAGAAAATGTCCCACGCACCAATCCTCACTGCAATTGGGACATCAGTGGCAAGATCGCTGTGTTCCGATCATTTAACATGGCATCTGGAAGCCTTGTGAAGATTTCCATTGCTGCCATGTTTTCGATTTCCCCACTTCTGGCCCCAGGCAGGAAGTAGGAAAACCGCCATCGTGGTACACCCTAATCCATTGTCTAAACAATGCTTTAGGTTGTAGAAACGATCGCGCCCCCTAGTGGTGAAGCACCTTAGGGGAACTCAAAATTAAAGTAAAAAAAAAATGTTAAAAGAAAAATGTGTTAAAAGAAAAATTAAAAGTTCAAATCACCGCCCTTTCACCATTTTACAAATAAAAAAAATAAAATAATAAAAATAGTTACACATATTTGGTATCACCGCATCCAAAAAAGTCTGATCTGTTAAAATATAACCTCATTTATCCCATATGCTGAACACCGTAGAAGAAAAAATATTCCAAACGCCGAAGTTGTTAGTACAAAAAAGTCACTGATCATAGAAAATTACGCCGCCGCGCAAGTTTCAAAAATCAAAGATGTTTGGAATTTTTTTACGGTACCAAAACATAACGGAAACCGTAAATGTTTGGTATTGCCGGATTCATAACAACCTGTAGAATACAGATAACACATCACTTTTACTGAAGATTGAACGCCGTGAAAGCAAAACACCCGCAAACATGGCGCAAGTATGGTTTTTTTCACATTTGACCCCCTTTGAATTTTTTTTGCGGCTTGCCAGTATATTCTATAGTACAGTGAATAACACCATTAGAAAGTACATCTTATCCTGCAAAATAAAAACCCTTATATGTCTATGTAGGTGAAAAAATAAAAAAGTTATGGCTCTTGGAAGGCGAAGAAGAAAAAACAACCGTGTCAACCAAAAAAACGCAAGGTCCTTAAAGGGTTAAGAAAATACTTACACCTTCTATACTATCTTATATACTCACTCAAACACATAGTTACAGATCCATGGACATTGGTGTAAAAGTTCAATTTGTCCCCCTACCGCCTCTTCATTCATCATGGCTATTGACCGCAGCCTGCCTGTAGCTTTCCGCTACATTACTAGAAGTGTTCCCCCCAAGTCTTTGCAGCTAGTAAACTTGACAAATAGACACCTAAGCACTGTTCCCTACGGTGAACAACATAGAGCAGCACCAAACAAGTATTAACGTACAGCACCCCAAAAAGTAGCGACAAAGAATGTACACAAAGTCACATAGCACCCAGGAAAATAGTATCAAACAGTATCCAGGTATAGTGCAGTGAAGGCTTTTGTCTGCATCTCTTCTGGCCTAGGGTAGTAAAGTGGTTAATGTTCATGCTTATAATGGCTTGAGGCAATGAAGGAATTATTATCTGTTTGTCTGGTGGTGGCCTATGTAAATGTGTTCATGTCGGGGTCCATGGTAATATATGGCAGTGAAGAGGTTGATGTAAGAATTCCTGGTGGTCTAGGGTCATGAGGAGGTTAATGTCAGCATACCGGATAACACCCCGAAACAGCTGTCTGTAGTTGAACTTAACTGGTTTGGCTCAAATCCCTTTCACATTGCTAGGCTCCTGTGAGCTACATGTGAACTGAGGATAACTACATCCAGTAGAGTGCTCTGTGGAGTTTCTCCGCTCTGTTCCCATAAGCCTTTGCTTTATGCAAAACAGTCAGTGAGGTCTGAATGCAAGTAAACCCTCACACCAACCAATTTATTGGTTCCTCTCCTCAAGGAGAGATTTTTCCCCTTTCGAGCATACCAGATAGTCTATGATGATGAGGAGGTTTATGTCAGCACACCGGATAGTCTACGACGATGAGGACGTTTCTGTCAGCATACCGGGTAGTCTATGATGATGGGGAGGTTTATGTCAGTACACCGGATAGTCTATGATGATGAGGAGGTTAATGTCAGCATACCTGGTGGTCTAGAGTAGTGAAAAGAAAAGTTCTAGAATCCTTTATGATCTAAGGAAAAGAATGGGTCAGTGTACAGAGATCTGGTGGTCTGCTCTGGTGGTCTAGCATGGGCAAATTGTTAACTTTAAGACCCCAGTGATGCCCTTGCTGTAACCTCCTGTTTCCTTCCTGCACAGATCACAGAGATGAATGCAGGAATGGGACTGTAATTGAAGTGATCCAGCAAAGCAGTTCAGGAATGCTCTGCTCACTGATTAGGGACCGATCATAGTGCGTCTTAAGAAGCTATTGTGGGTGCTCTTGGATTAGCTGTCCAATCATCACTGCAATTAATAAAACCTCTATAGCTCCTCCAATAAACTCGCTGACAAAATTGGATTTCTATGAGCTGATTGCAGGGATCAAAGCTGTCCATGTGGATAATACAGACCATGTCCTCTTTTACGCAGTGCAGCATTCATGTTTGATCTCAGTGCTTAACAGCTCGACTCCCTGGATCAGAGTTTGCTCCGAATCCAGCAGCTGTAGAGAAAGCGGGGCTTTGTACATTTTCATCATTGGGTGGGTAAAGAGGCAACAAGTTAAAGGGGTTTTGCCACAAAGTAAAATTGATGTGGGAAGTTTGCAAATGAAATAATAAACATTTTCACCATTCATCATTATCATCGATTTTTTGAAACCAATTACTTTTTTTTTATTTTTCCATGTGTAAACTTGTATAAAGACTAGTTTTAGGTACTAAAGTGTTGTTTTTATTGGTGCCATTTTGGAATATATACGACTCTTTGGTATCTATTGATTGAAACTTTTTAAGAAGGTAAAGCTACAAACAGGTATTTAGATATTTTCGATGGTGTTTGCCTTGCAGGATAAATAATGTTATATTTTGATATAACATCATTTGTTATATATTTAGACTGGACAGACTGAACATTACTACTTATATTTAGCTTTTTAATTATTTTATTTTTTTTATTTGCATTATGGAAAAAGGGTATTTTGAAATTGTAAAATTTTTTGGGTTAAAACATTTGACTTTTTTTTTACTTTTATTTTTTAGTTCCTCCACCCCACCCTAGGCAGGTGTAACAAGAGCATTAAAATGGCAGGCTTATGGCCTTCGTTACGCCTCTAAATGACAACCACTCAGCACCCACCACTGTGTTGTAGAAGGTAGCGCCCTGTCCTTCTGCATACAACCACAGACGCCTTGCTGCATCTAAGTATCTAAATTGCCAGGATCAGAGTCACCGCCAATACTGGCCAGTAATTAACAGCCATTACCTGCCATGTATGGAGTAAGTTTAGCGAGTGAGCCTGCTCCATATTTATATACTGATAGTATGACTTACAGTAACATCATGCACCGGTAAGGTGTTAACAAAAGGGTGAAAAAAATATTCTGTTCCAAGGGCCACATTGTCGTATTGTACCTCTACCAGGGGCCGCAGCAAACCTCAAGGGCTATCCCCCATATAAGACCTTTATGACACCTCAATTGTAAATACCCAATATAGCTGAGAGGTCTTGGCTCCACTTTAGAAACTGCCAGAGATCAGAATTGGGGTGGGGGGGGGGGGGGTCTCCTGCTCGGTGCTCCAGAAAGAAGGTAGGAGGAGCCTATTTTCATTGTAGTTTTTGAGGGTTACAAAAGTGACTGTTTCACAACGATAACTAGAGAGAACAGCACACATGTATAGGTTACTCTTCATCATCTCTCTGGAGTCTCCAACCTATCAGACATTTTTATGGTATATCTTGTGTCAGAAATAAATACTCCCTTGAGGAAGAAATCCAGAGATAATCCAAAAATAGTTTTTACTGGATTGCTCATTTAGGTTGCTTAATGGGGTTTGCCATGAAGTAAAATTGACATGGGAAGCTTGCACATGAAATAACAAACATTTTCACCATTCATTATTATTTAAAAATTCTGCACCGTTTTTGTTTTACCTGCTCCTTTAGTGATCCATTGTTTACAGCTCGTCTCCAGGGGATACGACCAGGACTGAGAGCTCCTCACTCCTGGTCGCACATGCCCAGACATCATCTCTCCCATCAGGCAGCTAATGAGTGTTCAAACCCCAGGTGCTGTCACTCTACTCCCTTCCTCTGTACTCCTTAGTAATTATTCAAACAGTGCAAATTAAAAAAAAAAGCCTCAATGAGGTCTGTGCATTGAAAAAGAGAAAAAAAAAACACAGGTTTGGTTCCTGCAGAGATTTGAACCTAGAACCCTTGTGCATGGAGGCAAACACTTTACCTCTCAGCTACTCGCAATACTTTACATAGACAGATCTTTCTTTGACTAGAGGTGATGTCATTCTGCTGGGTCACATGATATTCAATTCAAACAAATCACACATGTCCCCTTCTGTGCACACAGAGCTGAAGAGCTGGTTGCAGGAGGCATGAAATTAGATTGTGGCAAAACCCCTTTAATATAGCAGATACAGCTTAGCGCCAGCCATACAGTGCCAGCCATACAGAGCCCATCATATCAGTGCCAGCCATATACTGCCCACCACACCATGCCATCAGTTGAATGCAGCAGTCAAAAGATGAACATTATTTCCTGAAATATAAGGACAGAGACCAAGCATGTTTGTGCCCTGCTGACTGGAGTCCGCAGAGAGGGGCCATGGGGGATCCTCAGACCGCAGGCTGTGCGTTCCAAGGTGGCACCAGAGAAACAGTTTTCTCTTCTGGAGGAGAGCTAATCTGCATACTGTACAGAACTTAGATGGGCATCGTGGGAAATCTTTTAGGATACATCAGGCCTACTCAGCAGCTGAGCAGCCGGTTTACTGTATTAATAAACAATATCTTTACATGCAAAATAACATTTTCAAGCCTTTATTGAGCACTTTGTAAGTCTTAAAAGACACAATGGGATATTTAACCTGAAAAACTCCCTTTTTCCTGCCCCGTGTACAGTACACTCCACAATAATTCCATTAATCATTTCCTAATACAGCATAGTCACTGGCACAAAGACCTTTAAAATCTAATTTCATTGCTGTGAGTATCATATTTTACATTTTAAAACGGAAACTACTACTTATTAGATTAAGATGACAATTTATAATGTGCGGGCACAATGGTTCCCTGCTGGCACTTTAATGTGCCATTTCATAAGACCTATTCCTTTATTCATGATAAGTAGTGTTCTTAGCCTTCTATACTTGTTCCATTTAATAACAAGAATTTCATGCTTTCCACTCTCGACCTGAGCGCAATTTAAAATGTTCATTTATAATAATCTTATTTAATTAATTATTCATATAGAGCAAGACTTTAGACTATAGGGTTCAGCTTAGCAAAATCAGCTCCAAGATTTATTTGGCCGCTGAGGTATATGGTTTCTGCATCTAGAATTCATCACAAAAACGCAGCAATTAAAAAATAAATAGGTCGATGCTAAAATGACAGGTTTGTTGCAAAGGAATTAGTGCCAGGTCACTGACGTCACACTGCTGCCCTGCTCACTTACCCTCCTGGAGCCTGTTGCTATATTCTTCTTAACTGCTCCTAAATAATTCATGAGGGCACAGTGCTTAGTGCACAGCCCAAGCAGCGGGAGCTGGGCCAAAACCAAGGTCGCTATGGAGATTTACGTGCACCTTGAGACTTTATCCTCCTGACTTGGATAAACAAAATGAAGCAACAGTGGTTATGCTGATATAAAAATAGATACGCCATAGCCCTATAAAGATAATCAGGTCAATGACATGCCACATGTTTATGATATATAAGCCATATATCTAATACATAAATCAGTGGCACACTAAAAACTAAGTGAAACCTCAAGCTATATAGGAATATTGGAAATGCATTACTGCTAAGGAAAATATGAAAAACCTGGGACTCTTAGTTTACAGTTTTTGATCAAAGATTGTATTAAGCTCACCTCCCAATAGCGTCAAGGGGATCCCAGAGCAGGTGAGTCCCTACACTAAACATGCTACCTCACTAGGAGTCTGTTCAGACTACAACATCTCAGGGAGTGACAGGAACTAGCAATTGAACTATCCTGCACTGGTTTAAAAGAGGCGGCAGAGTGCAGCAAGCCAATGAGATTGCCATTTCTCAAATAGACTACAAAAGTTAATTAGGCTGTGCACATCTAAAATATATTTTGAAAAACGTAAGAGATGTTGTAGTCTGAACGGACTCCTAGTGAGGTAACATGTTAGTGGTTAGGGACTCACCTGCTCTGGGATCCCCTTGACGTTTTGGGAGGTGAGCTTAATACAATCTTTGATCAAAAACTGTAAACTAAGAGTCCCAGGTTTTTCATATTTTCCTTAGCAGTAATGCATTTCCAATATTCCTATATACCTTGAGGTTTCACTTAGTCTTTAGTGTGCCACTGATTTTTGTATTAGATGTATGCTATTGCCTTTTCAGTGTGCACCTATGCTTACGTTTTTCAAAATATATTTTAGATGTGCACAGCCTAATTAACTTATATAAGCCATATATAACATTAAAGAGAACCTAACAGAGGAAAAGCACAACATAGAGAGCTAAGGACAGATACTCTAGGATTGTTACTTCACTAGTATTTACTTAAAGGGTTTGTCTCACTACATGGATTGCTGCTTTTCATGTTAAGGATCTTGCAAAAACAAATCACTTTGCAATATGTGTCCATTAGGAGTGTAATACCTATTCCTAGATATCCCCTCTTGTATGAGCTGCATCAGCTCCTCAGGTTGCTATAGTTACAGACCTGTTCGATGTTGCTCCATTGGCTGCAGGCACTGGTCGCTATAGCTACAGACCTGGTCTCCTCAGCAGCTCATCACTACAGGCCAGTAGTAACCAGTAAAGCCAATGAACACACCCCTGAATTCAAAAATGAAACTGAGAAAACAGGACTGAGGTAAAATGAATTAATGTAATGAGACAACCCCTTTAAACAGTCATGAGAGAAATGATCACAGGTCCTCTTTAAAGGGAACCTGTCACATTGAACATGCTGTCTGATCTGCTGGAGGCATGTTATAGAGCAGGAGGAGCTTAGCAGATTAATATATAGTATTGTAAGGAAAGATGTGGTAGAAGTTTAATTGTATTCACTTAACTCCTTGCTTATTCTAGGATAAAGAGTCCAGTAGACGATGTTATCAGTGACTGACAGCTTTCCCTGTACCAGTGTGCTTACAGAGATAGCTGTCAATCACTGATAACTCCGCCTACTGGACTCCTTGACCCCAAATAAGCAGGGATTTAAATGAATAAAATACAAATTATATGTAAGTTATATATCATCTGCTCAGCTACTTCTGTTTTATAAAATGCTGCCCATAGATCAGATAGCATGTTTTTTTTTTTATAACTGTATTTTTATTAAAAGTTTTTTGGAATACAGACAATCACAGAATAATGCGTATTCAATCAGCATAGATAGCATGTTTAATTTAACAGGTTCCCCTAAAGCAACTTAACTTCAACAAACGCCTTTTTTATAGTCTACACAAGTGTATGTGCACCATTTTACAGGTTATATACAAAGTGCATTCAATTATATTAATTTAGGGCGAGATGCATTAAATTTATGCGCCTAATAATAGGCTAGAATGCACCTGATTTTTGAACCTGTTCCACAGCAGGTGATAAATTAGATGCATTCTAGCACTCGGGCGATAGTTCGGATTCAGGTAAGCCACTTTGAAAGTGCTCTACCTGTTCCAGCAGTAATGCGTCCAGAACTGCCGTAGTGAAGCTACAAATATGTAGCTTCACTACGGTTCTAGTGTGCCCAGCCTTCTGCACGCCCCCCAAGATCGGGCGCAATACAAAGTGCCACAGGCGCTATGTAATGTGTCTGATAATGGCGTGTGAGAGATTTAAAACTGTATGAACGAGGCTGCGCCTGATATCGGGCTGTAAAGACGCCAGATTTTCTGGCGCAGCCCCGTTCATGTCGCCCTTAGTGTTTTATTATAAGTACAGAAAAATGAAAATGATTGAGTGCTGCATCTGCCGCACCACCGATATCGACAGCACCTGACAGAAACAGATGACTTTTCATGGGATCAGTTTTGGCCATGGTGTCCATCTTTTTTTGCATAAGAAAGGTGCTGCATTATTTTTCCTACCTAATATGATAAAATCTCCAACAAAAGCTCCAGCACAAACTTAATCCACATAAAGCATGTAATAAGTAAATATGTTGCATTACTTGTCTTTTATAGCTTGTATTGTACCTCAGAGCCATATTCAACATTAATGCTTACGAGCTGAAGTATCTTAATATTTACTGCTGGCTTAAAGGAGTTGTCCAGTGGAAAAAAAACAATTTTCTAAGTAATATCTCTTGTAAAGTTTGGCATTTTTATAATATACTTTCATTAAATTTTCTGTGAGCTTCCTGCAGTTCTATATCAGATGTTTGATCCCAGGAAGCTTAAACGTTTTGGGCAGCATGTATGAACAGATATCTGGCGTCTTTTCAACACGATATCCAGCGCAGCCCCGTTCGCTACAATTTTAAATGTCCCGTATGCCAATTTCAGGCGCATTACAGAGCCCCCGCGGCACTTTGTAATGTGCCTGATTTTGGGGGGCATGTGGGAGGCGGGACGCACTACAACCGTACGAAGCTATAAATTTATAGCTGCGCTATGGCAATTCTAGGCGCATTACAGCTGGAACAGGTAGAGCACTTTCAAAGTGGTATACCTGAGCCAGAAATGTCATCCTAGCTCTAGAATGCGCCTGATTTGTGGCCCGCTGTAGAGCAGGTTCATAAATCAGGCGCATTCTAGGCTATTATTATGCGCATGAAATCTGGTGTTTAATCGCCATGTCGCCCTGAATACAAAGCAAACCTCTCTGTGTAAAGCCCAAGAGATCAGGTGATCAAGAGAGGTTTGGCCTTTTTCAGGGCAGCCTTTGAAGCCCTTTTGGTTCTGCCTTTCAAAGCTTCCAACATGAGATAGAAAACAGGTGGTGAGGACTGAGCCTTAGGTTGGGAGGGAAGAAGATAGACAAAGAACAGCAAAGGATTCTAGAGTTTGATGTTTCTGCAGTGCAAAGGGAAACAGCTTTCAAATAGGAAATGCTGCAAAGAAGGAAGGCAATATACATACAGCGCAGAAAAAAGCACAAATTAGCACAGAAAACATCAGAGGAAGATGAGTGAAGACTTAGACAACCCATCTGAGATTTTTTTTCTGGCCTCTCTGGATAAACCCTTTAAAGTATGGGAGAAGTGTTTTTGGTGAACTGAATTCTGATTGTCTATACGTAAAGGAATATACAGTAACATGTATCAATCCTGCTATATCATAGGGGCCAGACAGCCGACACTTGTAATTCATTATATTATGGTATAACGCTGGATTAGAGGCTCATTTCAGGCTGAGTGACCGTAGGGAAGAGAACACATATATAATCTTTACAGGCCCCGTTTTTCCCTGATTAGGATGTCCTCCTGAGCAGATGCCTTCTATCTACTGCAGCGTCATCAAGAAAAACTAATTAGGATCCATTACGGCTATGAAAATTTGAGATTTCCAATCAGCGAGTCAAATACACATAGATGTCATTATTCTTTGTGAGAACTAAGTGCTTTAGTTTTTCTCTTCTGGGAAAGCTGACAACTAATCCGACCATCATCTCCCAAATGTTTGTCCATCAGCTTTTCCAGACACCCGAGCATCCTAGCTGCCAAAGTAATTCTATTTATGGCTGTAATGGCAATCCAACTAAACACTTCAACAGAAGGAGACAACTCAGAAACTTATATTTACGCTAATTTTGAAGAAAACGCTTGTTATGTTTGGCCGGAAACCAACTACCTCACGACCGAAAGTTAATAGAACAAAATGCTGATACTAAGAAGAGTAAAGTTTCTTTCACAGAACAAGGTAGAATATGTTGAAGCATTTTACAGAACAAAAAAAAATAAATTGTGGCTGAGCGTGGCCTGGATCCAACCACTAATGACCCAATCTCCAGATGTAAAAGGACATAATAAGCCAGGTGTTTCCCAAACTAAGACTACAACCTGTATATATGAATGGGATTGTCTCTGTGTAAACTCATCCATCCTCATCTCTACACTTCAGTCCCTTATTACTGACTCTATTGACTGACAGCAAGACTAAGCAGATAAAATCACCTTCACCCGTGCTCAATTTCCTGTAGGAACTGTGTCCTGAATATATCATCTCAAAAATCAGTTTATTACGTAAGAAATCAGATAACTCTGAGCATTAAATATTGATTCCCTATGCCGAGCCGTGTGCGTTGTGGGACATTGCGTGATTACATTATGGAGCAGAAGGAATATGAATTGATTGCAGCAGACCATGAATGTTACTGCATTCCATAAAACATGGAGGCAAAATGCTAAAGGTTAAACAACTGTTAGGAGGACTGAATTAGTGAACATTTAATGTTTCAGGTAATGGATCGTGGCGTTTATTGTATTTTATTTTTAGCCTGTGAACAAATATTTAGTCAATGTCCAAACAAAAGCAGAATAATCATTCCGACCCTCGCGCAAGGTAGACAGCTTTAAGTACCGCTCACAGATATTCATGTCAGTGCTTGTCAGAACCGGGGTTAGGTGAGATAGAGTAGTGATCAATGAGCAGATAATCCACTATTAGCTGCAGACAGCCGGTAGAGTGGCAAAAAAATACATAAATAAATAAATTCTGAAATTATTTTTTCTCATGTAACATGGCCACATATCAGTCATATTTGATAAATAAGCAGAATATGCATCTGTTGGGCATATCATATTATCAGTTGATACATAGTATAAAAAAATAATAATAATAATTTGCACACAGTAACTTCCTAACAAACAGTATCACACGGACCTCAGCGTTTCTTGGTCTACAAAAAGCTGTGGTGCTGTAAGTTCACACGGTGTATTGGGGCGCATATGGTATGCGCCGCAATACACCAGGTGTTTTGGAAGAATGCGCTGATAAGCATGTAATTCCAAAGCACGGAGGGGTGGGGGGTGTTGCAGCATCCGGCCAGCCCCATTCACATGTATTGTCAGCGCCGCTAATTAATGATGTCTCACTTTTCTCCCCCGGCGTTCAGTACAATCATCTTTTATGTCCGGGGAGGCGACGCGTAATTCATAGCTCTCTAGCGCGCATTTTGCTGTGTTTAAAAAGCAATACGTGGCAAAATACGCACGCAATTACGCTGACAAATAAGCCATGTGAACCTACCCTAATACTGTGCAGCATGTTTTGCTATTTGTAGTGACTGCAAGCTTCTAGAATCATAAGTGTGTAGTCTATCAGAAAGTGAGAATCCCACCAAACACCATTGCCCCTCCAGGCCACCTCCCCAATCTCAGTTTCATATGAGAAATGGGCTGCCTCTATCTAAATGTAGAGTGCATATTGGGAAAATCCCTATATTACAATCTAAAAGGGTCAGCTGTCAGATGGAGGCAAAAAGAGTCTAGAAAAAAAATGTGTGGTCTGTACATCCAAAAAATTATTTTTGAAAAAATGAGCATAGGTGCACACTGGTGTGGCAGTAAAATACAAACACAATCCAATATCAGCAGCACACTACTAGCACTAAACAGTCAAAAGGAATGTAGGAATTATTGGAAAAGCGTTTCTGCTACTTTAGATACATGAAAATTTGAGATTCTTAGTGTACATTTTTGATCAAAACTGTAATAAGCCTACCTGCCATTGGCAAGGCGACCTCAATACAGATGGGAACCTACGCTATATGTTACCTCTCTTGGTGCCCACTCAGACCTCCACATTTCAGGGAGAGAAGATTCCAGCTACAAGCTACTCTGCATCCAACAACATCCTCCAGAAAAAAATGAGCATAGGTGCACGCTGGTGTGGCAGTAACATACAAATACAATCCAATATCAGCAGCATACTACTAGCACTAAAAAGCAGTCAAAAGGAACGTAACAATTATTGCAAAAGCATTTCTTTGCTTTTCCAATAATTTCTACATTCCTTTTAACTGTATTTTTAGTGCTAGTAGAGTGCTGCTGATATTGGATTGTGGAGGCAAAAAGAGTGTCCATATGGCCAGTATATGTCAGTATACTATATACAATGACAACTGTAATAGTTAGTAGACTACACTATTTCATACCTTCAGATCCATAAAAAAACAGATCTTATAACAGGATACCAAGTTAGCCTATGAGGGATAGATGCCACTGTATGACATCCATCACAGGCATCATTTTACATTGGGAAGCTCCTAAGATGTCATTGTCCATTCGTGGACATTATCACTGGAGTTTTCTAAGGTACAAAATGCAGGGACCTCATTCATCTCTTTCTCCAGATGGGTGGTACTGCAGACAGCAACCAGTCACACATTTTGCCAAATTTGTGAGTTGAGTGGCTGCCAACAGTACCAAAGCTCTGCCGGGAGTTCAGAAGGAGAATAGTAGGCTGACTACAGAGCTGGGGAAGTGTAGTGTCCATAGCTGTTGTCCAATTAAGGATGGTTATATCATTAGTGCTTTCCAGAATTTTGCATCCTTCCACTGGGAGTATACGGGAGTCCCTCCAATGTCCCTCCAACAGAAGGCTTTACATGTGATATGAATGGAACCTTACCTGAGGAAGAGAGTGAGACATTGTACTAAATTCTTTCAGATCTTAAAGAGAACTTGTTACATAGATTATGCCCCCCGTTGCTGAGGACAGCACAAGCTAGTGTCAGACCTGCTGTTTCCAGCGCTGTAAGATGCTGCAGTTTTAGAGCATTTACCCCTCAAATCTTATTCATGAGCAGTTGTTAGCCCCGCCCACCAAAGGCTAGCCCCGCCTACCTGGCAGTTAGTATCAAGTTACTAACTATTCAAAGCAAAAGGTTTAACAGTTGAGGTGGGCGGGGCTAGCCTCAGGTGGGCAGGGGGGTGGGAAAAAAACTGACTCTTTGAATGACTCTTCGAATGACTCTTCTGGCTGAAAACTGCAGATTTGAGCATTAAAAGCACGAAAACTACAGCACCTTACAGAACAAGGGACACAGCGCTAGAAACAGCAGGTCTAACACTAGCTTGTGCTGTCCTCAGCAAGGAAGGCATAACCTATGTGACAGATTCTCTTTAAAGGGATTGTCTCACTATGGAAGTCTAAAATTGTCAGACGTGTTTCAAGTTTAAAAAATGGGCAGTGGGGGGTTTGATTTGTGAGAGTGACAGCAAAGCGACTGTGCAGTGATGTCAGCATGCCGGTCCTGTGAACGAGCATGCTTCTGTTGATGGTATATAAACACAATATTGTAGCATCAGGACAGATATAATAAGACAGCTGCAATCATTGTCTGTTTAGTAACGTAATCAGAGCAATAATAATAGCACTTTGCAGTAATAGCACTTTGCAGTAATCCGAGTGTAATCTATGCAACAGTGTGTCGTAGACAATATGCATGATACTGTACAGCAGTTCTCGGGACAACATGCGGCAAGGTTTTTGGTTGGATTTTCAGATGGTTTTCAGATTTGAAAACTGTCTGTCAACCGTCCTTATAGACTTTAATAGAAAATCCTTTCAGTAGTCTACACTGATCGGATTTTCTGCCGGACGGTTTGTACACTTCCAGCATTCTGAAAAACTTAGACCAGGTTCATTCTTCCACCCGGTTTTTGGGCGGAAGATGTGCATTTGAATGTTGGATCGAAATGGGTGAACCGTCCCCCAAAACCATCCAAAAGATGACAAAATACCGGTCGGACTCTTAAGACAAAATCCAACTGTTATTTTGTCACTGCCGTGTGGACGCACTCTAACTCTCTCTCTCATACACATGTAGATCCATACACACTCATCTATCTATCTAAAAATACACATACATTTATCCAAGCACTTCCTTACATACACACATGTCTATCTATCTACACACGCAGCCATCCACACACACACACACACACACACACACACGTCGTGTAGCTACACACATTCATCCATACACACGTTCATCAATCTATCCACACACAACCACACATCCATCCATCAATTAACGAACACACACACAACTGTCCACAATCTATCCATTTATCCACACACCCATCTATTTATGCGCACACACAACCATCCACACATCCTCCATCCATCACACAATATAACAAAAGGAAAAAAGAATCCTAACCACCCAATAACAGGGTCACATAGGACAGAATAGGGCAGTGTAACATTGGAGTAATAGGAAATGTAATTTATAGATCACCCTTGACCGTTTTGACCTTCTATTGATTTACTATTTACTATGTCATTTTTTGAACGCCAATGTTTAGCCTAAGGATCAAATACAGCATGACTTTCCTGACTGCACACAACTCTGTCAATGTCTTGTGAGAGTCTGCAGAACTTTCTCACAATTACGTGAATGCAAAATGTTAAGTAAATGACCGTATTGCACTTTGATGTAATGCCCAATTTGGGAATATAGCAATTATGAGGAGCATTTCCAGTGTAACTTTGATCTAATATGTGATAATCATTCCTAATATGTGCCGTATTCAGTGTCTAGCATTAAAGCTGGTTACCATGGGAATGTAAAACATGGAATAGTGATAGAATGCCACTTCAGAGTTCTATGCCACCCTGTGGAAAACCGTGTCTGGGAAGGAAGCCGAGCACAAATCTCATCATCATAAATATCTCATTGTTTCCTTCACTGGGATGAATTCGTAGGCGATTATTTTATACATGCGGCATTAGTATCATTGGAAAAACAGCTCATTGCAATTTAATGTTAAATACTGTAAAGCAATAATTACCTCCAGCCTGCAATATTTTAGGAGAATCAAGCCCACAGCACTAAACCTTCATTTCACAGATAAAATGAAGCTTGTCCTTCACATTAATGTGGATTCATCATCTACACATAGTCATGGCAGTCAGTTCTACAGCTTATACTCCTGACAATGCGGCCCTGGTGCTGACCTTGTTCTTCAAGTCAAAGTGATGTCTTGGTAACTTATAAAAGGGCAACTGGAGAATACATCCATAAGGTTAGTTGGAATGTAAGGTTAGACAACGTATATACAGTAAAAGGGAACATATGCTATTCGCATTGGTTGGCTTATTGAGGTGCATTACATCAGTAGTAATTATATGTTATGCGCCTCCGTTACGCAATGTGCCTCTATAGGCGTATTACATACACTACCAATGATATGCTATGCTCCGTGATTGCGCAATGCGCCTTTTTAGGCGCAATAAGTTTACTATGGAAGGTATACCAGACACCAGATATGTGAGAGTCTCTTACTTTCAGGCGCATGTTACACTGATTGAATGCGCCTAAAAATTGCGGCAGAGAGGCCATTTTTTGGACATGTCGCCCTTTGGTCGTGGTGGATAGATAAATCAGGAATGGCTTTCAGAGAACTAGTGCATTACAGGCTATTCCTTCTTTAAACAGCAAAATGTTTGTGTCATTTGTCTAGCTCTGGAATTGACGTTTTCTCTTTCAGGATAAGCGGAGCACTTTATATTCATTGAACGATGTTATAACTCACCAGAGACTTTTTCCAATTTCTTTTTTATCAATCGTGTTATTGCATGATAGCTAATGCACAGAGTATTGTTGTAAAGGGAGGGATTAGGGCAGAAGCGTAACTTCAAGCTCTTGGGCCCTGGTGCAAAACATGCTATCATGTGTCATTTATAAGACTGGTGTATTCTTATGTAGCAGAAGGGCTTTTGGGCCCCTCAGGATGCAGGGCCCGGTAGTGACTGCCACCGCTGCACCCCCTATAGATGGATTAGAGGGAGGGGTTAAAGGGAATTGTAATGTATGTACATTTGAAAATTGTTAAGAAATATACATCATTTTAAAACAAAAACTAAAACTATTTTAAAGGGGTTGTCTTACAATTCAAAATTATGATTAAGATGCAGCAATTAAAAAAATGCTCCTGAGTCTACATATCGGTATCGTGTTTATGGTGCACCTTGCTGTCTTTTTGATTCCATGTTGGTCTAGAACAGTGAAGATATCAATGTCAGTATACCTGAGTATAAGGCAGTTAAGGGGCTAATCTCAGTATATGTGAAGGGCTAGAGCAAAGAGGGGGCTAATTGAAATATCCTTAGAGGTCTATAGCAACAAAGGGGTCATTGCAAAGATCTATGGTGGTCTAGGACAGTCAAATAGTTAATTTCAACATTCCTAGTGTAGGGCTCTGGATGGTTAATGCTGCATATCTGTGGTCCAATTGTATCCCACTTCTTCAGGCTCTAGTGTTGCCTTGCCTGTAACATGAGGCTGAACACTGATAGTTCAGCTTTCTGTTTATTCGCTGCACTGATAATAGAAATGAGCGCAGGAAGGAGATAAAGAGAACAGCTGTTTAGAGGGGAAAGTGCCTCCAGTATCGCTACATACATCATATTCTATTGTGCTCTCCTAGCTTTAGATTTTGCACATATACACTAGAAAGGTAAAATCCACAATCAAAATTTGTGGCTTTTTTTTTAAAAACATGCAAGTTTTGGAAACCCCTAGTGTATATATATATATATATATATATATATATATATATATATATATATATATATATATAATATATATATATATATATATATGTGTGTGTGTATATATGTTATATGTGTAATATAGTGTATGTATATGTATGTATATATATTTATATATGTGTATATGTGTATATATAATGAAATAATTTGCAATAGATCTGCAATGTGAGATTCTCACTACTAATCCGCAGCTTCCGAACTCAGTCTTCTACTAATGTGCCTCATGCATTTTAGAAAGTTGTAAATGATACAATAAATAAAGAAATTAGATAGGAGGAATATACAATAAATGACAGACAGATATCATACCGAGTTTTTATAAAAAAAAATATATGTCTCCAAAATACACGTGTAAATCTTAAGTCTATAAAGTAATGCTTGACCATTTCATAATAGCAATGCAATCCACTCTACAAAGTGGAATGCTTTCTCCTATGAACTCTTCTATTTTGAAGGGTATGCTTAATTTTCAATGACTGGAGCCAATATTTATCCCATTGTGTTGATTCACTAGAGTGGATAAAGGGTGTATATGTCAATTTTATTACGCCTTGGTGACAACCTGGTCTATTTCACAACACACTTTATTGCCCAGGCAAACCTGGACTGAATACTGAATGAATAACAGTCTAAAGTGGAACATGAGGCACACATGTATACATATTAGTATCTCACAAAAGTGAGTACACCCCTGACATTTATGTAACTATTGTATTATATCTTTTCATGGGGCAACACTGAAGATATGACACTTTGATACAATGTAAATTAGTCAGTATACAGCTTGTATGACAGTATAAATTTGGTGTGCCTTCAAAATGACTCAACAGACACCAATAAATGTCTAAACCGCTGGCAACAAAAGTGAGTACACCCCTAACTGAAAAATGGACAAATTGTGCCAAAGTGTTAATATTTTGTGTGGTCACCATTATTTTCCAGCAATGTCTTAATTCTCTTGGGTATGGAGGTCACTAGAGCTTCACAGGTTGCAGCCACTGGAATCCTCTTCCACTCCTCCATAACAACATCACAGAGCTGTTGGATGTCAGAGACCTTGCACTCCTCCACCTTTCATTTGTGAATGCCCCGCAGATGCTCAATAGGGTTAAGGTCTGGAGACATGCTTGGCCAGTCCAGCACCTTTACCCTCATTTGCTTTAGCAAGGCAGTGGTCGTCTTAGAAGTGTGTTTGGGGTCGTTATGATGTTCATAATCTGCTTCAGTTTGCCACAGTACATGTTGGCATTCATGGTTCCCTCAATTAACTACCCAGAGCCAGCATCACTCATGCAGCCCCACATCAGGACACACCCACCGTGCTTGACTGTAGGCAAGACACACTTGTCTTTGTACTCATCACTTGGTTGCCACACTAAATTAACACACATGCTCCTAATTCACACCTGAGACCTTGTAACACTAGTAAGTCACATGACACCGTGGAGGGAAAATGACCAATTGGGCACAATTTGTTTATTTTCACTTAGGGATGTACTCACTTTTTAAAATACTGTGTATATATATATATATATGTACAGTTGAAACCAGAAGTTTACATACACTATATAAAAATTCACATATGCATGTTTTTCTCACTATCTGACATGAAATCAGAATAAACTTATTCGTTTTAGGTCAATTAGGAACCAAAATTATTACACAATTATTATTACACATTATTACTAATTATTATTAAAATGAAATAAGATCTATTAGCAGCCCAGTCCTCCACTATCACAATACAAATAAGTATACCTCTCTCTCCCTCTCTAAGGTTGCTCTTTACCATGTTTCTCGGCATATTATACAACACTTCAGGAGAAAACTCAGTTTTAACCTTTTGGGCACTATGTATGAACAGGGCTGTGCCAGTTTTCTGGTGTCAAAAAGCAGTAGTAGACCTGTTCTATAGATGTATGAAAAGTTGCACTCTAAACTTTGGTGTGATAAGCGCCTGCACAACACTTTGTAATGCACCAAAGATTCTGGGTGTTCAGTTGGCGTGTTGCACCACATTCATTTTTAATTTTACTTACAACATTTTAGACAACATGCAAACTAGTATTGCTGTGTGTCATGGAGAGGATATGAGAGAATTCTCTGGTTCTGACACAATAACAGGCAACAAAGGTCAAGCAGTAGACAACTCCATTTGAAGTGACTTCATATCTATTAAAGGGGTTGTCTGACAACCCAAAAAATAAATAAAATATTAATTGAACAGCTTTTAGACTTTGTAATTGATACTAATTAAAAATTATTTACCTGTCCTGCTGTGCAAAACCAGGTAAAGAGCTTTGTCTTCTTCCTCTTGTCTCCTACAAGCCATGTGACGTTCATTGATCACATGGCCTCAGTGAACGTTTTGTCATCACTCATTGGGTGTGCTTTGAAGCCAGGCTCAGCTCAGGAACACCACCTTTATAGTGGGTGTGAGCTGAGCAGAAAACATTCTGGCTGCATTCACTCTTTCCAGCCTGTAGTTTGCAAGTGAATAGAAGTGATTACATTAGAGTAATTACAGGGAAGGGGGAGATGTTTGCTTATCTTTGAGTCCTGCTGGCAGAACTTAGTAATGGAAGCAGAGGACAGTAGTTCAGAGCTGGGGGTGCTATACTGCTGTTATGTAAACTATGACTACAGCTCTGAACAGTTTACATAGTGAATTGTGAGTCCAAACTATTACCATTCTCATGATATCAAGTACAGAGCTGGGGGATTACACACTTATGTCAGCACAATGTCTAGCATTGATAACTTTGGAGGAAAGTCCAAGATTGCAATGCAGTCTGGGACTTGTAGGAAAGAACTACTACGGACACTTCCAACAAGCAGGAAGTTTAACTGCAAAAAATGGATCTTATGATAGATGAATAAGGAGGCAGAAGAAAAGGAACACAGGAAGGTCGTGAAATACTTTTTACTTTTCAATATAAATGCTGTTTGTATTGTTCATTGAAATCTTTAAACTCCTGGATAACCCATTTAATCTCCATGTGATGTTTTCTGTGCTAATTTGTTTTTTTATCTACATATGCTATATGTAGCCTCCTCTCTCTGAGGCCAAGCAGCAGCATTTCCTATTTGAAAGTGGATTCCTTTTGTCCTTAAGACTAGAAGCCCCAGGAATCTTTGCCGTGCTTTGCCTATTCACCTTACCTCAATCTCAGTATATTTATGCTTGTTTTAAGCCTTGGAAGGCAGAACCAAAGGGGTGTGACTTCAAGGGCTGCTCTAAAAAAGCTAAACTGATCTTCTGGGTTTGACACAGAGCTGTTTCCTGTGTCTTGAGACATACACAATTAGTTAGCTGTCTGTCATCAAACAGCTGATATAGAACTGCATTCTTATTTATATGTTCATGATGCAATCAAAAGTGGATGTGTACATGTTTTGTATGAATTAAAGTTCAGAATAGGTTTTTTCCTGTTGGGCACAATAAGTTTGGAAGTAGTAACTGTATTTCTTTATGCTCCTTCAGTCTTTTTTGTGTATCTTCACTTTAAGACTGTAAAATGTAGCACTGGCTGTCTGGTGGCATTCTGTATGCTGAGGCGTATTTGTGATGAGTTACTGAACCTTTTCCCAGCTTGGCATCTGACACTCAGATCTCTCTTGAAGGGAACATCAAACTGACTGTCGAAGCTGGCTGCCTTTTTCTTTTCCTTAACTGTTAGGATCATAGTTGCTGAACTTCTAACATCTTCCTCTCGTCATTCAGCTATCAAGTGGAAATCAAATAACGGCACAGCTGTGTCTCTTCCTTAAGCGGAACCATTGTGTTCGCTATATTCATTAAGAAAATACAGGCGTGTTGAGTAAAGACTGAGCACGTCAGTGCAATCTGTCAGCGTGACAAATGTCACACCATAGCTTAACACTGAAAAAATTAAAACGCTTTGTTGACTCTCAGAAATAAATACTGTGAACGGATTTCAATATCTAGATCAGGATCTATGGACAGCCCCAAGTAACTATAACAAAAATTTGTTAAAACAACACAATCTTATGTTCTAATCTGTACAGGAATCTTTCACCCCATACAGGATTTGAATTGGGTAACAGTTGGCTTTCTTAAAAACTATAGTGTTGTGACTTTGTTGCCTACCAGTGTGAACTGGTACTTATCCAATGTGCAGTTTTTTGATAAGCAGTTGCCTCCCTGGTGGATGGGTGTGTGAGCAACTGCTCATTAGTGAGCTGCTGAATTTCCCCCAGGCAGCACTGGGGCGTGTATTGCCACCTGCTTGGAATGATTCATTGCTCAGCCATTGGGCTGTAAGTATGGCCTTGTGTCTGTGTTTTAAGTAAATAATACCCCATTTTTCTGGAATTTTTTTCTGTAAATTGCTAGTAAGGCTAGTGTAGGACCCTTGTCATGAACTGCGAGTGTATATTGGCCAATCTATTAACTAAGACCTCATATCTGAAATCTTTCAGTATGTAGTTTATCCCTGTAATACTGCGGAGCAGAGGGTGGAAGTATTTTGTGTTGTCCACTTGAAATATGCTGGGCAACCCGCCCAACCGAATAGTAAGGGTAAGAGAAAAAGACTGCAGTACGACTGAGATCCTACCAATGGTCTCTTTTCTTCTCTCAAGAGAAACTGTTGTAGTCTAAAGCCAGATAGATTATCTTCTAAGCAAAGCTATGAAAGTTTACTATAGGTGCTATACGAGCTCTAAAGAATGCCAAAGTGGGAGTATCAATGATTGAACACCATATAATATTATCTGTTGGACTTTTCTCTATGACTTCACTTTTTAAAACCTAGAATTTTCTACAATCCACCTACACATTTGTAAAGATATGAATAGAATGTATGTTTCTTCTCAACGTGCATTTTTTTTATTAAGAATGTCATTGACCAGCCTTGCTGTTGTGACAATATATTCACATTTACAGTGGTCCCTCAACATTCAATATTAATTGGTTCCAGAAGGACCACTGTAAGTTGAAACCATTGTATGTTGAGACTATAATTCTATGAAAAATTGCTAATTGGTCCTGATGCCTCAAAATATCACCCTCCATAATGGAAAATCAAGATGGAAAAAATTAAGCATATAACTAATATAGATAAAGCTTTCACATACAACCGTCAGAAAGAGCTGCTGGAAGCTAGAAATCTTTCTGTGTTGAGGATAGGAGTATCTTTGGATCATGTACTTTATACATAATATACCAGAAAAAAAGGAATATGGGGCCCTCAACTGGTGTTCAAAAGAGAAACTCATCCTGACACATGTAAATAGCAGTACAGGACATGTAATACTGCACTGTATTGTAGAGAGGTGCTACTAGACCACCAATCACTGCATGCAATGTACTAATACAAAGGTTTTAGATGTAAAATGTTTATGGAAATTGGTTGGCTCTTCCAGCGAACTACGAGTTGACCTTAATGAATGGGAAGATGGGCGCCCTTGCAAAGTTCAACCCTATTCATGTCTATGGGAGTCCAAAATATAGCTGAGCACACTTGCTCAGCTATATTCAGAACTGCGGAGAACAGGGAAATTTGCGCAAGCATGGCCATCTCCCTGGTCTCTTAGGCTGGCTTGCAGCTTTGTGGCAAAACCCCTTTAGACTGTATACATGGACCTTGAAGAACAACATATAGAACCCCTACATGTCTGGATTATGGACCCATATTGGCTCTAAAGTCAGTAAATGTTTCATCTAGCAATCATGCTCATAAAATACTTGACTTATGAAGATGACCTGTCCTACGACCTCATCTAGGCATCATGGGAGAGGGTCAACAATTATAACTACTTCTTTATTTATTTAGTTAGTTAGTAAGTAATGGTTTGATTTAGCCTCATCATGTACATGGTCACCCATTTATTTGATATATATTATTTCCCTTTCAGTGGCCATACACAGACTCCTGATCTAGAATCTGGTCTGTATCAATCACCTGATCGCTGGGGCGTCTATTTTATCAAAGGTCTTGATGAAAATACACAATGTAACCAGCTGCAATAGGTACTTGTGTACAAAGGAACTGGACTACTCAGAACTGTATGCCTTTTACAATATCATACTAAATATGGACATCAGCTACATGAATAGAATCCTTCAAGGGCAGTAGTGGTTTCCAGGTAGCAATAGGAGATTTTCCTTTAAAGGGGAAGGAAGGTATTGTCCCCGTAAGATCTTCTACAGGAGGACACTTGCGTAATATGTCATGCAATGGAGCTTGTCACTGCTACAGTATCTACATTGTACAATTAAAAGTACACAGATTTTCAGTACAGCCCCTTAGCAGGTTATTGGTGTAGTTATATGCAACTGTGCTACATAGATTCATAAGGGAGCATGAACTGTTAGTATAATAATTATCTATAGTCTCTTACCAGCTTCTACATTAAAATATGGTGACATCTGATAAACTTGGTAGCCTTAATATAGCTCAAAGGTAGTGTGACAAAAAACCAAGTCCTTGGCAGCCGGACAACCTCTTGGCTTTTATTTTAGTCGTCAGCAAAGCAGACAGCCAAACATGAGGCTTAAAGGGGTTTTGCCACGATCTAATGTTGACGTGGGATCCTCCAAAATGGGTATTTAATCACATTTCTTAATATAAGTCATTAAAAAAAGTGAAGCCTGTGAGATCTACAGCCTTCCTTACATGCCCTTAGTTTCCTGACAGTTTACATTAGACATGACCAGGAGTTGACAGGAGCTAATCTGGCCACGCTTGCGTTGTTACCACTTCTTATCTGATGGCAGGGAACATGAATGAGCTTTGAAGGGACTGGGGAGAAAAGATCCTGTGCCCTTTGTATAGAGAATCCACTGGTTGCAATGTAATGCCTGCTAGAATGCTGCCTGCTAGGAGCGTTATCTTCTCTCCTGTGCACAATACAGTTATTGCCTGTGGATTAGTCAAGCAATGTTTACTCAACTACAGAGACTGAATATGAGGAGCGTGCATGGGAGGTGGAGTGATGACATCACAGAGGAGGTACTTGTTTTTTTTTAAAAAAACAAAAACAAAACCCCTTTAACTTCAGCCAGAAAGATTGAAAACAGGGTTGCACAGTCCATGTCGGACACTCACAGTCTCTTGTCCAAGAAAGTTGGGAATGTGACCAAAATCGCAAGACTTCTGCAGCTATCTCTCCTTTAGCACAACACACTTCTGACTGTGCACCACACCCCTGGGCATATGATTCTACAGGATTATATAGGCCACCCAAAACCTTGCCTGGACCTGTAGATAATGGGAACAGTCATCCCACCCAGCTCCCTGATTGCTCCAGAAAATACGACCCGGATTTAGCTGCATTGCAGACATAGTAAGATTACCAATGTGTGTCAGTGGCCTATTGCCACTGACACCAACAAAAAATGTTGTTTTCATTTTACTGAGGCCAGGCAAGTCGGTGACACATATCTACCGTCAAGGAGAGTTCCTTGCGCCTTCTTACACTGGCTATAGATGTAAAGACTTCACAAAGTATAATAATGTGGATATGGCATACTTGTTTTCATTTAGACGAGACATTTGTCAGAAGGATGCATCTCATCTTGTGGCTTCCACATGTATATGAAACCATGTTGGTGCCAATGGTTGAATGAGTATGCTAGTCGGGATCTGATCTATTTGTCCTCCAATAGTAGTAAACAAGAATTGGCCACAGTGCCTGTTTCTTCTTGCATAGTGGTACCTCTGGCCACAAAGCTGTGCAGAAAATAGCAGCTGCCCCCTTTCATTAAAGGGGTTTTGCCATGAAGTAAAATTGATGTGGAAAGTTTGTAAATCAAATAATAAACATTTTCACCATTCATTATTATTACAAATTCTGCACCGTTTTTATTTTAGCTGCTCCTTTAGTGATCCATTGTTTACAGCTCGACTCCAGGGGATACGACCAGGGCTGTGAGCTACTCAGTCCTGGTCGCACATGCTCAGACATCACTTCTCCTCTCAGGAAGCTGCTGAGTGTTCAAACCCCAGGTGCTGTCACTCTACTCCCGTCCTCTGTACTCCTTAGTAATTAGTCAAACAATGCAAATAAAATAAAAAAAGAAACCTCAATCAGGTCTGTGCATTGAGAAAGAGAAATAAAATCCACAGGTTTGGTTCCTGCAGGGATTTGAACCGAGGACCCTTGTGCCTGGAGGCAAAAACTTTACCTCTCTGCTATTCACAATGCTTTACATAAACAGACCTTTCTTTGACTACAGAGAGGACAGGCCTGGTGATGTCATCCTGCTGGGTCACATGATCTGCAATTCAAACAAACCACACATGCCCCCTTCTGAGCACACAGAGCTGAAGAGCTGGATACAGGAGGTAGGAAATGAGATTGTGACAAAACCCCTTTAAATAGACTTGGACTATGTTTACCTAGTACAATTGGTGGCCAGGCACAGATGTGTACAGAAGCACAATTAGGGGCGGTAAAGCCTGAGCTGCAGCCATTATATTCTTAGGATCAGCGAGGTTCCCAGAGGATGAAACCTGATCATACTGTAACAGCAAATCCTAACAATATGCCATCAATTTATGGGATGTGAATACCCCTTTAATTTGTAATCATTAATGTAGATAGGTGAATATGTTTCCTTTGTGCAAAATGAAAGGTCTTTGAATGAAAATGATTTTGCATTAGGTTTACATGGGATGCTATGGAGAACTAAATAACAAATGTTAACACCATAATGAGTCATGCCAAAACTCATCTGTGCTTTATTTGCTCTATTGACTCCACCCCAAGGAACAGAATACTCTGTTCTTCTGCTACAGCTCAAATTCCGAACAGCAGTATAGTTCTCCCATCTAATTAGTATTACAAAGACTCATGTCGGATGTTTGAGCTCCTGTAGACATATGGTGAATTTTACTTTCTTGAGTTACAAACCTTATTGTATCTTTGTCTTGCGTAATTAGCTCTGAAGTACTATTTTATTTATTGATTTTATTCATTTATATAGTGCTAACATATTCTGCAGCGCTGTACAGAGGCTGTCATCACTCACGTGGAAACAGCATGGTGCAGGGATGTGAGCTTTTATAAACACAGAGATAAGCCACACGATTATCTACTTCTAAATATACATAACTCACCATTAAAGGGGTTGTCTCACTACATTGATTCATCTTACCTCAGTCCTCTTTTCTTGGTTTCATTTTGAATTCAGGGGCGTGTTTACTGGCTTCCACTAGGCTGCAGTAGAAGCCAGGTTTGAAAACTATAGCGACCAAGCACTGGCAGCCTATCGGAGAGATCAAAGGTCTGTAGCTATAGTGACCTGAGGAGCTGATGCAGCCCATACAAGAGGGGATATCGAGGAATGGGTAGGACACTGTTAATGGACACATATTGCAAAGTGACTTGTTTTTGCAAGATCTATAACATAAAAAGCAATCCTTGTAGTGAGACAACCCCTTTAACTAGGAGAATGGTATTTCCCTTTTATTGTCTCTGCTTATAGATGGGAAAAAGCCTTGTGTGAATCTTCTACACCAGGTTCATTTTTAAAGTTTCTTAAAGGAGTGTTCTCACCATGCTATTACACAGAGCCCGCTCGTTGCAGCCAGCTTCAGCCTCACACTTCCTCTTCTGGCTGTCGGTGGTCCTACAGCAGTGACTGACATTTCAGCTCTGCTATTCCTAGATGAACCTCTTAGAGGGACATTGATGATGGAGAGATCTAAAAAGTAAGACTACAGAGCTTTAAATGGTTAAAGTTTGTCAGTTTAACGATAAACAGGCTCCTGTGCTGCTGATAAGTCAAGGCAGGGAGTGAAGTCACCATCCCGGCCAGGGCTTCTAGAGCAGAGAGAGGCGGTTGGTAACCTAGGGATGCATGTGTATACAAGCAGGAAATAAGAACTGCTCTAACTCTGAAGGGAAGCAAAATCAGAACATCAATGTATTTGATAATAATCATTTACCTTTGCTTTTATGTTTAAAGCTAAATAATTTGATTTAAATACCCTGTTAATATATCTTCATAGTAGTCAGAGCTCAGTTTTTCTTACATAGACGAACACTGTGTTAATTAAATTCTGCCAGCTTGGAGCCACCATCAGAGGGAGCTGAGGAGCTAACTGTATATTTTACACATCAAACTCAATCATAAAACAGTATACAGCAAGTTCCAAACGTTCTCTAAGACGAATGGATACAAGGAGACAATATGTTATCTTTAACAGGCTTTTACTTTTATAAACATTCACGACATAGCCACAGGATATGCCAGTGTACCCTGCTATCTCTATATACTGGGTATTTTGAGCCATACTATGTAGTATATGTGTTGTATGTTCCTACATACTATAAATATATACAGAGGAATTTATCAGCGCAAAATTTAGTGGAACCACAAATATACCCAAAAAAAATACCTTCAGATTATGCTGAGAATGAGGTAAATCACACCTTATATGTCACCTGAAAGTTATTGTCTAGTAAACTTTTTAATTCTCTATATTAGGATATGTTCACACGATGTACTGTGGCGCGTACAGTACGCGCCGCAGTACACTATGTGTTGTAGGAGCCCGCGCTAATCAGCGCATACTCCCGAGGCATGGGGAGGCCGTCAGCCCGTCGGCCCCATAGACATGCATTACTCGTGGTGCGTAAGTGCCGCAAATAAATGACATGTCACTTATCTCCCCGCGCGTACAATACGATCGTACGAGCGGGGAGAGGAGGCGTAATCCATAGTTCTCTACTCTTGCTGCGTATAAAGCGCAAATACGTGGCAAAATGCGCGCTGCAATTACGCCATGTGAACATACCCTTACAGCCTACTATTAACCAAAGCCAGCCAATACAACATATCAAAATAGTGACATATCTGCCATGAATTGTTTCTTTATCCAAAAGATCATGGGCAATTAATGATGAAATGTATCATGTGTGTATAGCCAGCAAGTCATAAGATCTGCTGTTTTTCAAAAGTACAATATAACCCGCTATATGTCTGAATGCTGATCCATATGTTCAGCATCAACAAGAGCATCACAAAATTTGCTAGAGGCAATGTATTAACACTGCAATAATGGAAGCATTGTATAAACCAGGGTCTCCAACTTGACTGGGTAAGTGGCCCGCACATAGAAAACAAAATTGGAATTTGATAGGCTGAATACAATCCAAAATGATTGCCCAGGTTGTTACGTATGCGGGGAATGCCGATTATTTGTACTTTTATAGGTCATTTTGTTTTTGACATGACAAGAATATATAATAAGGAGAGGATAGTTTGTGTTTTTTACTGTATTTTTTGTTTTATTTTTTTCCACTTGTCCAAATATGGGACTGCACTGAGCAATCGCTTGACTGCTGTTATAATGCATTCTAGTACAATATTTTACTGTAATGTATTAAAGGGGTTTTATCGCTTGAAGTGTTCGTGCTCTTCAGCTAATTCTATGAATTTGAAATCCAGGGGCGAGTCTCTCATCTCAGCAGGCGTGTCTCTCCTCTCAGCAGGCTGTCTCTCCTGTCAGGAGGTGTGTCTCTCCTCTCAGCAGGCTGTCTCTCCTGCCATCATTCTATGTGAAGCAGGGTAAGGGGAAAGTTGTCTGGACAGAACAGACCTACAGCCTCCTGCAGTGTTCTCTTGTGTCTGCAGAGCCTTCATCTCCAGGCTCCACAAGCTCCTTACTGTACTAACCGTTATACAACAGCCTACATGAAACTGTGAGTAATGCATGTACTATAACCAGTTATACACACAGCCTGAACTGATGAAACACATGTGAGTAATGCACACTGTCTCCACCCCCCCACCCTCCCCCTTCTCACCTCTGTTATCAGGCAGGAGACTGTGTGACTGTGTTATATGGAGGGAACACAGGACATAAGACTGTGTTATATGAGGGGATCTATGAGTTAAACAGTCAGTAATTACCCAGATCATTCACTTTAGAGCTGGGAGATGAGTATACAGCCAGCAGCCCTCTCACATAGCTGGGTTTACTTTCGGTTTTAAAGCTCAGAGGGGAGTAAACACAGAGTGTGCAGGCAGCCAATCACAGTGCAGGGTGCGTTTCTGAGGCGTTTCCTGTCCCAACAGGCTGAATGAAAGGTCAGTCAGCCAATCACAGTGCAGGGGGTGTGTCCAGGAGTGGAATCTGTCCAGGGACGTGTCCCAACTAGCAGAAAAGGGGCCGTGTCCCGAGTAGCAGCAGCAGAAATAGAAAACAGATGCACGGAAAAGCTCATATCTACTAGACTAAGTGACTTAGGTAATGCAACCTAATTACAAAAGTGCTTATTTTAACTGTCCCCATAATCTGAGATATGATCTTTGTAGCAAGAAAACCCCTTTAAGTAGTTGCCAGTCAGTTTGTCAGACCCTTCCTCCTGGCAGGGCCTGACAGGTTCAAATCACAGACAAAACAGAAGCCACTGATTGGCCTCTGTCTGTCATAGCAACCATTGGCACCCTGTGACCATACAGTGGTAGGCCAATGGAAGACACAGGGAGCCCCCTCTTTCTATCAAATCCCTTACATGCCATGGTTGAAATGAACTGTGGCATCTAAAGGGTTAAAAGGGCAGGATTAAACTCTGGTCCCGGGTGTTAGAGCAGGACCCCCCATCCCTCAGGATGTCTCAGGAGTCCTAGTACCCGATGGGCCGCAGATGAAAGCTTTAGGGGCCACAGACAGCAGATGTATTTGAGATCCCTTTTATCAACTAATATATGGGCAAACAGTTAATGCTATAGGAGCCAGTTTGAGTTTTTATTGCCCAGGAAACTGAAACCTTCATATATGAATAGTGAGTAGTCTAGAAAATTTGATGTCAGTGGTAAATTTTATGTTCAGTTGTCAGGCAGCAGAGGTTTTTTTTTATAGTCCTGCATTATATTTAACTAAATTTGGATGAGTGCATGACTGAAAGGAAAATGTATCTGAAAGGGAAATACAGTTATATACATCATTAGTGATGTAAACCAGGAAAATGTTATCAGCAGAATGATACACATTTGTCATATACAAAACAATATAACAATATACAGTAGAATAAAATACAGTATTTCACATGGGGCACAGGAGAGTTAAGAAAATACCGCAAACCTTCCAATACCAGAACTCCACAGATAAAACATTATATGTTTGGAAGTACAGTACTGAGGCTCCAGCTGTCGTCCAGAAGGCTAAGATGCAACACACTATAAAGCATACCATATCTTAAAAGGGTTGTTCCATTTCAGACATTGATAGCATATCACTAGGACATGCCATCAATATCAAATAGGGGCAGGTCCCAATCTGCTCGGCTGTACTCAATTCATTTCAATTGGACAGTCCTGACCACCTCTCCGTTCACAATGGAGAGGTTTCAGCACTCGTTCTTGAGAAAGTTGCGAGTCTCCAAAGGTGAGATCTGTACTTGACATTGATGGCATATTCTAGCGATTTGTGCCCATACACCTTCAATAGTCAGTTGTTACTCCTCCCAATTTACACCTTCAATAGTCAGTCGTTACTCCTTCCAACCCCCCTATACAAAAGCTGAATGTTTTCAAAGAGTAAAAGGGGAGTAAGGTGCAACAGACACCTCTGGTGGACACTTGTGGATGTCCTGGGAGAAAAAAAGGATAATTTGTTGAAATTCAATATGCATTCATTCTTTACCTCCACATCATCAGTTGGGGGAAAATGGGGAGTCCTATATACTCAGCATTACAAGTAGTTACATTACATAGTGCTGCTGTTGTGGATGGGAGCAAAGGGTTTAGTATTTGTTTTGTTTTTTTTTTTTTTTTGTATTAGTTTTTATATCCCCTCACATAACACATGTAGTGGTGTGTGTATGTATATATATATAATATTATATATAAATATATAAATATAGTGTGTTGAAATATATGTTATAATTTTTAATATTTTTTAAATATATAATGGCACATACCTATAAGTACAAAATTTTGTAAAAGCTTTTTATATTTTTTGTTATTAATTGTTAAAAAAAAATGGCCCCCTGTAGTATTTTTGTTTTAGAACGTGTGTAATCCAAGAGGGGGCCCCTTTTCCAAAGTTCACCCTGTGCCCAAAAAGCATTCCTAAAGCTGTGAGGAGGGGTTTGGAGAAAGGGACGTGCCAATAACCCTCCCCAAAATCCTGTGTGTTCTTATCTACTCATTTGCAAAAGGTATAAAAAACCCCCATTTTGTGAATAAAATCAAAAGCACTTTCAAGCAACGAGGGATGTTGTGATTTGTTTTTAAAGGTGCACCTTTTTTTATTTTTAAGATAATTTTGGGCCCCCAAAGGAAGGTAAACCCCTTTTTGGGTACTTTCCATTTCGATGCGCCTTCAACGTGGGCAGGGGTTGGATCTATTTATTAAACCCAAACTGAACTGGTGCAGCTTCTACTGGCAGACGCAATGAGAGATAAACGCGCCATCACTTTCTGAATATCTGCCGGGAAAATAAGTTTAAACTTTGCTTATCCGGCAAACATTTGTCTAGTGGGAGCGTAGTATGTCCATCTTAATTTTTAGGGTCCCCCCGCAAAGGGAACGAGTCGCCCAGTATTGAACCTTGACCTGTCGAATTTAAATTTGGGGGTATTTTTGTTTTATGTGTATTGAAAATTTTTTAAGATTGAAAGCAAGCGGGACGCAAGGTATTAAGGCAGCTGAAACAGAGCATAAAGCTTTTTGGGTTTTTTGAAATCCCCCTGGGTAAAAGGGGAGGGGCTAAGTCCCTGAGGTGGAGCGGGGACTGGTCAGCTGGCTTGGGGGAAAAAAAAAGCATTTGTGTAAAATTGAGCATTTATTTGATGGTGGACTCATGAATTCAGGCTTTCCTTGGTGTAGAGGAAAGCTGAGACAGCGTGCATGACATCGGTTTCTATAACATTCAATACGATGTTTTGTCGTGTCTATGTCCTGTAAATGTAAACATGTGATTGTAGAAACAACGAGCAACAAAGAAGTTTTGGTATGTGAGTTTAGTGCACAGCGCCATCTGCTGGTTTTAGAGGGAATTAAGAATGTTGGATAAGAGTCTCATCGTTGATAGGAAGTAAGTGAAGTAGTCTGAAGAATTTGCAAGTAGCTGAAGTGTGATGTAAGACCTCAGAAAGGCATTGATGAGAGGATGGAAAGTCTGAAGGGTTGATACAGAAAGAAGAAGCATTGAAGGATTTTGGAAATGTGTTGATGGCTGATCTGGTACAGTGTACTAGATGCATAAGAAGGGTGGGCCTGGGGGTGAGTGCCTGTGTATCATCTCAGGAGAAGTTTCTGAACAAAGGAAGTGTGAACTACTGTCGCAGACACCCTGGTAATGGCGAGTGCGATTGTCTTGGGGGTGGAGAGCCAAAGTCACGGGGTGGTAGACAAAAACTGCTGCAACAATAAGGGACACACGCCCAGAGAAACAGGCCCACCTGTGTCATAGTCACCTGCACTGTAACCACCTTCTGCTCCAGCCCTGCACACGCACACCCCGGGATGGCGCACTGGAGGGACGTAGTCAGCTGACAGTAAGAGAGGGCTCAGGAAATGACTACGGCAGACCCCTTATCTCACGGCTCACTACAAGGGGAGGGGGGTGCGAAGGCACGAACATATTTATGTTACATTCCACGCCGAGTCAAGCCTCTGTTTTAACGCGTGAATTGCCGGACCCTGAGAAAACAACCTATGCCCTATTGTACAGGAAGATATGTCCAGAGGAAGACTAACAGACACTTACAAGATTTTGGTCCTTGTCAGAGGTTTAAGCTGGGGGATCAGATGGGCCCATTGTGCGCCAAAATCGTCATCAAGCCGTCAGTAATTGATGAAGGTCACTGCCTGCCTATCCAGAGTGTACTGTTTTGAACAGCTGAAGACAATGGGCCTGGGGACAAGACTTTCAGATCAGGCATTGACATGACAGACTTCACTCAGGATTAATACGGGGAACAGTGGAGAACAATCATGCACGGATAACTCAGATGTTTCTCTGATTTAGGATTTTCTTCGCCTTTGAGGAAGCCACATGCCTCGGACGCTGACCAGTGCTTTTGTGGATGGCCTGTTGGATACTATGAGGAAGCAGTTGAAGATGGTTCGGCCTGAGTACCAACGACTCTACCAAGAGATGTGGTGCTTTCTAGTCGTAAAAGGTATTGATGGAAGTAAGTGCCTGTTAGGACATTATGGGATCAAAAAGGTACTGCTCCTGTGACATATGTGAGAGACCTGTAGCTACAAGCCAAGACACCCTTACTTGCGTTGAACTGCAACAGAGCAGAAACACTGGCCTCCCCTGCATTCACAGAAGAGGAGAACACCACAAGCTAGATACTCGGACCCTGTTCTGATGTCTTTTCCGTATCTGAAGCCCAGATCATAGGACAGGGATAGCCATGTCTTTGTGCAAATTCCTGAATATGAGGCAGTGAAGACAACTTCCCTTCCATTATGAAGAAGATGCTTATAGTCCTCCCAGAAGTGAAGAAGCTATTCCATTACTCCTGTATAGGCATGCTGGCCACCAGAAGACCTTCAGCTCTGTGTAATCGGCAAAGCGAAGGACACTGCCCTGGGAGTTCTTGCGGCAGGGCAATGCTGAATGAAGCAGACCAGTTGGATTACTATCTGGCAAGACTGGACCAGCTGACAAGTGGAGGAACCTTCCAGTTTACGGGCGCTTTAGTTGACATGCCCAAAGTCGCTGCTGGATAAACACGGATTTGACTAGTCGGACACTCCTCATCCTTCGGCTTCACGTGACATCTAAGCATCGCAACCGCTAATTCTCTCCAGCAGCACAGGTATCGGCTTTCAGTGTTCTCGCCTCCATGCCCGGATATAGTAAATCTATGCTGCGTGTTTGAAGTTCTTCATCCAGCACCTTACTACCCCTTCCTCAGGGAGGGAACTGAGGATGAAGAGGCAATCAGAAGAATCTGGTGCCACATGAAGAAAGCCAAAGATTGCCTTAGAAATGTAGAAGATGTTAACCTCTCATTTGAACACCGGAACTGGTTCTGATTTGTGTGATGGACCCAGATTTGCAGACAGTGCACGGATGATTTCAACGGGAGTATTGCCGTGACCACATCACACGCAGTGTTGGGACAAGAAGTCTGCCTCGCATAAAAGGTCAGCCATAGAAGAACGGGCAGCATGACGCTTTTGGCAGAGGCAAAACGGCCAACCAAATATACGGATCAAGATACACTGTTTTCGGGGTCACCAATGATGTGGACCTATTGGAAAGCACAAGGATTTCTCAAGGCTGCGGGAACCCCAGTGAAACAAGGGACCAAAGCCATTCAGGTCCTTGATGATGCACTGTCTGCTTGCCCGGACAGTGGCTATACGTGAAATCAAGGCCATGCGGAAAGCACGGAATACAGACACGCGACGAAACCACTGGTGACCAAGCAAGCCAAACAGGCCGCAGGAGGTGGAGAAAGGGGAAAGCAAGCAGCTGTCAGTGGTGTAGGACGGGACTTACATGTCCAACCTGCCAAGGAGACTGCTGGCCAAGATACACGAACAAGCTCCACTGGAAGAAGGCAAAGCTGTAAAAAAGAAAGGGAGCCACGAAGAAACGAGAAAGTACGGGCTATATGGAGGTAGGGGAGGCGACCTGCTTGCCATGGGAGCTATACCAGCTTAGAGCATGGGGAACATGAACGGGATTCTGAAAGCACGGACGCTGTAAAGTGGCATGAGATAAGCAATGCCCAGACGCAAACAGTCTGCCATAAGCTTGGTTAGAGTCAGGCACACGCCCCGGAGGATCGTTAGCTCTCTCTTTCCCTATGAGATCATGTCTAGGCAGTGCACCAACGGCTAGGTGTATTTCCTCAGCAGTTGCTAGCTACAGATAACGATGCTATGACTTCTTATCGTGACTGCAGTGGTTTAAGAAAAGTGTCACTAATGTCACTCTAGTAGTATTGCCCTTCCAGAATCCTCGACTTAGAACGTTGCTTGCTATAAGAGCTACAGCTGGAGACTGGGTCTACGTGAAGTTGTGTGTGTAAAAACCCTAGAGCAGTTTGACGGGCCGAACCAAGTCATTGGATGACCACGGCCAAATCGTCAAGGTGGCAGGAAAGCCCAACTGGATCTCACGCTTCACACTGCAAGATCGCTCCAGGCCCGGAGTGAGGGCAGATGCTGCGTTTACTGAGCTTAAGTAGTTATGTTGCTTTAACTACTTGTCAGAACCCATGCCATAATATTGAGTGTGTGACGGAGCGCGTACTGTGGGACCGCTCTTGGCTATTACTAGGGGTTGCTTAAGTGGTTGGAACTACAAGGGGCGAAGAACTATGGGTAATAGACCACAATGACCGCCTAAGAAAGGGATAAGATAAGACGGGGGAAACCCCTACTCACTGAGAATGAGGTTGACAAAGGACAAGAACCTGCTCAAGAAACGGAGTACCAGTTTGAAAGCATGCCCTAACGTAGCTCATGAAGACCCCTCAGGAGACTGATGGTGGCATATATGTCCTGGGAGTCCAAAAAATATTGATGTGAGGGGTCAAGAAAATAGTGACAACAATCAGACGCCAGGGAGGAGAAGAAAGACTCACCAAACGGCAGCTTTGACCCCCCATGTGTATATCTGATGCTATAGGAGCCCAAGGGGGTCCTTGATGAGTTTAAGGTAATAAAGGGCGGGAGAGGGGGAGTGAGTGTTTGGTTGTTGGCGACCAAGTGGCCGCGGGTTTGAATCTCGCTACAATCAATCACTGTCTATCCAGGCATTTACACCTGCTGTACTTTTATCCCACGCGCGATAATCAGGAAGACGAGAATGGGAGTCATGTGGCCAATTAGAAAGCTGAGATGAGTCTTCAGAAGAATTAAGAAGTGTCAGAACTTCACGGCATAGATCACCCCTCCGGGATGCAGTGGATTTACTTCATGTTTAGGGGTTGGCAAGGAACTGCTTGGTTATAGATCCGGAAAGATGTTGCCATATTGATTGTGTGCTAATACTTGCTCTAATTGTCTGTCTTGTGTTCTCCCTTGTTTGAGGAAACTATTTGTGAGAGCTCGTTTTTGACAGACTACTCCCATCTATGATGAACAGTTGTCCACGACTGGACTCTATGATGACAGCGACACTACCACACCCTTCGCTGTCGCCAAAAAGCTGACACCTATGATGATGTCGGACATTGAGACACTATTCCGTGAGAGCGCATTGATGTCCGAAGTGCTCTGGAAAGTCATTCTCTACTCCCCTCAGCAACCGCAAGTTCCTTCTCCAAGAAATTAGACCATAAGGTGTAGGGGTGAGCTAGCGGCGTACCAGGGACTGCGGGGCGCCCTTGTCGGGGTGCGGTCCAATTCCCCTGACCCGCAGCAACGAGCCGCGGCAAGGGCAAGATTATACACAGCAAAGTTTGAGAACAGTACGGGGGGCGAAAGTGAGGATGGGTAGCAAAGGTTATGTATGGTGTGATCCTTGTTTCTCTCATTTTATGTATTAGTTATAATATACCTATACATATACACATGTAATGTGTGTGTATGGTATAAATATTATAATATCTATATATTTGTGTGAAGTGTCATATATGTAAAAATGTATCTATTAATATGTCATTATATATATAATTAGGCATCATACCTATATAGTACATGCATGTAGAACGTGTATATTATATATCAATTAATGTTATTATATGTGTGTTCTACAAAATGGCGGCCTGTAGTGTTGTAGCGCTTGTCGTGTTCCTCCCCGCTGGCGCCAAGTCATAAGTTACCCCTGTGTCACGCATTCCTTGAGCTGTGAGGGAGTGTCTGGAGATAAGGACGTGCAATAGACCACTCATACACGCCATAGGTCCATCGTGATGCTTCTTATCTACTCTTTGCAAAAGAGGTATAACAAAACCACCATTTTGTGAATAAAATTCTCCAAGTAAAGCACTTTCCATTGCCAACGAGGCATGTTGTGATTGTTTTTCGGTTGCACCTTTTAGTATTTTTAGATAGAATTTGGCCTCCCCTCACAAGGATCAGGATAAGGTCCCCTTTGAGGCTATTATTCCATTTATACTGCTGCTAAGTAGGTAAAGCTTCAAGATGTGAAAAAATGGTCAAACTAATTGGATTTGGTTTTGGAACAGAGACGACTAGTACAGAACCTTTCTGCGACTAAAACAGATGTTAAGGAGGATCTGTGGTTGTTTCGGATATACCTGTTTCAGTCAATGATCCCTGTAAAATAACAATTTTAGAGCAGAGAAGGTTCTCTTCTAAGGGTATGTTCACATGACGTACTGCGGTGCGTACAGTCCACGCCGCAGTACATCATGTGTCTCGGAAGCTCGTGCTAATACATGCGGCGAGGAGGGCCGACAGCCCGCTGGCCCAGTTAACATTCATTACCTCGAGGCGTCCGTTATTCACTGATACAATTGACTTGTCCATTATAACTCCGCGCTTAGGTACAACTAAGATTCGTCTTTACGAGCGGGGAGAGGAGGTGTAATTCATAGTTCTCTGTGAGAACTATGGATTACCGTAATTTCGGTGCGCATCTCGCTCATATTAGAGCGTAAATACGTGGCGAAATGCGCACCGAAATTCCCACGTGTGAATATATCCTAAGTCTGTGTTGTGCTGTTTCCCTGTTATTCCTTCAGCAAATTTCTTACAGAATCTGTCAGCTGGGTATTACAGATTGGGGTGTGTCCCTGCACAGTGTGTCTAATCAGTGCTGACAAAGTCAGTGTGTGAAAGGACACACCCTCAGTTGGTAACACCCAGCTGACAGATTCAGCAATACATTTGTAGAAGGAATAACAGAGGAACGGCACAACACAGAGATAGAAGATGCTCCAGAATTGTTATTTCATAGGGAAAAGACTATATCAGTTGATGTTATAGGAAAATCTCTTGTTGCTACCTGTAACATTTAATAAGAAGGCTTGAACGATCTTATTGTTGTAATTTGTGTCCTTATTTATTTAAAAAAATATAATAATTTGAGTAGTCCAGTTCATTTGTACAAAAAACCCACTGCAGCCGGTAACATTGACGTACTTTCACAAGGCCTTTGGTTAAAAAGATGCCCCAGCGGTCAGGGGATTACTACAAGCCAGGTCCTGGAGCAGGAGGTTTTGTGCAGCCACTGCAAAAGAAGTTTCTATTATCAAATTAATTGGTGACCACGTTATATATGGCCAAGTCATGTCACACTCTTACTAGTGGAGAGGTCAGAGCTGGGAATCCACCAAATCACGCCCATATGGCCCGCCAGGGCTGTATAATGGTTAATCTTGATGATTACAGTCTTTTATGAGCATGACTACAGTGTCTTGTAAAATAGCAGAGAAGGTGATAAAGTAAAAAGATGGGTTTACTTTTTGGCTGACTCCCAAAGCCAGATTATTCAAGACCCTTTCCCAATTTTAAAAAAGGAAAAAGCGGGAAAGGGACCCTTTTGATGCAGATTCACACCTCATACTGTTTGCCCATTCCCTTTTAAAGACCTTTCCTCCCTTATAACACAAAGAGGGCAAATGAATGCCCCTACGAAACTTCACAGACGTCATTATCCCTAGTAGACATTTGCATTCTGCAATACTGCAGATCCACAGCTCGCTTCTGCCGTGCTTTTTTCCGGGAAACTGGCTTTTTTCGAAAAGGGACCCGGGCTAAAAACCCGGCAAAATGGTAGAATCCTGCTTTTTGTCAAGGGGCAGGGCAGCCCGAAAAATTCATCTAGAATGTTCCACTCACAAAATAAAGCAGACAATATTCTGAAGGTTACCGGGAATGCAAACACCTTGTTTTGGCTTTTAAAGTCGCTCTGTAGGATACTTCACTTTCCACAGCCCTCTTCTCTCAGCACCTCTTATTCCCCATTTTCCACTCGTTCCCTGTATCTGTACTTTGCCCCCGCTAACAAATCAATAAGCTGGACTACAAGGTTCAATGCGAAATGAAGGTTAGCCATCTACCGGACTGTTAAAATAACCCAGACTTTACTTAAAAGGTAACACGAGGCCCTATAGATCACAGTTACTGTCAAACTTATGGGCTCTCCATGACCTTAGCACAATTTCTAAGCATGCCATAACAGTAAGTACCGTAATAGGAAACTAAAGGTGACTGTACAGGTAATTTCATAATCGCACTCATTTATCTCGTTTATAATGACAAAGTCCAATGCACGGACCCTACAGAATGTCTGTTATGGATGTGTGGGCACACAATGTGCAGCTATACCACCGCTATGAGGCCCCACAGTCTCTTCTAGAAGCAATAGGTTAGAGCCAAGCTTGGACTGGCTAACAGGGGAGCAGGAGAAACCTCCAGTAGGCCCTTAGGTGGGGTGGGGCCCCTGTGGATGCTCTACAGGGAGAAAGGCAGAGAAAAAGAGACAGAGTACAAGAGTCGTGTGCAGTATGTGCAGTCATGTACAAAAGCTGTAGAGTGGGCCATAAGAATTAACTCCACTGGTGGACTCCAGGCTCCTCAACCTAACATCGGTTGGAGCATACCATGCGTAGAATTGGAGGTATATGGAGGTTGGATTATGGGCACCTCATGGATGTATGACACAAGGATCCATAACATGACAATGTGCATGAGCCTCTAGGATACAGAGTTGAAGGCTCCACAATGTATTCCCCAACATATTGGAAGGAGAGACAGGAAGCTGGACTGTTAATGTACTGCAGAACCACAGGCCAATTGGAAGCTGGACTGTTAATGTACTGCAGAACCACAGGCCAATTGGAAGCTGGACTGTTAATGTACTGCAGAACCACAGGCCCATTGGAAGCTGGACTGTTAATGTACTGCAGAACCACTTGCCCATTGGAAGCTGGACTGTTAATATACTGCAGAACCACTGGCCCATTGGAAGCTGGACTGTTAATATACTGCAGAACCACTGGCCCATTGGAAGCTGGACTGTTAATATACTGCAGAACCACTGGCCCATTGGAAGCTGGACTGTTAATATACTGCAGAACCACAGGCCCATTTCACTGGTTCCCTTTTTTCATAGGGTTGGAATATTGAAGGTATATGGAAAAGGATTTCCAGAACTTAATTGATAACATGCATTTTGAAATTGTGGGTTTTAGGGCTATGGAATCACAACATGATGTAGATAGATCTATGGATCACGGAGTCATAGGCAATCATTGATTGCTTTCCATTATTATCACACTCAGAAGTGGAAAGCCTACCTAGAAGCAGGTGTTTTGTGATGCACTAGACAGGATGGCATAGAGCGGAAAACTAGCAGTGGCTGCAGAAATGCTGCAATGCAGCTCTGAGGCATGCTGACGGGCAGTAAATGCAGAGCAGCAGGCAATACCGATACTAGGTTTCTGCTGATTGTATCAGCACATGGAGTTTTATATGATCCCTTGTCTTACAAAGATGATCAGAAAATGACCCATTGTTTAAATCATAAATACTTTTTTTTTATTTACCATTTCACACTCTATCTTGGAAAAAGAACCTGAAATCTTCACTTTGGCCACTAAGCCTTAAATAAGTCTGCTACTTATTTAGTAGAGATCACTTCTCAGCAGTCTCCTCATAATCATCAGCAGCAGGATTCAATGAGAGATAATAATGTGTAAATAATGCATGATTCAAAATAGGTGATGGTTAGAGCCCTCTCTCTGCACACCGGCTTCTTCCCAGTTCACAGCGCATGTCTAAAAAACTCTCTATAGAAGTTAATGATTCAGCACCTGTTCACAGACTCCTATGTCCATGTTGCTGTAGTAAAACATATCTCTGAATGCTGTTAAATGCATCTTAAGATGAACGCCTCATAGTCATATAGTCATGTACAGAAAACTGAATTTAAAAAATCTACAATCAGAAAATAAAAACAGATAAGAAAATTATCTATATCATTACTTACTTTTAATTAGTCAATAAATATATATATATATATATATATATATATATCAAATAGAAAAAAGCAGCACATCCCTGGTCTCGCCAATAATAAAAAGAGAAAAAATGGGTGCCAGCGGCGACAGCCCTGATAAGCTCCAAACAGACAAAAAAACAAAAAATCCACGGCAAATCCACAACGTAGATCAGGCCCAAAAAAACTGTTTTATTCCTCCATGCCCAAAGGGGGAACGTTTCAGCTCTCTCACAGAGCCTTTGTCAAGCAATTTTACAAGTGATAATGAACCCCTATATATAGAAAGATATAGTGATAAACAGATAATAATCAATCATCGTAATATTCACAGTAATGGTGTACACCAACAAATCCAGTGAATCAATCAATATGTAAATTACATCAATATTCAATATACAGTGCAAAGTGCTAACATAGCCAAACTATATTGATGTAGCCGATCAAAACATGATTATAATTACATAATTGTGCAATAAAAAGGAGGCGGGGAACAAAAATAGACTCACACGTAATTGTAGACACAGATGCAAACCACGGCGTCCTATAATACTTAATGCGCATGCCCAGAGACTCGACAGTGATTGGTTAAGAGAAATCCATAGTAACCAGACGCGTCTGTCTCCCGGACCGCAGTGCGCATGCGCACTACGCGCTGAGACAGAAACTAAAGCAAGATAACAGATTACACACAGGTACAAAGGAAAGGGAACTAGTTTATACCGTAATGACTGATAAGGGGGGGCTCATGCAGCGATCCATCCCGCAGGAGAGAGGGCCACAGAGTTAAAATGACTCAAGACGGTAATCGGTCCACAAAGTGGATCGATCCATCAAGATACATTAACCCCCCTATATATCCGGTAATGGCGCACTCCAGCACCTATTCTACTATCCCATATACCTAAGTAACCCGGCATATTATGGCATATATAACCACATGTTTATTAAAGACATATATAATGATACAATGGTGTACTCCAACACCTAATTCCAGGATATAATAAACATAGTATCATGGGCGATTAAAGCGCAAATGTATTAGGACATCCATAAGAGAATTGTGTGAGCCCTTTTGTCCCGGTCTCCTTGTACATCTTCCAAAGAATAATATTGTGGTGAGTAATATCTAAAAAGAAAAAAATAAAATAAATAATCATCAAAAAATAATAAACAAATCACATTTATACGGAGAAAATGCAGGGAATCCTCATGCAAGCCTTATTACATTTTATGAGAAATAGTAAAATCCACATTAAGTCCATTTGGTCTAAGAGTATTAAGCCGAAAAATCCATTCTAATTCACGTTTTTTGAGAAGAGTTAAACGATCCCCACCCCTTTGGGGCATTGGTAATGATCAATGATAAAAAAATTTTGAGATCGCGTTCTGTATGACCTAAATCTAAAAAATGTTTTGAAACAGGCAAATCCTGGCGTTTCTTGCGAATTGTATGTCTATGGTTATTTAGACGTGTGCGCATATCACACTTCGTCTCTCCTACATACAGCAGGCGACATGGACACCACAGCACGTATATTATCCAATCTGAACTACACGTCAGAAAGAACTTAATTTTAAATATGGCTTGAGTAATAGGATGAATAAAACTCACACCCTTATGCATAAATGGACAGTTTACACAACTAAGACAGGGGAAGCTTCCCTTTCTAGTCAATCCTGTCATAGTAGATTGGGACAAGGGTTTAGAAGCAATCATCGGTCTAACTAACTTGTCACGGAGATTTGGGGGTCTGCGATATGAGGACAGCGGAAGAGATTGAAAATCCCCCAACCTCAGGAAACTACGTTGGATTTGGACCAATGTTTATTAATAATCTTTATTATAATAGCTAGCCTCATTGTACCCTGTAACAAAAACCAGTCGTTTAAGGCGTTCCTTTGTTTTATGCTGAAATGTACCAGAACGTTCCAGATTACGAACAGTATTAGCATGATGATTCAATAAGGAGGGGGGATAACCTCTTCTTTTAAAGTTATCAACCATAAAACCGAGATGATTCAAATGCCTGTCTTTCATTACAATTCTCCTTACCCTCAACATTTGGCTATAAGGGAGAGATTTTATCATAGCTTTAGGATGGAAACTCGAAAAATGTAGCAAATTATTTTTGTCAGTATGTTTAACATGCAATTTGGTTGTTAACCGATTATTGCAAACAAATACATCTGTATCAAGAAATTGAATATTTTCCATAGAGTATGTCAAAGTAAATTTAAGATCCTCATCAACAGAGTTAAGGTAAAGATGAAATAACTGTAACTCGTCCACTGTACCTGTCCAAACGAGGAAGACGTCGTCTATGTATCTCCACCACCCAAGGATATTCCTGAAGTGGTGGGCACTTTAGACAAAGTCCTCCTCAAAGAACCTCACAAACACATTGGCATAAGTGGGCGCAACATTTGTGCCCATAGCTGTTCCCATTAATTGCAGATAAAATTTATCCTGAAAAGAAAAATAATTGCATGTAAGAACCAATTTTAACAAAGATAATAGAAATTGCTGACTAGCTTCTGTGAATTGACTTGAGTCCAGTACTCTTTGTATACATTTCAAACCCTCCTCATGTCTGATAGATGTATAAAGACTCACAATATCGAGGGAAGCCAAAATGGCACCAGTGGGAATATCAATATTCTGTATTTTGCTTAAAAAATCAGTGGTATCCTGGATATAAGATTTAGCCTCCACTGCATGATGTCTAAGGACTTTATCAAGAAAAATAGATACATTGTTGAATACAGAACCCCTCCCAGAGACGATCGGTCGTCCTGGAGGGTTTTGAATAGATTTATGAATTTTGGGCAAGAGATACAGCACAGGAGTAATTGGATGTTTGACAATGAGATACTCCCTCAAATCCTGATCTATTAAATTAGCAAAAAAAGCCTCATCTACAATTGATGACACTTTTCTAGAAAATTCCCACTTAGGATCACTCCCAAGTAACAAATATACTTTAGAATCATGTAACTGTCTGTAAGCTTCTTGCAAATACAAAGATGTGTCCATCACAACTATAGCCCCACCTTTGTCGGCCGGCTTAATAGTTAAGTCATGGTTACACATTAATTCATTCAAACCCTGGCCTCTTGGTAGTATATAGGAAACAAATAATTTTTTCTCCTCCCAAAGAATTTGTAAATCATGTATCTCATTTTTGACCAATTAGTAAAAAGTATCAATAGATGAGAACTGACATTGGGCACAAAATCACTACTGATGGTAAGTCAAAAATTACGAAACAAAAAGTAGGACACGGTTTTATCTACAGCCAGACGATTAGTTCATCCTTAAAACCATACTCGTAATTTAATTTGACGGAAAAACCTATAAAGATCTAATTCTAACTCAAACCAATTAACACCAGGATTTAATCAAAAAGTAAGGCCCTTTGACAGTAATTTAACTTGTGTTTCAGAGAGCACTGTAGAAGATATATTTACCACCAATGATTCACTTAATTCTTTTTCATTTGCGTTTCACCGAGGTATTCTTGTTGCTTTTTGTTGTCTGGTTCTTCCTTGATCTGAACCGCCGACGGCCCCCTCCCTTGTGCGTCTCTTTTTGTTGATTTTACTACGATTTTCTCTAAAAAACCATCATGATCATTGGAACGTCCAGAAAAATCCTTATCCTTTTTATCTTTACGCTGAAAAGAAGAAAAATCAGTATTCCAAGAATAAACATGGCCCTCCTCGTAATCCCTTTGATCTCTATACCACTTCCGACGCTTAGTTTCCTCTAATTCAGACTAAATTTATCAAGAAAAATTCCCTTTTTTTTCAAAAAACTCCCTTTGCTTCCTCCGCAGACAAATGCTTTCTTAATGATGACTCCAAGTCCATTAGACGGGTTTTAGTTTTGCTAAGATCCCTCTGTAAAAATTCAATATTTAACAAAATTAAGTCCAACGCATATTTATTAGAAATTTTGTCAAAACGCACCCGAAATTCCATATCCTGAGCAAAAAAATTTGGTCGTAATTGTGAACGCATCCCACGTGGGATCCTATGCTGTTTAAAATATTCACCCAATGTAAACAAATGCAATTCAGAAGTAATCCGTTTCTTGGTAAAAACTTCATAATTCCTCTTTAGATCAATAATAGAAGGTTGATTCAAAAATGATGCATTACCGTCCATACCTTTTAGGATTCTGTCTGCATCTTCATCCGTATAAGCAAAAGCATGTGAAGGAACATCTGAATGGAAAAAAGAAGCCTCCATATTCAAAAAAGATTGGTGCCAGCTCATATATCAAATATACAAATAGAAAAAAGCAGCACTTCCCTGGGCTCGCCAATAATTAAAAAGGAAAAATGGTGCCAGCGGCGACGCCCTGATATAAAAACTCCAACAGACAAAAAACAAAAAAAAAAACCACGGCACTCCACAACGATAGATCAGGCAAAAAAGCTGTTTATTCCCCCATGCACAAAGCGACGTTTTTAGCTCTCTCACAGAGCCTTTTTTTCAAGCAATTTTACAAGTGATAATGAACCATATATATAGAAAGATATAGTGATAAACAGATAATAATCAATCATCGTAATATTCACAGTAATGGTGTACACCAACAAATCCAGTGAATCAATCAATATGTAAATTACATCAATATTCAATATACAGTGCAAAGTGCTAACATAGCAAACTAAATTGATGTAGCCGATCAAACATGATTATAATTACATTAATTGTGCAATAAAAAGGAGGCGGGGAACAAAAATAGACTCACACGTAATTGTAGACACAGATGCAAACCACGGCGTCCTATAATACTTAATGCGCATGCCCAGAGACTCGACAGTGATTTGGGTTTAAAAAGAAATCCATAGTAACCAGACGCGTCTGTCTCCCGGACCGCAGTGCGCATGCGCACTACGCGCTGAGACAGAAACTAAAGCAAGATAACAGATTACACACAGGTACAAAGGAAAGGGAACTAGTTTATACCGTAATGACTGATAAGGGGGGGCTCATGCAGCGATCCTTAGCCGCAGGAGAGAGGGCCACCAGTGTTAAAATGACCTCAAGACGGTAAATAGGTCACATAAGTGGATCGATCCATTCAGATACATTAACCCCCCTATATATACGGTATTGGCGCACTCCAGCACCTATTCTACCTTATCAATATACCTAAGTAACGGCATTTTTTTGGCATATATAACCAAATGTTTATTGAAAGACATTTATAATGATACAATGGTGTACTAACACACCTAATTCCAGGATTTAATAAACATTTCTGTATCTTGGGCGTTTTAATGCGCAATTATTTAGGACATCCATAAGAGAATTGTGTGAGCCCTTTTGTCCCGGTCTCCTTGTACATCTTCCAAAGAATAATATTGTAGTGAGTAATATCACCAATGATTCACTGAGGGTAAGGAGAATTGTAGATGAAGATCAGGCATTTGAATCATCTCTGGGTTTTATGGTTGATAACTTTAAAAGAAGAGGTTATCCCCCCTCCTTATTGAATCATCATGCTAATACTGTTAGTTAATCTGGAACGTTTCTTGTCATTTCAGCTTAAAACAAAGGAACGCCTTCCTTAATCGATTTGGTTTTTGTTTCAGGGTACAATGAGGATAGCTATTTTGATTAATAGTATTATTAATAAACATGGTCATAATCCATACGTAGTTTTATGATGTTGTGGATTTTTCAATCTCTTCCGCTGTCTCAATCGCCAGACCCCAAATCTCCGTGACAAGTTAGTTAGACCGATGAATTGCTCTAAACCTTGTCCCACATCTACTATGACAGGATTGCCTAGAAAGGGATGCTTCCCCCTGTCTTAGTTGTGGAAACTGTCCATTTATGCATTAAGGGTGTGAGTTTATTCATCCTATTACTCTAGCCATATTTAATATAAGTTCTTTCTGGACGTGTAGTTCAGTTGGGATAATATACGTGTGTGTGTCCATGTCGATGCGTATGTAGAGAGAGAGTGACGAATATGCCGCACTAGTCTAAATTAACCTTGACATACAAATTCGCATAGAAACGCCAGGATTTGCCCGTTTCAAAACATTTTTCAGATTTTAGGTCATACAGATCGCGATCTCAATTTTATGTTCATTGATCATGTTCCAATGACCAAAGGGGGGTGGGATCGTTTAACCTCTTCTCAAAAAACGTGAATTAGAATGGATTTTTCGGCTTATTTCTCTTAGACCAAATGGGACTTAATGTGGATTTTAATAGTCTCATAAACTTGTAATAAGCTTGACTTGCGGTTCCCTGCATTTTCTCCGTTTTAATGTGATTTGTTTTTTATTTTTTGATGATTATTTATTTTATTTTTTTTCTTTTAGATTATTTACTCACTTCAATATTATTCTTTGGAAGATGTACAAGGAGACGGGACAAAGGGCTCACACAATTCCTTGATGGATGTCCTAATCATTTGCGATTTAATAGCCCATCGATACTTAGTTTATTACTATACTGGATTTAGGTGTGGGTTACACAATTGTATCATCTTATATATGTCTTTTAATAAACATGTGGTTATATACTGCCATAATATGCCGGGTTACTTTGGTATATGGATAGTAGAATAGTGCTGGAGTGCGCCATAACCGGTTATATTAGGGGGGTAATGTATCTTGATGGATCGATCCACTTTGTGGATCGATTACCGTATTGAGTCATTTTTAACTCTGTGCCACTCTTCTCTGCGGGATGGATCGCTGCATGAGCCCCCCCTTATCAGTCTTTCGGTATAAACTACGTTCCCTTTCCTTGTACTGTGTTGTAATCTGTTAATTCTTGCTTTGTTTCTGTCTCAGGCGTAGGGCATGGCGCCTGCGGTCGGGATGACAGACGCGTCTGGTTACTATGGATTTCTCTTAACCAATCACTGTCGAGTCTCTGGGCATGCGCATTAATATTATAGGACGCCGTGGTTTTGCATCTGTGTTACAATTACGTGTGAGTCTTATTTTTGTTCCCCGCTCCTTTTTATTGCACAATTATGTATTATAATCATGTTTTGATCGGCTACATCAATATAGTTTGGCTATGTTTGCACTTTGATGTATATTGAATATTGATGTATTTTACATATTGATTGATTCACTGGATTTGTTGTGTTCAGCCATTACTGTGAATATTACGATGATTGATATTATCTGTTAATCACTATATCTTTATTTTTATATGGTTCATTATCCACTTGTAAATTTGCTTGACAAAGGCCTCTGTGAGAGAGCTGAAACGGTTCGCTTTGTGCTGAGAATAAAACAGCTTTTTTGCCTGATCTTTCGATTGTGGAGTGACGCTGGGATTTTTTTTTTTTTTTTTTTATATATTTATATATTTATATATTTCTATATATCGTATATATATTTATACGCAATATAATATATATATATATATATGATTTCATATGTTAATATAGAATAGCTCACAAACAAATTTTTGTGTATATTTAACTTTTCATGGGACAAACACTGTAGATATGACACTTTGACTACAATTTATTATTATTATTATTATTTATGTTTAAAGAGTAGTATGATGTTGTACCGTGTTGCCTTAGAAGAGTAGTGATTAGTGAGAAATCAGGGCGGGGGGTTACCTTTTTAGGCATTTCCTATATTTTTTGATGGTGTGCTTTCGTGTTGAACTTGCTACCGTCTTCTGTCTTGGGTTATACGTGAAATGAAAATCACAGACTTTTTATACACAAAAGACATGGACCTTCAAAGGGTTCCTAGAATTCTTAAAAACAACAAAAATGCATTATAAGCTGAGAAGTCAGTTACGGCAGTCTAGACATCTACTATCTGGATACTGTGCGGGCGTGATAGAGACATCTGTAAATCTGTGTCTTATCTGTAGCCATCAGAAGTAATTGTGGCCATCACAGTTCAACATGTGTGACATAAAGTGGCATGAATATTGTAAGCCCATTTTGAGAGTCTGAAATTTTTGCATTAATTTAAATTCCCATTCCTTCTCCTCACTCTGCGTCTTAAGTATCACATTAAAACCATAATTCTAATCTTCTTTTCTGTGGTCCTCTCTGGAGATGTTTTGTGCAACTGAAGATCAGTTCTGTTTTTATTATTTGTGAATCTGTGTGTAGTTCATGACGCTGGCTGAGTCTCTGTCCTGTTTCCCCAAATATAGGCCTCCTGTGGCTCGGACATTGCGCACACATAATCCTGATACACCAAATTGTAGACATGCAGGAAAATGTCCCGCCTAATTCTGTTGCACCTGCTGGGACTTTGGGACAGGTTCAATGTCAGCGGTGTGGATGTGACTGCAGGTCTTGCAACTGTTATGAGGCAGGGTATGTGGGTGCCATTTTCTGTTGGGCCTTCAGGGTCATACGGACATTAATACGCGCGGTTGGTGGTTGCCGTATGGAAAAGGAGAGGGGGGGACTGGGAATATGTCTTTGAGTTGTTTGTCCTATGTAGTACAGGGTTGAAGTTCGTGCAATCTTTTAGTAGATCTCCAGCTGTGGGTTGTAGGTTACAACTAGGGGAAGTCGTTCTTCCTTCTGGGTTCTTTGTATGTGAGCAGACAGTTCTCTGTTGATGGGGCCGCTTTGCTGATGTGATTGTCCATAACTTTTGGCCTGTATCCAATGGAGAAATTTGTCCTCAGATCCCAGGAGGTGGATAGATACGTTCTTCCTGTTCAGCCTTAGAGTGGTTTGCATATGGGGCGCACAATCTGTACCCCCATTGAAGTTCCCATCGTGTAGATATAGTGTCCTCTCAAAATTTAAATAGTTGTGGCTGAGTATGAACTGTATTGTGCTGTGTTAATGGTTTGTTGGGAGGTTTAGTTTCCCCGGTGCGTATGACATTGCTGTGCAAACTCCATCCTTTTGTGGGGGTTGATGTTTGTTTACAGGATTCTACATCCTATGGTTGCCAAGTATGGTTGCCCTAGGGAAGTGGACGAGGGCAATTGAGTTTGTTAAGATGATCCGTGGTGTCTGGATGTAACTAGGAGTTATCTGATGACCAGGGGTTTTAGGGAGGATTTTCCACCATACTGAGTTATTACTCTGTCAGTGTCCCAATTCAGAAATGATAGGCCTCAACAGGGTTGCCATCTATGGTGGATCTTGGGGGGGAGCATGTAGAAGCAGCCCGGCTGGGTTCCGTGGGTTGAGCCCTTCTACCTTGCATTCTGGACCTGAGTTGGAGTTATTCAGAAAATGAGGACTGAGGGATTTCTTATTTGACATGGACCTTCCATTACAGACAGCGGTCTATGAGAGATCTGCCCATAAGGGAACCCACCAAACAACCTGGACCCCACGGCTGGGATTTAATGCAGCACTGGATAAATATATTGACTGTTTCAGAAGCAAAGTAAAATCTGAGATCTTGGGGAAAAACTAAGAAACAGGTCCATAAACCTAACCTGCAGGAACAGAAGGGTTATTCACTTCACTGAAAGAAAATCAGACATATTAATAAACAAGCAGACAAAGGGGGTGCAATAGTCATGATGAACACCTCTGACTATTATCCAGGAAGCAAACAGCAGCTGTCAATCCCAGGCCCATTACTCCAAATTGACAGTGATCCACAGAGCCTATATGAAACAAACTAAAGAAATAGTTAAGAAGTTTCACGCAGGTCATGATGCAGGTAGAAGGGCCATCCAGCGAGATCCCAGGCGGGGGCTGCTTCTACATGCTCCCCAAGATCCACAAAGATGGCAACCCTGGGAGGCCTTATCATTTCTGGTATTGGACTCTGACAGAGATATCTCTGGTTGGGTTGGAAAATCTCCTAAAACCCCTGGTAGAGAAACTCCTAGTTACATCCAGGACACACGGATCATCTTAACAAACTATTTGCCCTCGGTCAACCTTCTGAGGGCAATTTAGGCAACCATGGTTGTTGAATCATTGTATACAAACTTACCACAAGGATGGAGTTGCAGCATTGTCAGTCGCACATGGGAAACTAAACCTCCCAACATAAACCAGTAACACAGCTCATACAGTTCTTACACAGCACGACTATTTTAATTTTGGAGAGGAGCCATATTATCTTCAGCGAATGGGAACTTCAATGGGGTACCAATGGTGCGCCCCAGTTGCAAACTTCTTTTATGGCTGATACTGGAAGAGCGTATCTATCCACCTGCACCACCAATCCCTTGATGTTCCTCCGTTACATCGATGATTTTAATTGTAATCTGGACTGCAGCGAGGAGGCAATAATTCATTCCATAATGACTCAAACTAACTTCCACCCCACCATCAACTTATACTAACATATTTCAGAGAGCAAAATCCACTTTCTGGTTACCTACAATACACATCATAGAGCACCAGCTTAATCACATCAGTGTACCAAAAGCCCACTAGACAGAACGGCCTCCTCGGGAATGACAAGCTTTCCACATCCATGCACACAAAACAATCCATTGATATTCAGCCCAGGCTATACGATACAATGTATTTGCTTCGGACAAACAGACTGGACAAACACCTCCTGGATCTGGGACAAAATTCTCAATTGGGTTACAAGGCCAAAATGATGACAATCAAACATCAGCAAAGCGGCCGCATCAACATGAGGAATGGTCTGACTCACATACAAAGAGACCCAGAAGGAAGATCCGACTGCCCATTGTTGGACCTACAACCACAGATGGAGGATCTACGAAAGGATTGCCATGGAAACTTCAACCACTGTTACTACATAGGGCGACAACAGACTCAGAAGACTTTTTCCAGTCCCCCCTCTCCTTTCATTTCGGCAACCACAAACCAGCAGGTATTATTGTCCGGAGGTTGCCCTGAAGGCCCCCAACAGAAAATGGCACCTCACCATGCCTGAAGACACAGGTGCAAGACCATGGCTGGCACATTCACACGCTGACAGTGTACCTGTCCCAACGTACAGCATGTGCACAGAATTTAGGGGGACATGTTTCTGCTGGTATAGCAATGTGGTGTATCTGATTATGTGTGTGCTATGTCCATCACAGGCCTTTATGTGGAGGGGAAACAAGGCCAGAGACTCGTGCCAGCGTTTGAACTCACACAGATTCACTATTATTACACTGCAGAACTGATCTTCCAGTGATGAGGCACAACACTTCGCAGAGATGAACCATTTTATTGAAGATCTCAATATTCTTGTTTTAATGGTACTTTAAGCGCAGAGAGAGAGAAAGGATTGGGACTTTAAATTAATGCAAAATTTTCAGACTCTGCAAATGGGCTAAATATTCATTGCCAGCTTTATGTACATATGTGTGTCAACAGTGTTGGCCACAAATTACTTGCTGTTCGCTAAGATAAGACACAGATTTACTGTTGTCTCTGTCACGCCTCACAAGTTTTCCAGATAGTTGATGTCTTGACCTGCGTATTGAATTCTCTGCTTATATTGCATTTTTGTTGTTGTTTTTATGTAATTCTAGGGACCCTTTGAAGGTCCATGTCTTTTGTGTATAAAAAAGTCTGTGAATTTTCAATTTCTTGTATAACACCATGTCTGAAGAAGGGAGCTAGTTCTCTCGAAAGCTCACCATCAAATATATTTAGTTAGCCTGAAAAAGGTATCGCCTGATTTCTTCACTATTCTGCTATTTATTTTAAAGTGCCATTAGTTTCAGGGCATTGTATATTCAAGGGGGGTTACGTACATTACATACAAAATAACTCAACACACACCCATCAATGTCTAAACCGCTGGCAACAAAAGTGAGTACACCCCTAAGTGAAATATGAAGATTGACAAAAAAAGTGCCCAAAGTGTCACTATTTTGGGTGGCCACCATTATTTTCAGCACTGCCTGATTTCTCTTGGGCATGGAAGTTACTAAAGTTTTACAGGTTGCCACTGGAATCCTCTTCCAATTCTCCATGATGACATCACAGAGCCACATTCTATTTGAGGATGCCCCAGAGATGCTGAATAGGGTTTAGGTCTAGAGACATGCGTGACCAGTCCAGTACATTTACCTTCATTTTCTTTAGAAAGACAGTGGTCATCTTGGAGGTGTGTTTGGGGTGGTTATCATGTTGGAATATTGCCTTGCATTCCAGTTTCCTAACGGAGGGGATCATGCTCTACTTCAGTATGTCATAGTACATTCATGGTTCCCTCACCGAACTGAAGCTCCCCACAGCCAGCAGCACCTTACAGCCCCAAACCTTTGGGGCACTTTCACCACCATGCTTGACTGTAGGCAAAACACACTTGTGTTTGTACTCCTCACCTGGTTGCCATCACAGACACTTAATACCATCTGGACCAAATAGGTTTATTTTGGTCTTTTTCAGACAAAAAGAACATGGTTTGTGTTAATCCCATCTGTCCTTAGTATGGTTGTCTTCAGCAAACTGTTTGCAGGCTTTCTTGTGCATCATCCTTAGAAGACGCTTCCTTCTAGGACGACAGCCATGCAGACCAATTCGATGCAGTGTGTGGCATATGGTCTGAGCAGGATGACTCCCCTCTGCTTTAACATCTGCTGCAATGCTGGTTGCACTCAAATGCCTATTTTGAAAAGACAATCTCTGGATATGTCACTGAGCACGAGCACTCAACTCCTTTGGTCAACCATGGCAAGGCCTGTTGTAAGTGGAACCTGTCTTGTTAAAGGCCACCGTGCTGCAGCTCAGTTTCAGGGTGTTGTCAATCTTCTTATAGCCCAGGCCATCTTTATGTAAATCAACAATTCTTCTTTTTAAATTCTCAGACAGTTCTTTGCCATGAGGTGGTTTACTCATTTAGGGGTGTACTCGCTTGTGTTGTGAGCAATTTAGACATTGATGGCTATGTGTTGAGTTATTTTTAAGGGGCAGCCAAAATTTACAATGTTATAAAAGCTGTAAATTGACTACCTTCAGATGTATTAAAGAAATAATATCTTCAGTGTGTACATGAAAATATATAATTACAAATTTTTACAATATATGTGAGAGGTGAGGTGTACTCACTTTTGTGAGATACTGTATATAAACTATGTGCCACTGACATTTTAGAATGCTTACTTCCGAACGGTGATTTCAGCCAATGACATGTGACCACTGCAGCCAATCAGTGGCTGCTGTTGTCACGTGGAAGTTTGGGGTATAAAAGAATGTATTAATAAAGTTTTTTTTTTCTTTTTTATTAATTAGGGCTTGTTCACACGGCGTTTTTATGATCCGTTTTACGGATCCGCAAAACTGATCAAACAATTGTCAGTGGGATTAACATTGAGTTGAATGGCAAAAGCGCATCGCTGTTCCCACGGGAGATCAGCGATGCGCTTTTGAGAGCTCTTCTGCACTGCGCTTTTCGCATCCGCTTTAAGAATTGACATGTCAATTCTTCTTGCGGTTTACGCAAGTGAAAGCCCATAGGAGATAATGGAATCCGCTTTTGGCACCTGTCCAAACGCGCCCCACACTCCGGGTACGGATCAGCTGCGCTGTTCATCCTGAATGCGTATGCGAAACGCGCACTGGGAGGCTGGACGGGGATCGCTGGAGAGGTGTGTGGTGGCAGCGGGAGCGCAGATGAGCGGCGGGTGGCGGCAGCGCAGGTGAGTGGCGGCAGCGCAGGTGAGTGGCGGCAGCGCAGGTGAGCGGCGGCAGCGTAGGTGAGCGGCGGCGGCAGCAGCGGGCGGCGGGAGAGCAGGTGAGCGGCGGCGGCAGCAGCGGGCGGCGGGAGCACAGGTGAGCGGCGGGAGCGCAGGTGAGCGGCGGTGACAGTGGAGGAGCTGCGGGGCTGACATCTAGTGGAGGAGCTGCGGGTCTTTTAAATGAACGGAGGAGCAGGTCTTTTAAATGAACGGAGGAGCGGGGCTTTTAAATGAACGGAGGAGCGGGGCTTTTAAATGAACGGAGCTGCGGGGCTTTTAAATGAACGGAGCTGCGGGGCTTTTAAATGAACGGAGCTGCGGGGCTTTTAAATGAACGGAGTTTCGGGGAGGGAGAGAGAGAGAGAGAGAGATTTTTTTTTTTCTTCTTCTTCTTTCAAAAAACGCATCCGGAAAGCGGATGCGTAAACAGCAAGTGAAAAAGGATTCAAAACGGATCCAAATAAAGTATCCAATGCTGCGTTTTGCGGATCCGCTTTCCGGATACGCTTTTCAAGTGCCAAAAACGGATCCGTAAAAAGGATCCAAAACGCCGTGTGAACAAGCCCTTAAAACTATTATCAGCAGCTACTGTGGTGATATCCCATTCAGAAGTAAATAAAGAACTGAAGACAGATTTTACAGAGCCAGTGCTGGAACTGAGGTGATCCTAATTAGCTATTTTTATTATGTACAGGACAATTCCTTTTTTTTTGTACAGTGAAATGTTCCACAACTTTCTAATATACCTTGTGGTTGGACACATACGGAATAAGGCCTCTGTGAAGAGACTGTATATTAGTCCTTTCTATCCAACAGCTCATGCTATAACATCATTTTTGCTAACAAAAATGACCAGAGATAAGAAATTCGCTGGCTCAGGCCCTTACGTGCAATCTAAAAGACTAAAGGAAGTTGCTTGCTTTGTTCACTAGGGAAAACAATAGATGATAAGAAGCCCAATGTGTCTGGACACCCAGCAAACAACTTTGTATAGAGCCTAGAAGATCAGGTGACCCAAGGGGTTTGGCTATTTTCAAGGAATTCTTTCATCTCTCTGGCCCTCCATCTAAGGCTCTTTCACCTCCTCCCGAGGCTTTCAACAAGAACTAGGAAACATGGGACATGCACTGAGACTAAAGTTGGAAGGGAAGAAGATAGACAAAGTACAGCAAAAGATCATAGGGGTTGTAGTTTTATTGGGCCGCTGCTGCTCAGCTGCAGAAAAGGGAGGACACACATAGCACAGTAAAATAATCAGCACAGAAAACATCACAAGAAGATGAATTAGGCAAGCAATATGAGATTTTTGTTGTTGTTGGTTTGCTGAATAAACCCTCTAAGGTAGAATTAGTTCCCCTTACCTAATGGGTCCTTGTGCGCTTACGCAGGTTGCAAAAGTGTCCACATCTACTACTAAAAGATCTTCTAACAATGAGTAGGAACTGGAGCCAAAAACCGAATACAGACCAAATACTTCTCCCAGCTAAGATTTTGCTGCAGTTGTTTTCAGCCTAGACAATCTTGCATCATTTTAACAGCTTGACTGTGAGGCGGATATGAGTAGCCTTTACCGATAAAGTGTTGTGTAGTTGAGACCAGGTGAGAGATTATATTTGTCTGCAATTAGATACGGCTCTTTTTTGCTGTCACCTAAAACATATCAGCAACGTTTATTTTGTTCGTTACTTTGGTTGACAAAACTGTTGGGAGACTGAATCTATCTGAAAAGGCACGGCTATAATTAAAAGGGTTTTCTCTCTACAAAGATCATAGTTGACCAAAAATCTAAGCATGTCCGTCCTTGGTTACCATAAGCAAAGTGCTATGGTTTGTTTAGTGCTTGAGAACGAAGTGAGAGATATGGTCGGGTTACGCCCAGGTCCCGCCCCCGGTTGTGATCGGGAACGCATGTCCGAGGGAGATGCAGGAAAGAGGTCGCGGACGGGAGCATGCAGGTGGACATGTGCACGGACGAGAGAGAGAGAAAGAAAAAAAAACACACATATCTTTCCCGGGGTTCTGAATGTCAAATGAGAAAGATAAAGAAAAACAAACACCCATCTTTCCCAGGGTCCTGATTATCTCATGAGAGAAGGAAAAACAAACACCCATCTTACCCAGGGTCCTGAATGTCTTATAAGAGAAGGAAAAACAAACAACCATCTTTCCCAGGGTCCTGAATGTCAAATGATAAAGAAAAACAAACACCCATCTTTCCCACAATCCTGAATGTCAAATGAGAGAGATAGAGAAAAAAAACACCCATCTTTCCCAGGGGCCTGAATGTCGAGAGAGACAGAAAAAAACCCCATCCTTCCCAGGGTCCTGAATGTCGAGATAGAGAAAACCCATCTTTCCTGGGTCCTGAATGTCGAGAGAGATAGGAAAAAATACCCATTTTTCCCAGGATCCAGAATGTCGAGAGAGAAAAAACACCCATCTTTCCCAGGGTCCAGAATGTCAAATGAGAGAGAGAAAAAATCACCCATCTTTCCCAGAGTCCTAAAAGTCAAATGCACATCCTAGTTAAAAAGTATGTAGAGGGACTTCCGGTTCCGGCGCCGACATGAGGTGACGTGCGGAGTGGAGCTCCGAGACGGCATAGCACTCACCTGACAGATTTAACTGCCAATCAACCCTGGAATCACTGCTCGCAGGGGGAAGACGACAGCGGGAGTCACCCGAGACCAGAGAGGACGCGAGAGACCGATCTGGCTGGCGGCAGGCAGCTGCGTGATACACGGTGCCGGCGGACGGTGACATACCCTGACAGACGGGAACAGAGGATCTGTTGAGGAGCGGCAGCGGAAGCAGGTGACGGGGTCCCGGGATGGTCCGGAGCCTTAGCCCTTCAGGGCAAATTTGCAATAATCCGACCGGGTACTCAGCGGAGTGCGGGGGAGGACGCGGCAGATAGCGGAGGTGAGAGGAGAAACAAAGAGCGCGAAAAATACCCGCCATTTGTTCAGACGCCAAGGAAGGGGCAATACAGCGCTCCCTCTCTATAAGCTCCACGTGGGACTTTGTGACCGCTTTTAAACACAGCCCAAGGCAGAGAAGCCTGATCAGCCACCTCCTGCTCAGCCCTCTCATTACCCAGCTCTCACCCTGTGGCAATTGACTCACCCCAATCTTTTGCATCTTGACACCCCAGTCATATAATATAATATAAACCCTGCTTTACAGGACTGAAATCAACCAACTGCTCCTAAGTGGTACTTAAAATCCTACCACACACCAGCCATTTCTCTTTAAAATTTATGGACCGCTACATACTAAAAATGGAAAAGTCAAAATCAGCTAAACAACAAGGAAAAGGGGGAAAGGGGATCCTGGCTGACCCAGAAAGCACTGAAAGCTCACTAACAGCGCCAGAATGGGAAAGCACCCCTTCCACGCCACTAGACTATCCGGCTATCCCTTTGAGAAATCTGGCAGAGGGAAAAGAACCTCCTCCGGAGGATAGTTACAAGAAAATTGCGACAGAGGTCGCCCGACAAATAGCCCCCGACCTCCAGGCAACATTAGCAGCTACCGTTGCCAATACGTTCGACCAGCTCAAAGGAGATATAAGGGAACATGGCGACAGGCTGGAAGAATTAGAGTTCAAAGTCCAGTCCCTGGAAATGGATGCTGATGCCCTTAGAGCTCAATTACAGGAGGTCACATCAGACAACAAGCGCCTAATTGATAAGATTGAGGACTTGGAAAATCGCTCAAGGCGAAACAATTTACGCATCATAGGGCTGCCGGAGGCTATCCCTCAAAGCAGTCTGGTCTCGCTGTGCGAACGTGACATCCCTGAACTCTTAGGCATATCTACACCATGCGTAGTAGAAAGAGCACATCGCATAGGGCCTAATCTAAGGGGGGACAGAAACACAAACCAAGCTGCAATCAACACTTCCAGCGGCAGACCTCGACAAGTCATTGTCAGATACCTAAATTACGCTGATAAAGCTGAAATCCTACGATCCTTCAAAAAGATGAAAGTGAACCTCCTATTTCAAGGTTTCAAATTACTAATATTTGAAGACTTTTCGGCGGAAGTTGTAAAACGACGCAAGGCATTCTCAAGCATGTGTACAGAACTGTTCCGCAGGCAAGAAAAATTCCCAGTACTGTACCCAGCAGTCCTGCGGGTCTTCCACAAAAATGGGTCCACATCTACTTTCCATTCGCCGACGGAAGCACAAGCCCTGCTGGAAAAAATGCACCAGACAACATGATCACCCTCACCACCAGGCTCCCCGAGATCAGTGGAGCCACACTTTCCAATAACACAAAGAGAAAGTCGGGAGCAAGTTCCACCCAGACCCCCCAACCAGCCCGAAAGAACCGCGTAAACGCTCAGCCTCTGCATTGGGATCATGACTCTGACAAGTGACAACAGGTTTTAAGCTAGGGAGGGAAGGGGAATGCGGCTTTGGTCTGTGAGCAGTTGCAGGGTTCTCATTAGATGGCAAATGCCAGTCTGGGGAAAAAATAATTGTTTCTATACTTCTACACCTAATGTTGGGAAGAAGAGAAGTCTGTAAGCACAAATTTTTGGAGGAAGTATTTGCTGTACTCTCTTCCTCCACATGCTGTATTATCTATGTTGTTATGTTGTACCTGTTTTGGTTCTTTAAGTTCCGTGGGAGAGACAACCTGATACGTTCCACTGTGGTCACAACTACAACACTGTATACAATGGTTCCACCGGTCCACAGGCTAATCCCCCTTACTATCCCTAATGATTAGAATTACATCATGGAATGTTAAGGGCCTTCGTTCGCCTGAAAAACGGCACATGGTATTAAGGCACTTAAAAAAACTGGGGACGGAAATAGCCATGCTCCAAGAAACCCATCTGGAGGCCGATGACTACCATCGCCTCAAACGGCTATGGGTCGGACAGGTCTTGGGATCCCCAGCTGTGGGAAAGAAATGTGGGGTGATCATTTTGATACATAAAAATTTAGCGTACAAACTGATAGATCAATCACACGATTCTGAGGGAAGGTTTAAAGTCAACAATAGCAATAGCAGACACCAAAATATCACTATACAATGTTTATCCCCCAAGTCTGGACAGCAATACTTTCTTCCAATCTTTATCAGGGAAAAATCCTCACTGTGTGTTCCACTCAAAATTGTTGGTGGCGATTTCACACAGTCAATAATGCTAGAGAGGATAGAACGACAAGATCATTAACTAAGGAAGTAGTCCTGGGAAATCTCCTGGAACAAGCTAACTTAACAGATATATGGAGGACCCTCCATCCCGAAGGAAGGGAATATACCTTCTTCTCCCCCCCTATTCATCATGGTACGCATAGACTATCTGTTGACCTCCGCTCCGATGTAAAAACAGAGTTGTCTCGGCGACAATTGGAGATCTGGTTATATCTGACCACATCCAATTGTGCTGGACAAAACCCGATATTACCCCAAGGGGGTCAGAATATATCTGGCGCTTCCCATCATATCTTTACAACGATGAGGAATTTGGTAATAGTTTACGAGGTTGGTGGCTAGAATATAAACAAACAAAAATTTAGAACACGAATCAACCCCTCAACCTTTTTTTGGGGAAACGGCGAAAGCAGTGCTAGGGGGGGGAGACTTATCTCTAAAATTAAACGGCAAGGAAAAAAAAAAAGTGGCAACTAAATTGAGTGAGCTGACCCGTGAGCTTCGGGAGGCAAAATACAGCCTTCCAAAAATCATCCTAAACGTGAATCCAGGGAAAATGGGAGAGTTCTAGAGGGGAATATGAATATTGGCTGGCCCAAAGGGAACGCTCAAAGAAGTCACTACGTGTTCCCAACTTTTCAAATTTGGCAACAAACCTGGGAAACTACTAGCTAGACTGGCTAAGGGGACACTGACTCAAAATTCGATCTACTCCCTAAAAGATGAGAAGGGAAACATACAGTTTTAGAGGGGAAAACATTGTAGACACTTTTTAAAAAATTTTACTCTAACTTATACCACAAATCAGGGCATTTAAAACCCAAGAGGAAGCAAATTTTTGGCTAAAGATAGAGGACTTCCCAGATTATCGCAGGAGGACAGGGAATTCCTGGGAGCCCCTATAACAGAAGACCTACTTAAGCAAAACAATTCAAAAAAATGGCAAATCAAAAAGCTCCCGGGTCCGGATGCTTCACTGTAGAATTTTTTAAGATAATTCTCCCGGAAATCTCACCAGCATTGGTTTCCCTCTATAACTCCTTTCTTCAGGGGATGCAATCCCAACCCATATGAATGAGGCACAATTCGGGTACTTCCAAAGCCAGGAAAAACCCATACTATACCAAATTCATACCGTCCAATATCACTCATAAATGTGGATATCAAAATACTATCTAAAATACTAGCAGATCGTCTGGCGATCTTGTTACCTGCTTTGATCCAAGACCACCAGGTGGGCTTTATCAAAAATAGATCCGCAATAACAAACATTTCGCAAGGTCTTAACCGTCCTAGATGACATCAAGTCCCCCCCCACAGACATTCCTTCCCAGCTCTGCTGTCGATAGATGCTGAGAAGGCTTTCGACAGTGTGAGCTGGGAATGGATGGGAAAAGTGCTGGACACAATGGGCTGTGAGGGCCCCTTTAGACAATATATCTCGTCTTTATATAAAAGCCCTTCGGCAAGGATAGCCATCCCGGGCTTCTTGTCTTCTCCTTTTGGTCTGGGAAGGGGTACGAGGCAGGGGTGTCCCTTATCTCCTCTGCTCTTTAATTTAGCAATAGAACCGTTGGCAAGATACATTAACAAACTGAAAGAATTTGGGGGAATAAAAGTAGGTAATCAATTTTTAAAAATCGCAATGTTTGCGGACGATCTAATATTCTTTTGTGCAGACCCAGCTAAAGAAATCCAGTTGATAATAGATACTTTAAACAGATTTGGTGTCAGTTCAGGTTTCAAAATCAACGTCAATAAATCGGAAATACTGGATCTCACACCCCCAGGTTCAGGGCCCTCGAGACCACTGAAACATCTCCCAGTTGCTGTGCAGAAGACTATCACGTACCTAGGCATTAAAATAGGGAAAACACCAGACTCCTTATATAATCTCAATTTTCCACCAGTGATCCACAAAATCTGCTCTGAAATTTTAAAAAGGTTGGTCCCATCTACCATACCCCTTTTTAGCCCCTTGCCACCTATCAAGATGATTAGCTTCCCAAGGATTTTATACCACCTTCAAACAATCCCACTACTATTGAAACATACCTGTATAAATACACTTCAATCGGCTTTCACTAAATTTATCTGGAGACATAAACGACCGAGAATTGCACTAGCGAAATTGATGTTGCCAAAGGACAAAGGGGGGATGAACCTTCCTGACATCCGCACTTACAACTTGGCAGCATTGCTCAGACATGGCATAGACTGGGTAAAAGGTTCCTCTTATTTCTCAAACACGACTCTGGAATCCGGTCTTGTAGCTCCATGGAACCTCACTGCTTTGTTGCACACACCCTATAGGGTACTCCCGGATGTAGCTAAAAAAGAGTTGGTAGTGGAGGACACGATAAGTGCCTGGAAAGCTGCTAGAAAACTTTTCAAACTCCATTCCAATCCAGTAGATATCTGACATGGCAAGGACACCCCGAGTTCGTCCCGGGAACAAGGACTATCAGGGCTGATTTCCCTTGGAGTTCCAAGGGATTGGACCCAAAGCACTATTACTGATAAACAAATCAGGATCCAGATTCTACACATTTGGGGAAATCCAGTCAAAATTCAATATTGACAACTCTCAGTTTCTGGCATATCAAAAATAATAAGCTTTTTTCGGTTAAGATTGGAAACCCCACAAAGGTGACTAAACTCAACTTGTTTGACACATTAATGGGAAATTCAGCTTACTAATTTCATTATCACGTCTCTATAACAATCTAAGATGGCCAGTGATTCTGAGTATTTAGGTGGATTGTTTGGGAAATGGGGTCGTGACTTTCAGGACATGGCTATAAAAGGGAAATTTTTGAAGGCTGGGAAACACATTAGAAAGGCTTTGGTAAACGAATCCTGGAGAGACACCTATTTTAGATTGGCTCATAGGGCTAATACGGGTTCAATATTTTACCCCATCCAATCCTTCCCAAATAGAATAACGGCATGCCCAAAATGTTCCCTAGCCCTTACTGACTGAAACATGGAATATGGTCATGCCCAGCAACTCAAGCGTTTTGGCTGGAATTGACTCTATTACTAAAAACTAAGCTTTCTATCATTATACCGATAGACCCACTACAGATCCTATTCCATAACTTCCCGGTGGTGAGGGTGGAAAATAAAGTCAAACGTTGTAACAAAGCAACCCATATCATCTTGATGGCTGCCAAACGCTGCCTCTTAAGTTCATGGCTAGAACCTCAGGCTCCGTCAATCACCACGGTGATTTCGGTGGTAAAACACCATCTACGGATGGACAAACTAGCCATGATTCATAATAAAGAGGCACAAACAGGAAAATTTTTTCGAACTTGGCACCACTTTATCTCGGCATTCTTATCGGATACCGAGATACAAGGTCTTATGAATTCGTTTTTGGAAACATCATGGTATCTAAAACAAAGACTTGCAGGATCCTTGGGGAGGCTCCAGGTACAGGGCTAGGGAATTCGAGTAAACGTTAAAAATGAAGTGTTGACAGAATGGAACAGGCAGCACAAAAGTGACTCTGTAGTGGAACTCTTTTACTTGGAGATTGTGGTTGTTAGCTCTCACGGAACTACAAACTGTTATTTAATTTGTTGGTTACTGTTTATGTCTTGCACCAGTACATGTATCGTCAACAGACTCCGTTCTAACCAGAGAAACTGACTTTCCTAGCAATAGTGACTAAAAGACTTTGGTCTAGAACGAATGATTGAAGATGACAGACCTCGCCATCTTAGCAAAATCTGTGCATGATGTGTCTGTATCATAATGTCAGTTGGGCGAATAAGCAAGCCTTCTGTTGAAAATCTGTGAAATAATATTTTTGAAAATAAAATTTTCTTGATTTAAAAAAAAAAAAGTATGTAGAGAGAGCGAGAAGAACCTCTCCCTTCCCCCAGCTCACACAGAATGAATTATCACGTGCAAGTGGAGGTGATGCGACGGAGTGTGTGTGGGGGGGTCAGATTCACCAACTGTAATCAGAGGTACAATAATATGCGGGCTATATCACTGTGAGAGAGAGAGCGACAGAAAAAAAATCACCCATCTTTCCCAGAGTCCTGAATGTCAAATGCCTATTCTAGTTACAAAGTATGTAGAGAGAACAAGAAATGTAGATGTACACTATCGAGTTACACTTAGCTTTTCACTCCCAAAGACAGCTGTGAACTTCTCCCTTCCCCCAGCTCACACACAATGAATCTCACGTGCACACTTTGGGGCGTGTCTGCAGAGAGTGAAGATACGCCCTGCTGGGAGGAGAAACACGCCCCTCCATTTCACAAGCTCTGCTTAGCAACCAGTATAAAAGGCTGCCAAATGATGAAACGATAAAACCCCTTTAAGAAAAAGCCAGACTCATTCAGGTATTCGGATTGGTGCCCCTTACTAGTGTTGCTCGAATAGCTTTCTGTTCAATTTGCCAGATGTTTGGCCAAACTTATCAAACTATTTGGGATATCAGAAATTCCAAACGCAAATCCCTAACCCTAAACCCAACATTGGCTAAGGGTTGCGGGTGAATTTTTTTCTGTGAATGTTGCCATTATTTGGTGCAAAAAGAAAAAGCTGATATCCAGGTCGAATTTAACAGTGACTAAATCTAAATTGCAACACTACCTCTCACCTACAAAGTGATACACAAAATTCTCTGGATACTGGTGTGGATACATGGACCTATTCCGGATACTGGCCTGCTCTGCTCTTGCGTAGCTTCTGTTGGGTGGGGACCTCGATTTCTCCATCATGAACATTGAGCTTGCTGACAAAATACCATCTATTCTTGTTATTATTAAAAGTCTTCTTGCTGGTGCCCGTGATGCTCCCACTCACCATCTGTGGTACATGTCCTGCCAGCCCTTAAATTTTGCACTGTGACCTTTAATGTGCCAGTTATGCCTATTGTTTATACATTGTCTATGCATTCTGTGATGAGATGGCATGCACGTCTAACACATCCTGTATAAATAATGGCTAATTAGTATATAGGAATAATAATTAATAATAAATATCTGGATCCCAATGCAGAAACTAATGTGATGATCAAAGCAAAGGTTATTGCAATGAACACTGAACAATGAAAGGCAATCTACATCTGCCCGCACATTGTGTGTATCGCATCTCTGTGTATTTAGCTGGTGTACCCTGTCTGCTGCCACTGTACTTGTGTTAACATTCGTCCCGATGCTGCAGGCGTCTGTAACTGATAGTTGTCACACAAAAGGCATTAACATGAACCTACTGGATTGGGTTTCCTTTGATTAATTATGTATTTCTGCTTCATATTTAGAAGTCATTGTGACTCAAATTAAAACCACATGATCCAAAGAATGTTCAGCCAGGTATCCGAGAATTCCCCATCTGGACACAGGGGATTCTTGCTGCACAGACGTATGGTTTCTTGTAGATAATACACAGGTTTTTATGTATTTCACTTAAAAGGGTGTTCACACCATAGGCTTTGATGGCACATCAATAGGATATGGCATCAATGTGTGATAGGTGTGGGTCCCACCTCTATGACTCGCACAACTTTCTATTCTCTTTTATGGGAGTGCCGAGTACATCTAAACACAATGGGACCAGCACCTGTAGCTGTTGGCTAAAGATTAAAGAGGACCTGTGACATCTACTGACAGGTCTGTTTCAGTAAATCATTGTGTTCCCTGTGAAATAACAATTCTGGAGCATCTTCTCTTATAACTATATGTTGTTCTGTTCCTCTGTTACTCCTCCTAGAAATGTATTATTGAATCTGTCAGATGGGTGTTACCATTGGGGGTTGTCCCTGCACAGTCTGACATTGTCCAATAAGTGCTGTCAGTCAATGACCCTTCCCCCCTTGAAATATGAAAAGTTAACAGTGATGTCTATGTTAAGCCAAATAGTGATGTTACATAGGTGTTACCATCCTAGTTTTCAAAAGGGTGTATCTCTGCAAGTACTGACTGTTAACATGGATTTGACAATTTTAGACTATACACGGACATATCCCCAATTAGCAACACCCAGCTAACAGATTCAGTAGTAAATTTCTAGAAGGAATAACAGAGGAACAGCACAACATAGAGTTATAGAGAATTATTTCATAGTTAAGGTCTGGTTCACATCTGCGACAGAGGTTTAGTTCAGAACCTCCATTACAGAGGTAAAACTGGACTCCATTGACTACATTCCGCGTGTCCATTGTTTTCCATATTTCCCGACAGGGTTCCAAATTGATCTTCTGACGCTGATGTGAACTAGACCTTAAAGTGGTTTTCAAGGACATACAAAGCTTGTTGGTCTGCTGGGGAGTGATTAGAAATAAAAGAAAAAAGTATACTCACCTCTGTGATGCTCCCATTCTGTCCTGGTGGCCGGTGGTGATTTGCTGCACATAACATGTGAACGATGAATGTTCACTGTGCAGCTGAAATAGCAGTTCTGGAACATCTTCTCTTATAACTCTGTGTTGTGCTGTTCCTCTGTTATTCCTCCTAGAAATATATCACTGAATCTGTCAGATGGGTGTTACTAATCCAGTTTTCAAAGGGGTGTGTCCATGCGTACACTGACTGTCCACAGGGATTGCACAATGTCAGACTTTGCAAGGACACATCCCTAATGGTAACACCCAACTGACAGATTCAGTAATATATTTCTAAAAGGAATAACATAGTAACAGAACAACACAGAGATACAAGAGAAGATGCTCCAGAACTGTGATTTCATAGGGATCACAAGAATAAATTTAAACAAACATGCCAGGAACAGACATGGGTGCTCTGTAACAACTTGGGGCGTCATGTATGTATGGGGCTGTGCCAGAAGTCTGGCGTCTTTTTAGCCCGAAAAAGAGCCCCGTTCGCTATATTCTTAAACAGGCACACTCCAATATTAGGCGCGTTATAAAGCACCCACAGAACTTTGTAACGCGCCTGAGATCGGGCGGCGTGCTGGAGGCGTGTCGCAATACAACCGTATGAAACTACACATGTATGCCTTTTATCGGCACATCCAGGCGCATTACTGCTGGAACAGGTAGAGGACTTTAAAAGTGGTTTACCTGAGCCAGAAGTGTCACTTTGTAGGTAGAAAGCGCTAAATCTATGACCCGCAGTAGAACAGGTTCACAGATTCTTGCACACTCTACGCTACTAAGGCGCACCAAAAAAATTGTGTCTGGATGCCAAAAATCATACATGTCGCCCATTATCTCCTGAACTACCCTAACCCCAGAAAATGATATGTATTTCAATAGGGAGAGGGAATAATACGATACTCTACTCCTCAACGAGCAAATTATTTCCCTAAGACAAAGAATTGTTCATGTTGAAATTTACTGCTGCCCCCATACACATTACTTCATCAGCTGAGTCACCCAAAACTGACATGTTCAGCCAACTTTAATCTATTGTGTATGCCCTCTATCAGGCCAAACAATTATTCATCCAATACACCATCATCACAGATAATTTCAGTTTTTAATTCCACTGCATTCATTTCAATAGTTGATTAACCCTGTATATTAAGGAGGATGTGTCCAGTGTTGGTCTGACAGGTCATTCTCTCTAGGTATAAATTAATGGGGTTGTCCACCTCCTTTCAGAAAAAAATTGAAAATCGTCCCCAACTGTATTAAATTATAAAAACATGTTTAATCCACCAAGGCAGTCAATCACTGATTATGGCCACTGATTGGCTGCAGCAATCACATGCCGACCAGATATTAAAAATAAAACACTTATTTTATTTTTTCGTCGGCGTTATATAACAGTACTCACCTCTCTCCCCCGCTGCTCTGACGAGGCTCTAACTGCACTCTGTCTTCTTCCATCAACGCCACCTGAGCTGGGTACTCTGGAGAGCTGCAAGCCTGCCTGCGGCCTTCTGGAGTACTCAGCTGAACAGGGAGCACTTTCTACTGTATGCGTTTCCAGAGGAGGCGCATACAGCTGTATAGATCGCCGCTGGCGGTCTGGGTCCACGGCAGTGTAGTGTGCTGGCTGCAAAATGTTACAATATTGTATATATCTGGCTGGGTGCAGGGAGGGGTCAGATTCAGTCTGTGTGAGAGCTTCATGGAATAAAGCAACCAGCCTAAATTCTGTCCTGTGTTCATACACTACATTTTGGCGACGAGGATGGCGAGGTTCCTGGATTTACCGGCTATGGGACCTTTTGATGTGTCTGGAGACCACACTAGTCTGTCACAGCGCTGGGACAAGTGGAAAAAGGGATTCCAGTTCTATGTTACAGCCACAGGAGTGACTGCACCTGCTCAGAAGAGAGCCATGTTACTGCATCTAGCTGGGCCAGAAGTCCAGGAAGTGCCCCCTCTGTTGCCAGGTAGTGCGCCCTCTGATGCCAGGTAGACCCCCCCATTGTCGCCAGGTAGTGCCCCCTCTGTTGCCAGGTAGCCCCCCCCCATTGTAGCCAGGTAGTGCCCCCTCTGTTGCCAGGTAGACCCCCCCATTGTAGCCGGGTAGTGCCCCCTCTGTTGCAGGTAGACCCCCCCATTGTAGCCAGGTAGTGCCCCCGTATAACTAATAAAAATAATATAATAAAAGCCAATTACCTCACCAGGCTCCTGCAGCTCCGGACATCTCCCGGCCGACTGAGTAGTCTCAGCGTCGCAGGGGGAGTGAGTGCAGCTGCGCGTCACACCCCCTGCGACACTGAGGTGTATGTACAGCGTGCACCGGCGCATACAGGGGGAGAAGGGAGGAGAGGAACGATCCATCCTGCCTCCTCCCCGCACACCGACGCTGTACATACAGGGGGAGAAGGGAGGAGGGGAACGATCTTCTGCCTTCTCCCTGTATTTGCTGACTGACTGTGCGGCTGCGGCCGCACAAGTCAGTGAAACTCGCTGGGCGCCGCCTGTAGAAGCGCTACTCTTGCGCCGCAGTCCCCCCGCTGCCTGCTGGCGGCGGGAGGAATGCCAACTCTGCCGGGAGGGCGGGGGACCCCCATTAGCGGGACCCCCCGCCAAAAGTGGGAGAGTTGGCATGTATGATTATGAGACAGCAATGAAAAGACTGAGTGAGTACTTTGAGCCAAAGAAAAATATTCCATATGAAAGATATCAGTTTAGACAGGCTGTACAAGAAGTGGGAGAAACCATTGACAGTTATGTGACTAAACTGAAGTATCTTGCAAAGTCTTGTGATTTTGGGACTGTAACAGGGGAAAGATAATCAGAGATCAGGTTAATTGAGAAATGTCCTCTGCTCACCTCAGAAGAAGGTTATTGAGAGAACCAAGTCTCACACTGTTAATCTGCAAGAGATTGCAAGAGCTATTGAAGTGTCTGAGCTACAGGCCCTGCCCCATTGAAGACAAAGCGACTGCGTCAGTCAATGCAATGTCCAAACCTACCTATGAAATTTAGGAACACCGGGAATAGAAAAGAAAGGGAATTTTCTGTAACCTGTAGTAAATGTGGCAGAGCAGCCACAGAAGTCAGAATTGTGCTGTGGTGCAGGATAAAACATGCTTTATTTGTGGACAGATGGGCATTTTGCGGCTGTGTGTAGAAATGCAACCACAGGAAATAAAACCAAAGGATTACATGCAAAAGTAAATGTCATAGCTGCAGATAAAGAATCTGATTGTGAATATATATACTCGCTGAGCTCCCAGCAAGCTGGGACAATACCCATTAAGATTGGTGATACAGACTTCACAGTACTGATTGATTCTGGAGCTACCTGCAATGTTATGGACTTAGCTTCTTGGAACACTCTAAAAAGCAGAGAAAATCACCTTAAATTATGCAACACCAATAAACGGATTTACACGTATGGCTCTAGTACTCCACTACAACAAAAAGGGCAAATTTCTACACTTCTGTACAAATACAGGGGACTAGATCTCCATTGGGGACTGAATTCTATGTTGTGGATGGCACAGGATCCCCTCTGCTAGGCCGCAGAACTGCTATGGAACTGGGCATACTAAAGATTGGACTTGATGCAGACAGTGCAAATGTGAACATGTTGTCTCCTTCTATTTCTTCACTGAAAGAGGAATTTTAAGGCTTGTTTCTTGGGTTGGGAAAAGCTAAAAGATTTTCAGCTACACTTCACATTGACCCACATGTAAAACCTATTGCACAACCAAATGCGTAGGTTTCCTTATAGCCTGAGATCACCTGTGGAGAACAAGCTTGCAGAACTACTGGAACTTGATATCATTGAACCAGTGGAAGGACCCACCCCCTGGGTATCTCCATTAGTTGTTGTACCAAAGGGAACTGATATTCGGATCTGTGTAGACATGAGACGTGCTAACCAAACTGTACTCAGACAAAAACAACCAATACCCACAATTGAAGATGTTCTGAAAGAGATGAATGGGGCAAGTGTTTTCAGCAAATTGATTTGAAATGGGGTTATCATCAAATTTAATTGACCCCGGCATCTAGAATCATTACAACATTCGCAAGCCACAAGGTCTTTTTAGGTACAATGAGACTGATGTTTGGTGTATCCTCAGCACCTGAGGCCTATCAACATGTGATTCAGCAAGTGTTACAGGGGTGTGAAGGCACACATAATATTTCTGATGATATAATTGTGTGGGGAACAAACACACAGGAGCACGACGAACGTCTCTGTGCAGTGCTGAAACGCTTACTGATGAAAGGACTGACTTTAAATGAAAAGAAGTGCAAATTTCAAATGAATAAGATGACTTTCATGGCCACGTGCTGTCTGACAAAGGGATTGGTCCGGAGGACAGTAAAATCAAAGCTGTGTCTGATGCTAGAAACCCTGAAAACCCTGCAGAAGTGCGAAGCTTTCTTGGGTTAGTGAATTACTGTGCAAAGTTTATTCCAGGTATGGCGGCTGTCAGCGAACCCCTGAGACAGTTAACCCGCAAAACGTCCCTTGGAAGGGGGGTTTTCTGAACAAAACGCATTTAATGAACTTAAGAACGGCTTCCCTGTGCCACAACTTTAGCCTATTTCAATCCTACTGCACAAACTCAAATTATTGTCGATGCCAGCCCTGTAGGACTAGGTGCCATCTTAGTACAAAGGCAGAGCACAGGCGACTACAGACCTATTCAGTATGCAAGCAGATCCCTTACTGGATGTGGAAAGACGGTATTCTCAGACTGAGAAAGAGGCTTTGGCTGTTGTTTGGGGATGTGAAAGGTTCCACACCTATCTCTATGGATTTGAGTTTAAAATTGTAACAGATCACAAGCCACTGGAGGTGATATATTCTCCTCGATCAAAACCATCAGCCAAGAATTGAGAGAATGGTTCTTCGACTTTTTTGCCATACCGATTTAAAGTGGAAATACAGGCCTGGACCTACTAATGCAGCAGACGCATTTTTCCAGATTGTCCCAGGTCTTCAGCACCATGTCAGAACTGAGCAGAAGAGTACATACGTTTTGTTGTTGCGAAAGCCATTTCCCTAAGCATTGACACCACGGGAGGTGGAACAATTGTCATCAGTGGAACGCCAGAACCGAACCCTGTTGAAAGTTTTACGGATTGCTCATTTAGAAAGAATGGACTGGAAAAAAGAATTGTGGCGTTTTCTTTTGGCTTATCGAACCAATCCCCACACTACAACTGGAGTGAGTCCTGCTGAGCTTCTTTGTGGGCGGAAAATTCAGGACAAAATTGGCAATGTTGGGGCTTCTTCTCCTACCCGTTTTTGGACAAATTCCGGAAATTGATGAGGAAAGGGAAAATCCGAGCCGAGCGATACGCAAACCATCGCGCCCCTGTCAAACTAGTGGCCTTAAAACAAGGAAATAAGGTTTTGCTTTAGAATGATCGTTCTAACAAACTGTCTCCATTTTTTGAGCCTGAGCCTTATACTTTGAAGGAAAAAAGAGGAACTCAGGTGGTGCTAGAGGATTTGGATGGCCACAAAAGTGCGGAATTCATCCTTTGTGAAGAAGTTTTTGATTCGGAAAGCCAAGGTTTGGAGGAAATGTGAACCAGCACAAAGTTGTAGTATACTTAAGTGACTCTGACACCAACCCCCCCCCCCAACCATCCACCTCAGAATTGCCAAGAGCAAAGCGAGCAATAAATCCACCGGCTTACCTCAAAGACTATGTGTATGGACAGGAGTTTACAGTTTAAAGTGTTTGCTTTTTTTTTTCCTTAACCATTTTTTTTTCATACTGTTAACTATTGTTTATCCATGTTGTTCATGTTATATGCTTCTCCAGGGAGAAGAGGGATTGTAGTGTGCTGGCTGCAAAATGTTACAATATTGTATATATCTGGCTGGGTGCAGGGAGGAGTCAGATTTAGTCTGTGTGAGAGCTTCATGGAATAAAGCAACCAGCCTAAAGTCTGTCCTGTGTTCATACACTACAGGCAGTCAATGTCTCACTGGGACAGAGCTCTGGCCGCGGGACACGGTGGACAAAAGCGGGACATCTGGTCACCTTATACAGGAGTAATCATTAAAGGTTCCTATTAAATGACAGCAAGATCTAGTTACTATACATAAGATGACTTATTTTACTACTTTATTAAAGGCATTGTGGAAACTGGAATATCCCTTTAAGATGTCTGTCTTTTAGTCTGTATTTCACTACAGTCGCTGGCCCACAGGACAGGAGCAGTCACAACACCTTTTAATTAGATTTTTAATGGCTGAGAAGAACATTATTAGCATTCTGTACATTTGTCACTAGTGCTGCTACATTAAACGCTGGCAATAAGGACCTGAAAATATATTAAAAGGATTGATTGATTTTGTCCATATGGCAAACAGGAGTCCTTTTATGACATAAATTCTGAGCTGCAGATTTTAATCTCATCAACCGTGCAGTAAAAAATATGGCATGGGATCACTGCAGTAAAGGTTTGTATTAAACCATTTTTCTTGATATCTTGTGAAAGGGCGAGGGCTAGGTACATTTATGAGAACAATATTAGAAATGGAGAGCATTTGTTCTGAGGTATCACTCTCTACATTCTGCAAGTCAGAGGCAGAGAAAACCATGCAGGACGTCATATAGGTTCTATGAAATTGGCCTACCAACAAAAGCTTGTACGGTGGATGATCGCATCTTTTTTTGCAGCACTAAGGGTAAAAATACAAGATCTTAATTTGCTGAAAAAGTGGGCACAAAAATTTGCAGGTCAATGTTATCGATTATTTGTGGACCTTCAACTTCATGTGGCCGCTTTTAAGCAAAAAGAAAATAAAATCATGGAAACAGCATGCCCCATATAGTTCTCAACCACATGAAGGCCATGCTGCAACCATGCCATACATTACTACCAGTAACTGGCTGGTGTGGCTGGAACCCACCAGTAAAGTTAATTCTTGGGGCCCACACTAATGCTACTGCATATGACTGCACATTACTTGTTGCCTTTCTTTCTCCCTGAAAAGCAGCCCCGCACTATCATGCCCTGGGATCCACCATGCATAGTGCCCCACAAAGCCCAGGAACCCATCGAGCCTGATTGCTATCCTAAAAATCATCATTTACAGCAGATCACAAGGCATTATGGGAAAGGAGCTGAGAAGCTCTAGCGCCCTCTTTTGCATGTAACAAATCCTCAATTTGCTTTTAACCCACTGGATCTTTGGCAAGCAAGAAGGGGGTTTTTTTGGCCAAGCCAGCATCACTCATCTGAGACCAGGCTGTTTCGGGGTTTTGCCCCTCTTCAGTAGAGAGCAGAGCGATGCTAGCTTGGCTGAGTGGGGGGCAATGAGTAGCTCAGAAAGGGAAGATCTCTCCTTAGGGAGAGCACCTATATAGGTGTGTGGAGCTTTATAAAGATCCAGTGGGTCAAAAGCAAATTGAGGATTTGTTACATCCAAAAGAGGGCGCTAGAGCTTCTCAGCTCCTTTCCCATAATACCTTGTGGTATGCAGATGCTTCATGGAGTGCAAAAAGGCAATTTCGAATCTCCACACACCTATATAGGTGCTCTCCCAAAGGAGAGATCCCTTCCCCTTTCTTTAAACTACTCATTGCCTCCCACTCAGCCAATCTAGCCTCACTCTGCTCTGTACTGAAGAGGGGCAAAACCCTGAAACAGCCTGTCTACAATGAGTGATGCTGGCTTGGCCCAAAAAAATCCCTTCTTTGCTTTTCCCAAAAATCCAGTGGGTCAAAACAAATTGAGGATTTGTTTACATCCAAAAGAGGGCGTAGAGCTTCTCAGCTCCTTTCCCATAATACCTTGTGGTATGCAGATGCTTCATGGAGTGCAAAAAGGCAATTTCGAATCTCCACACACCTATATAGGTGCTCTCCCAAAGGAGAGATCTTCCCTTTCTGAACTACTCATTGCCTCCCACTCAGCCAATCTAGCCTCACTCTGCTCTGTACTGAAGAGGGGCAAAACCCTGAAACAGCCTGTCTACAGATGAGTGATTTATGTGGCTTGGCAAAAAATCCCTTCTTGCTTTCCAAAGATCCAGTGGGTCAAAAGCAAATTGAGGATTTGTTACATCCAATAGAGGGCGCTTGAGCTTCTCAGCTCCTTTACCATAATGCCTTGTGATATGCAGATGCTTCGTGGAGTGCAAAAAGGCAATTTCAAATCTCCACACACCTATATAGGTGTTCTCCCTAAGGAGAGATTTTCCCTTTCTCATTTACAGCAGCACATCTTATTAATCGCAAGTTGTGAACAACTAATCAAGCAGCCAATCATTGGCTGACAAATAGGCAGTGTAAGGACTACTCAACTGACTGGCAATACATCGATTGCCAATGTCAGACTGACTTGATATGACTCTTGCTTCTTGCCTCTCTTTATCTGCCTTTCCCTCTTTAATAAAATCTCAGGCCTGCCAGTGGCCCGCCATGCCCAGGGGTCAGATGTTACTCTTGTTTCCCTGTGGACCAGTACAAGCTTGCGACTGTTGCTCCTAAAAGGCAATTATTGGACCATGAGCCTTAAATGAAAAATGCACAAGCCTTCTGCTGTATTTAGCCATAACCATGCTCTCATGGAGCTAGAAGTGGGCACGCAAGGTTGCTGAGTGCTACCTGTAAACTCTCGCGACCACTGGAAGCTGTATAGTGGCCTGGTTATGGTTACATGCAGCTAAAGGCTTATGTGTTTTCGTCCATAAACAGACAACCAAATTCTTTCTAAATCTAAAAGAAAGGGTATGTTGACACAAAGGGCGACATATATGAATGGGGCTGCGCCAGTTTTCTGGTGTATTTTGAGAATGTATGAACAGGTGCACTCCAAACTTTGGCACGATAAGTCCCTTTGTGATGCGCCAAAGACATTTTTAGTGCACCAAAAATTTGGGGTGTTCTGGGGGCGTTGCACCACATTCGTAGAATTAGACACATTTATGATACTTTGACGCCAAGTCTAGGCGCAGAACAGTTAGAACAGCCAGACCAGGGTAAAGTGGTGCCTGAGCCAGACTTGTGGTACTGGCTCTACACTGCACCTGTATGTATGACCTGCAGAAGAACAGCCAGACCAGGGTAAAGGTGGTGCCTGAGCCAGACTTGTGGTATTGGCTCTACACTGCCCTGTATGTATGACCTGCAGAAGAACAGCAACCAGGTAAGTGGTGCCCGAGCCAGACTTGTCATATTGGCACTAGCTGCGTTGTATGTATGAAGAACAGATCCATAATTCTGCGCATTCTATCTGCCTTAAAGCTATTTAGAACTGACCCGTCAGTGCCAACATTCATACACGTTGCCCAAAGTTTTTTCAAGTCAATTCCAAAATTGATGTAGGATCTCAATCCTGTTATTCTTAATGAAAGTGGACACAATCCTTTGAGATAGTGTTAATAATTTATCCCAACAGATACCACGGCTGTGCCGTGATGGGACCATAGAAATCTATATAGTAAATGTAGTCCAAGTTGGGACATGTTTGTCCTATTAACAAAAAGAATACACTTTATGCATTGGACACATAAGTGTGGTCTGACGTGCTTCTCTGTCCGATGCACAAACCGCCATGGTATCCATCAAGATAACTTTTTCCTGGTATCCTAATGAGCACCACAGATGGAAGGCATGAACATGTGAATGGGGCTTGCATATGACCGTAAGATCAGGCTACACAGGATGCAATTGGAGGCTGTAATTGTGGAGACAAACAGATCTGTATAGCAGCTGTAAACACAGAACGGTCGATTTTAATCAAAACTACCCTGTTTCCCCGAAAGTAAGACATCCCCTGAAAATAAGACAAAGTGCATTTTTTATGCAATTCAGTTAGGCTGCTTATGCTGATGTTTGTGATGAAATCACTACAGTATATTAATACTTGTTGATGTTTTGTTCAACAATAAATGTGAATTCTTGTTCATGAAAAATCTTGTGATATGCAGATGCTTCGTGGAGTGCAAAAAGGCAATTTCGAATCTCCACACACCTATATAGGTGCTCTCCCTAAGGAGAGATCTTCCCTTTCTGAGCTACTCATTGCCTCCCACTCAGCCAAGCCAGTATCACTCTGCTTTGTACTGACATACAGATGAGTTATTCTGGCTTGGCAAAAAATCCCTTCTTGCTTTCCAAAGATCCAGTGGGTCAAAAGCAAATTGAGGATTTGTTACATCCAAAAGAGGGCGCTAGAGCTTCTCAGCTACTTTCCCATAATGCCTTGTGATATGCAGATGCTTCGTGGAGTGCAAAAAGACAAGTTCGAATCTCCACACACCTATATAGGTGCTCTCCCTAAGGATAGATCTTCCCTTTCTGTTCATGAAAAAATAAGACATCCCCTAAAATAAGTCTTAGCTCGTCTTTAGGAGCAAAAATGAATATAAAAACTGTCTTATTTTCGGAGAAACAGGGTATCTGCAAATAGAGCTACTCAAAATTGGCTTCAAGCATGGACATGACCTTTAGGCCATGTCCCCACTGCACGAGTTTTCGGACGGTTTTTCAGCCGGTTTGCGGTTTTTCAGACCGCCTGAAAAACCGGCCGAAAATGAGCACAATTGAGCACTATGGCAAACCCGTGCAGCAGTCCCCACTGCACGGGTTTTGCCGTCGGACGGTTTTGCCACTGGCGGTCCAGACGGAAGATGTGCTTCTCAATGGGAGGGGGGAGGGCTCTTCCCCGCTCATCGCGGAGAAAAGCCGTTCCCCCCCGCGGCTGTGGGGACGGGCGCAAAACAGGACAAATACCGGCCAGTATTTGTCAACTGCCGTGGGGATGCGCCCTTAATGTTATCAAATCATCTACAAGAACGTAAAATTTCCTTTCTTTACTCGCCATCCTACATAGAGCTGCAAATTCAGCAGTGCAGTACTAACAGCCATTTCATTATATACTGAATTTAAACAGAAATCTCCAAGAGGCCCTTATAAATTTTGTTGACACGTAGCATTGATCACCGATGATAGTCATGATTTATTTTAGGTAATAAAAACGTCTGACATTCACATTATCCTTTTTCCTGTGTCCTCTGACAAGTAGACGATAGCACTCTGCTACTGTATGTGGTAGGATCCCCCCAGAGCTGATAATGACGCTCTTTCCAATTCATAATACAAAAACTGACAAATATAGAGCGGGATTTAAAGAAATTATTTTATTTGCCATTCAGTGTCTCTAGAAAGCTGAGTGACAACCATTATGGACACTGTAATGGCAGCTGGTACATGTTTCTTGTATGGGAGACCAAAAAAAAAACGAAATTCTTCAAACGACAACACAGGAGAAGACATAGTAATATTTTTTCTCTATGGTCAGAATACTCTTTAAGAATATTGTGCTAAAATGTTATTATATGGCTGCTTGTAATTATACATGGTTCATATAACAACTCCAATTACAGTCTGGTTAATTAGCAAAGAGCAAATAACCAGCAACCCATGGAGCGACGATTCCTCAAGCATTGTAGTCAGCATATAAACCCTATACTTTTCTAGTGCTGATCCCCCTATTACAGCATGTCATCTATATTCTGCAGGCATGCATAGTCTTCCATGACCAGATTCACCTTGCTTCACTGCTCTGTCACCTGACAGCAGATGATGTAGCTTAGAAATAACATACTGAGTAAGTCTGTGAAGTGCCAGACACAGCGAGGTGCCAGAGTCGTTAGATTGGCACCTTGGCAGCAATAATTTTGTTAAGATATTCTTCTAAAAGAAGTACTGTAAAAATAAAAGTAGCAAGGAAAGTCGCTGGAGAAATTTCAGGTGAGGACATATAAAGAGCAGGAAGGACAAAAAGTAAAGGGTGTAGGGGAAACCTGCGATTAAACAGGACTTCTGATATGCTTTTCTTGTAAATATTTGTTTTAAAGGGGTTTTCCAAGACTTACAGAAGCTCGTTGGTTCGCTGGGGTACGATTAGAAATAAAGAAGCTGACTCACCTCCGTGACGCTCCCGCTCCATCCCGGTGGCCGGCTGCACAGTGAACGTCCATCGTATGTGAAGTCAATCATAACCGGCCACCAGGACGGAACGAGAGCATCACAGAGGTGAGTATACTTTTTTTTTCTTATTTTTAATCACACTCTAGCAGACCAACAAGTTTCAGAAGTTCAATTTGGAAACTCTGTGGGAAATTTTGAAAAACAATGGACACACGGAATGTAGTCACTGGAGTCCAGTTTTACCTCTGTAATGGAGGTCCTGAATGAAACCTCCGTCGCAGATGTGAACCAGACATTAACTATGAAATAATTCTCTAGCATCTTCTACCTTTATGTTGTGCTGTTCCTCTGTTATTCCTTCTAGAAATTTACTGCTGAATCTGTCAGCTGGGTGTTGCTAGTTAAGGATATGTATTTGCACAGTCTTAACTATGTCCAATCAGTGTTAACAGTCACTACTTGCAGAGATACACCCTTTTGAAAATTAGGATGGTAAAACCCATGTAATATCACTGTTTGGCTTAACATAGTCATAACTGTTACCTTTTCAATTTTCAAGGGGGACACTGACTGACAGCACTCATTGGACAATGTCAGACTATGCAGGGACTCCTGCCCCAAATGGTAACACCCATCTGACAGATTCAATAATACACTTCTAGGAAGAGTAAGGCTATGTTTACACGCCGTAATTGCAGGGCATACAGTACTGCCGCAATTACGCCAGGTGTTCTGGAGTTGCGCTGATATGTGCGTACTCTCATGATGCAAGGGGTGAGGACGACGACCCACCAGCCCCAAAGACTGTCATTACTTGTGGCGTGTATTCGCTGCGAGTAATTGACATGTCACTTATCTCCCACGCGTACAATACAATCGTATTGTACAAGCGGGGAGAGGAGGCGTAATCCATAGTTCTCATAGAGAACTATGGATTACCGTAATTTCAGCACGCATCTCACTCATATAAGAGCACAAATACGACGCAAAATGCGCGCTGAAATTAGCCCGTATGAACATAGCCTAACAGAGGAACAGCACAATACAGAGTTATAAGAGACGATGCTCCAGAATTGTTATTTTACAGCGAACATAAGGATTTACTAAACCAGACATATCATGAAATGTCACCGCTCCTCTTTAATAAATCAGTTGCGCACCTATTGACATCAGTATGACTCTCAAAGCTGAGCATTGTTAAGCCACTGTCTAAATTCTGGCTCTAATGGAGATAATTAGGTAAGGTTAAGGCTAAACAAAGACTTGAGAATGGAGCAAATCCTGTTCTAAATTTTCTCACAGATTTTTTCTCCTTATAAAAGTAAATGTTGTGCTACTTTACTCTCCATTGATTTCTATGGACCATGAGTGTCCCATGGTTGTCGTCAAACAAATGATAAAACTAAATGACATGTATTTATTAATCAGTTTATGCCAAGTTTTAACATGACACTTTAGCAGTAAAATGTGCAACTTCTCTAATGACTTGCCAAATTTAGAAAGCGACAAGAAAAGTAGACATGGCCTGTAAAGAAAACATTGTTTACTAGAATGGGTGTAAATGGCGTTCATAGCAGGTGTAGATTTCATTTCCTGACTGTTAGGTGAAAATGCACAAGTTTATTAAGAGTTGTGTACACTTTTTTAAATCATTCCAACAAGCTGTTTCTTAGACTGGCACAAATATATGACAGTGTTAGTAAATCGTGGGCCAGTATATTCCAGTTGCCTAAGAGTCAACATGTGGTTCTACGTATTAACGTATTGGTTATAGAATTTTATATTACAGTTATAATGTATTATAACACAACCACTACAGCTATATTGGATGTCATTACAAGGGTCTGCATTCCAGACTATTTAGCTCCCATAATGTCCTTGGAGAAGGAGGAAAGGCTGTAGATTGTGCTTTCATCTCTACTACTTGTAGCAGTAGCCTAAGTAGCATGTGTTCGACCAGAAGAATTGCACTGTTAGGTCATGTTCACACGGCTTATTCCCGACGGATTTGTGAGCCGTATTGAGCTCACAAATCCGCCGTGAATAATGGGGGGACGGGCGTCGGGTGCTAGCGCGGCGGGTGAAAGCCGTTCTAGGCGCCATAAATATTCAACATGTTTTAACGGCGCATTCGCGTGTTAATAATCGTGGCCATGTATTTCCAGTTGCCTAAGTCAACATGTGGTTCTACGTATTAACGTAGTAGGTGTATGGAATTTAGATTACGTTCAACTGTTATAACACTAAACTAAGCTATATTGGATGTCCTTACAAGGGTCTGATTCCAGACTATTTAGCTCCTAATGTCCTGGAAAGGAGAAAGGCGCGTAGATTGTGTTCATCTCACTACTGTAGCGTACCTAATAGCATACCTGTTCGAACCAGAAGAATTGCACTTTAGGGTAAATCCACACAGCATGGTTTTCAGACGGTTTTTAAGATTTGTTTGGATTTGAAAACCGTCTGAAAATTGACTGTTAACCATCTCCATAGACTTCAATAGAGCTGTAGTCTACACAGCTCAAATTTTCCGACAGTTGAATTTAATTTCAAATCCGAAAACCGTCCGAAAAACTTGGATCATGCACATTCTCCGCTTGGTTTTTGGGCGGAGCATGTACTGTTCAATGATTAAGGAGGGCAGCTGAATCTGCAAACCACGGACAGAACCTTCCCCCAAAACCATCCAAAAGACAATAACATACTGGCCGGATACTTAAAACAGTATCCAACTGCCGTGTAGTCGTTCCCTTACCTAACAAGGGAGAGGAGGACTGTCCTAAACATCATGGAAGGCACATGGAAAGGAAAGCAAGTTTCAGACTCTACAATCCTAGGTAGCCAAACCAGGTATGGTATTATTAGGGTATGTTCAGACATCAGACTTTTCCAATCAGACCATGAAATCTGACCAAGCTAGCAGTGTGAACAGGGCCTTGCAGCAAAGAAAACATACAACAACAAAAAACTAAAAATGAAACACTTTAATATGTTCTTCAGATAACACAGATATTCTTCAGATAACACAGACATGAATTAGGAAACTTAAAGGGGTTGTCTCACTACAAGGATTGCTTTTTATGTTAAAGATCTTGCAAAAACAAGTCACTTTGCAATATGTGTCCATTAACAGTGTCCTACCTTTTCCTAGATATCCCCTCTTGTATGGGCTGCAGCAGCTCCTCAGGTCGCCATAGCTAAAGACCTGTTTGATCTATCCTGATAGGCTGTCTGCACTGGTTGCTTTAGCTACAGACCTGGTTTCTACAGCAGCCTAGGGGAAGCCAGTAACAAGCCCCTGAATTCAAAGTGAAACCAAATAAACAGGACTGAGGTGAGATGAATAAATGTAGTGAGACAACCCGTTTAATACAGATATGTTCATACACAAGTATGCCTGTAATCTGTGTCCTTTTTTCATATTGTAATAGTCATTAATTTTTTCTAAAACAAACATCTGATATTATAGATAAAAGGGATAATCAGATACGAAAACATAAAGAACTTTTTTCTCAGCCTCTATTACGCACTAAAAAATCCAGCACTTCTTCCAGTAACCCCTCTTTTTCTTTGATCTTAATTTGCCTTGCGATACAATTAAAAATAAGAATTATACAAAGAAATCTTCTCTATGAGTCACAGGAGATCAGCTCTGTCCCCTAATTCCTCCTTATTGTCCTTTGTCGGGCTGTAGGACAACTGGCAGCAGCAGGAGCCTCCTCCCCTCTGTCTTGTCTTCAGAAGATAAAATGTTTGTTAAGCCCACTACTTATTCTTTCCCTAGAAGCAAATCAACAGGAGATTAACCCAAGCAGTTACAGAAATATGGTGAAACAATACTGTAAAAACTTTAGCTAGGTGAGATGATTACATTTAAGACGTATTCTAAGTTGTAAGTTAGTGGGCAACCAATACAGTGACCTATACAGGGTAGAGGCACCATGCTGGCTGCCATAATGAAGTTACATATTTCCTTAAGAGCACATTATAAAGTATCCTCAGTATCCATTTAAAGGGGTTGTCCAGGTCAATGATTAAAAGTAAAAAACAATACAGTGTTGTTAACAATACGGACTTAAAGATGTTGTCTCACTACATCGATTCATCTTACCTCAGTCCTGTTTTCTGGGTTTCAATTCAGGGTCATGTTTACTGGCTTCCACTAGGCTGCAGTAGAAACCAGGTCTGTAGCTATAGCAACCAGTGCTGGCAGCCTATCATGATAGATCAAACAGGTCGGTAGTTATAGAAACCTGAGGAGCTGATGCAGCCCATACAAGAGGGGATATCTCAGAATAGGCAGGACACTCTTAATGGACACATATTGTAAAGCGACTTGTTTTTGCAAGATCTTTAACATAAAAAGCAATCTTTATAGTGAGACAACCCCTTTAAATCATGGGTAAAAACAACATGCCTCATGTATGAAAACTGCTTTGGTGTAAGACTTTCTTTGTTGCCCATAGCAACCTCCCCTTTAATTTTTTCACAGCACCATAAAAAATTAAAGGGGAGTTGTGATTGGTTGCTATGGGCAACAAAGAAGGTCTTACAGTTTTCATAAATGAGACCCAATAACATTTAAGAAAAAAAAATATTTTTATTGTTCGAGGCTGTCAAGGCCAATAGTTTAAAAGTAGTTTCTGCAAGAAAATAAGAAGTTCATACCACTCACCTCCAGCTATGCCGCTGCCGATGCTCTTAATAGGTCTTCTGTTTACTTCCAGCTCTCAGAGGTCGGCCACCTACTGACATCCCTGTTCAGAAGTTATCATTTTGAGCAGTGATGTCAGACAATGATGTGACTGCTGCAGCCAATCAGTAGCTGTTATCACCAAGTCGACCACCAATGATGTAAGTAAACAGAAGACGTGGTGAGAACACTGGCAGCGCCATAGCTGCAATGTGGAGGAATGGGGAGATAACTGTGATCTTCTTTAAAGGGAACCTGTCACATAGATTATGCCCCCCTTGCTGAGGACAGAACAAGCTAGTGTCAGACCTGCTGTTTCCAGCGCTGTGTCCCTTATTCTGTAAGATGCTGGAGTTTTCGTGTAGTTAATGCTCAAATCTGCAGTTTTAAGCCAGAAAAGTAATTTGAAGAGTCATTCAAAGAGTCAGTTTTTTCCAAACTCCACCCATCTGAGGCTAGCCCCACCCACCTCAACTGATAAACCTATTACTTTGAATAGGTTGAAACATGTGAATAACTGCCAGGGGCGGAGCTAGCCTTTGGGGTGGGCAGGGCCTACACCTGCTCATGAATAAGATTTGAGGGGTAAATGCTCTAAAACTATAGTCATGGCCAAAAGTTTTGAGAATGACACAAATATTCTATTTTCACATGATCTGTTTCCCTCTGGTTTTTATGTGTGTTTGTCAGATGTTTTTATCACATACAGAAATACAAGTGCAATCATATTATGATTAACAAAAGCTTTTATTGACAGTAATGAGTTAATGCAGCAAGTCAATATTTGCAGTGTTGACCCTTCTTCTTCAGGACCTCTGCAGTTCTCCCTGGCATGCTCTCAATCCACTTCTGGACCAAATCCTGACTGATAGCAGTCCATTCTTGCACAATCAATGCTTGCATTTTGTCACAATTTGTTGGTTTTTGTTTGTCCACCCGTCTCTTGATGATTGACCACAAGTTCTCAATGGGATTAAGATCTGGGAGTTTCCAGGCCATGGACCCTAAATCTGTATGTTTTGTTCCCTGAGCCATTTAGTGATCACCGTTTCTTTATGGCCAGGTGCTCCATCAGGCTGGAAATGGCATGGTTGATCACCAAACTGCTCTGAGACGGTTGGGAGAAGTTGCTCTTGGAGGACATTCTGGTACCATTCTTTAATCATGGATGTGTTTTTTAGGTAAGACTGTTAGAGAGCCGATTCCCTTGGCTGAGAAGCAACCCCACACATGAATGGTTTCTGGATGCTTTACAGTTGGCATGAGACAAGACTGGTGGTATCGCTTACCTTGTCTTCTCTGAACAAGCTGTTTTCCAGATGTTCCAAACATTCGGAAAGGGTATTCATCAGAGAAAATGACTACCCCAGTCCTCAGCAGTCCACTCCCTGTACCTTTGGCAGAATATCAGTCTGTCCCTGATGTTTTTTCTCGAGAGAAGTGGCTTCTTTGCTGCCCTCCTTGACACCAGGCCTTGCTCCATGAGTCTCCACCTCACAGTGCGTGCAGATGCACTCACACCTGCCTGCTGTCATTCCTGAGCAAGCTCTGCACTGCTGGTAGCCCGATTCCAAGCTGAAACACTTTTAAGAGACGGTCCTGGTGCTTGCTGGTCTTTCTTGGGCGCCCTGGAGATTTTGGCAACAATGGACCTCTCTCCTTGAATTCCTTGATGATGCGATAGATTGTTGACTGAGGTGCAATCTTTCTAGCTGCGATACTCTTCCCTGTTAGGCCAGTTTTGTGCAGTGCAATGATGACTGCACGTGTTTCTTTAGAGATAACCATGGTTAACATAAGAGAAACAATGATGCCAAGCACCAGCCTCCTTTTAAAGTGTCCAGTGGTGTGATTCTTACTTAATCATGACAGATTGATCTCCAGCCCTGTCCTCATCAACACCCACACCTGTGTTAATGGAGCAATCACTGAAACGATGTTAGCTGGTCCTTTTAAGGCAGGCCTGCAATGAAGTTGAAATGTGTTTTGGGGGAAAAAGTTCATTTTCTAGGCAACTATTAACTTTGCAATTAATTGCTGTTAAGCTGATCACTCTTTATAACATTCTGCAGTATATGCAAATTGCCACTATAAAACCTGATGCAGTAGACTTTGTACAAATTAACATTTGTACCATTCTCAAAACTTTTGGCCATGACTGTCCAGCATCTTACAGAATAAGGGACACAGCGCTGGAAACAGCAGGTCTGACACTAGTTTGTGCTGCCCTCAGCAAAGTGGGCATAACCTATGTGACAGGTTCCTTTTAATTAGAATTTTTTTTTTTCATTTGTAAAAAAAAAAAAAGTTAGAAAATTTACTTTTACCCATGATTTAATCCCAGACTGTTCACAACATTGCTTTTTTTCCCCTGGAATCTTACTGTACATTAAAAATGAGTGTTGCATGTTGAACCCTATAACATTGTTAAATTGAGACATGTACTGAATACAACACACCTACAGGTAAATAAATGATAAAGGAGACAAGTTATTCTGAGAAAATAGATAGCAATTTTCACCATGTATTATCCTATCTATTTATCACTGCCGACATTTATGATTTTTATTACATTAATCCGATGTGATTCTGGAGCTGGAGATGGCAGGCCACTCGTCATAAGAGTTTGGAATTCCAACCATGTATTTCTAAGCTGCTCTAAATTATTGGTCTTTCTGTCCAATGAAAATGCCTCTGTTTCTTTGTAAAGCAAAAGAGTAACACTTGCACTACTTCTAAAGAAGTTAAAGGGGTTTTGCCACGATCTCATTTCATACCTCCTGTATCCAGCTCTTCAGCTCTGTGTGCTCAGAAGGGGGCGTGTGTGATTTGTTTGAATTGCATATCATGTGACCCAGCAGGATGACATCACCAGGCCTTTCCTCTCTGTAGTCAAAGAAAGGTCTGTTTATATAAAGCATTGTGAGTAGCTGAGAGGTAAAGTTTTTGCCTCCAGGCACAAGGGTCCTAGGTTCAAATCCCTGCAGGAACCAAACCTGTGTTTTTTTTTTCTTCTTTATCAATGCACAAACCTGATTGAGGTTCCTTTTTTATTTTTTTGCACTATTTGACTTATTACTATGTTTAACAGAACAGAGATTTGAGCAATACTAATAATCCCTATCCATCCTAACACAAACTTAGATATTCCGCTAAAGAAAATTCAGTATCTTCATTTAGCAGGTCTACTAATTCAACCGACAACCTAGAATTACAAAACACCAGGTGCAACATAAAAACTGTGTTTGAACCCAAATTTTGACTCAGAGCTTTACTTTTCCAAATCTTTAAAGGGGTTGCCACATTCTAAATTTCATACCTCCTGCAGCCAGCCCTTCAGCTCTGTGTGCTCAAAAGGGGGGTGTGTAATTTGTTTGAATTGCATTTCATGTGACCCAGCCGGATTGACAATCCATCATGACTTTCCTCTCTGTATCAAAGAAGGTCTGTTTATGTAAAGCATTATGAATAGCTGAGAGGTAAAGTTTTTGCCTCCGGGCACAAGGGTCCTAGGTTCAAACCCCTGCAGGATCCAAACCTGTGTTTTGTTTTTTTTCTCTTTATCAAGTCACAAACCTGATTGAGGTTTCTTTTTTTTATTATTTATTTGCACTGTTTGACTAATTACTAAGCAGTACAGAGGACAGGAGTAGAGTGACAGCACCTGGGGTTTGAACACTCAGTAGCTGCCTGAGAAGAGAGGTGATGTCTGAGCATGTGTGACCAGCAGTGAGGAGCTCTCAGTCCTGGTCGTATCCCCTGGAGACGAGCTGTAAACAATGGATTACTAAAGGAGCAGCTAAAACAAAAATGGTGCAGAATTTTTAATATTAATGAATAGTGAAAATGTTTGTTTATTCTTTTTGCAAATTTCCCCACTCATTTTTACTTCGTGGCAAAACCCCTTTAAGTGATGTCTAATATTGTAGCTTTGCACCATTCACTTGAATGCATCTGAACTGCAATAGCAGACATAGTCCAAAGATAGTGGTGGTGCTATTTCTGGAAATAAAGCAGAAAGCTTTTGCTTTAAATCAGGGCAACTCCTTTTTTAACCTGGTTTTCCCAGATCAGTCCAGTTGGTCAATGGCTGAAATCTAGGTTCATTACTGCTGGGCTTACTTGGGCCATTTCTCTGTTCAATCCAACAATCAAATAAGAATCTGCCCATGTATGGGGGAAATAATGAGCACCTTACTTTGTGATACCCAATGACATTAAAATATTGTTATAGCAGGTGATTATCCTTCACTTTCTGTAGGTTGCTAGTGAGGTGCACATATATAAAAACTAGATTAACACTGATCTATTTTGATGACACATATACAGTGGGTTGCAAAAGTAGTTATACCACTTAGGGCTTGTCCCCACGGCATGGTTTTTCAGCCAGTTCTCGATTTGGAAAACCGGCTGAAAAACTTTTACACGGACCTTAAAGGGGTTTTGCCAGGACGTGCCTTATCTGCTAAGAAGCAAATGGCAATTAGTCATTGTTGCTTCTTCTAGATCTCTCTGCAGCATTTGTCACTGAAGATCACCATCTTCTCCTCAGCATGCTCAGTGCCATTGGCTTCCAGGACACAGCTCTCTTGGTTTTCATTCTACCTCTCTGACCGCTCATTTAGTGTCTCATTTGCAGATTCTACCTCTTCTCCTCCTCTTGCTGTTGGGGTTCCTCAGAGATCGGTTCTTGGTCCTCTCCTCTTTTTACTCTACACAGCCCCCATTAGACAAACCATCATCAGATTTGGCTTTCAGAACCATCTCTACGCTGATGACACTCAATTATACACTTCTTACTGTGTTATCACCACTACTCTGCTACAAAAAAACAGTGACTGCCTGTCTACTGTCTCAGACATTATGTCCTCTCGCTATCTCAAACTAAACCTCACTAAAACTGAACTTCTAGTCATCCCACCATCTACTAACTAACCCTTCCCTGCAATTTCTGTTTCAGTGTGTGGTACTACCATAACTCCTAGGCAGCAGACCCGCTGGGGTTTTGCCAGGACGTGCCTTATCTGCTAAGAAGCAAATGTAATCAAAGCCAAGCTGAGCTGAGAGAGAGAGAGAGAGACACAGCCAGAGCACAGACCCGTGCATAAAGGATCGTGTGAAATGTTCACTCAAATAATCAAACTACAACTAGTGGATTCTGTATATAAAAGACAACACCTTTTCTCCACAGCAGCTTGAAAGCTCCTTCATGTTCCCCTGTTCAGATAAAGCAGGGATCTACTCAGATAATCACACTACAACTAGTGGATTCTGTATACAAAAGACAACATATTTCTACCCGGTGCCTTTAAAGCTTCTTCAGCTCCCTCTCATCAGATGAGAAGTGTTCTCTGCGCAAGCCCAGCCAGCAGATCTTGTTAGGTCGTATCTAATAGAAGCTTTGAAGTAACCAAGGGCATGTAAGGCAGCCTGTAGCTCTCTCAGACTGCAATTTTTGTAATCACATATATTTAGAAAAGTGATTAAATACCCATTTTGGAGGATCCCACGTCAACATTATATCGTGGCAAAACCCCTTTAATGGAAAATCAGTGCAGCGGTCCCCACTGGTTTTCGAACGGAATATGAACATGTCTATGTGAAGGGGGAGGGCTTTTCGTCCCCGCCGGCCGTGTGCAAGACACGAAAACAGGACAAATACCGGTTGGATAAACTGACTGGTATTTGTCCTGTGCCGTATAAGCGGCCCCTTAAACTATTCCTCATATATAAACATTACAGCCACAAACTGAAATGTATTTTATTGATATTTTATGTGATAGAGCAACACAAAGTAGCAAGTACTTGTGAAGTGTAAAGGAAATTAAATGTGCTTTTTCAAATTCTTACAATTTAAAAAAACTTTGTAGGACACCTTTATCTGCAATAACAGCTTCGGTCTGTCAGGTGATGTCTCTTCCAGCTTTGCACATCTAGAGGCTGAAATGTTTGCCCATTCTAGTTCTCAAAATAGCTCTATCTCACTCAGATTGATTGGAGAAGGTTTGTGAACAGCCATTTTCAAGCCCTACCACAGATTCACAATGGGATTTAGGTCTGGGCTGTAACTGGGACATTTGAACACATGAATATGTTTTGATATAAACCATTCCATTGTAGCTTTGGCTGTAGGTTTAAAGTTGTTGTCCTGCTGGAAGGTGAACTTACACCCCAGTCTCAAGTGTTTTGCAGCCTCTAACAGGTTTTCCTCCAAGATTCCCTTTTGGGCGGGGCTAGCCTCAGGTGGGCGGGTTTTTTAATGACTCTGACTCTTTTCAGGCTGAGAACTGCAGGTTTGAACACTAAATACTCGAAAACTACAGCATCTTACAGAATAAGGGACACAGTGCTGGAAACAGCAGGTCTGACACTAGCTTGTGCTGCCCTCAGCAAGGGGGGCATAAACTAAGTGACAGGTTCTCTTTAAGCTGTCTGGTGTGTTCTTTGGTTCTCATGATGCTGTTTGTTAACATATTTTCTTTAACAAACCGCTGATGCCTTTATAAAACAGTTGTAGTTGTACTGTGAATAAATTACATACAGGTGTACTCTATTTACTAATTAGGTGACTTCTAAAGACAATTGGTCTCATTGGATTTTGTTTAGGGGTATCAGAGTACAGGGGGTTGAATATATTTGCACACCATGCTTTTATTTTTTTTATTTGAACAAAATAGAAAAAGCATGTATCATTTTTTAAAAACTTCACAAATACTTGCTACTTTGTTTTGCTCTATCACTTAAAATATCAATAAAATACATTAAAGTTTGTGGCTGTAAGGGTATGTTCACACGGCGTAACTGCGGAGGCGCATTTCACCTTTATATATTTCACGCTTTATACTATATATTTATAAATATAATTAATTTCACGCTTTATACGTGGTGAAATGTGGTAATAACGGTAATTCATAGTTCTCATAGAGAACTATGAATTATGCGTTGTCTCCCCTGGCGTACAATACGCGTATTATACGCCTGGGGAGATGATAAAAGTAAATGGGGCCGGCGCTGATCAGTGCATACTTCCAAAACACAAGGCGCATTGCAGCGCATACAGTACGCGCCCCAGTAAGCCGTGTGAACATACCATAACAGTTGAAAATTAGGAACAGTTCAAGGGGCATGAAAACTTTTGCAACCCACTGTAGCTGTCTATGGCCAAAGACTTATTTAAAGAGGACCTGTAGTCATTCCTGAAATGTCTGTTTTAGTAGATACTTTGATCCCTGTGAAATAGCAATTCTGGAGCATCTTCTCTTGTAACTCTATGTTGTGCTGTTCCTCTACTGTTCCTTCTAGAAATGAATTAGTGAATCAGTCAAATGGTTGTTACAATCCCGGTGTCAGTATGCATTTACCTGCTCGGCTTCCGGCGTCTAGGGAGCAATGCTCTACACCTGCATCTCCTGGTTTGGGTCCACACCCAGAGAGACAGGCTGCTGGAGATCCTGTGATTGACAGGTCTCCAGCTACTCTGCCTAGAGGGCCTGTCACACGCTACAATAGGAGGGCCCGGAGGCTGCTCCAATCAGCTACTGGGGCGGGTGTCTGGGCAATCCATATAAACCTGCAGAGATCTTCAGGTTTTGCCTGTGATATTTCCTGGCTGTGTTGTTTCCTGCGTTTGTAAGTTTGCTTCTCCCGTTTTCCTGACTTTGGCTTGCTTCCTGATTTGGTACCTCGCTCCCGACCGTGTTCAGACCTTTTGGCGTGTCCTCCGTTTATTCTCTTGTCTTTCGTTTTTTGGCATTACGTTACTGATCTGTTGCTGACTCGGACTATCTGACCCTTCTTCCTCCTGACGGCCCCAGCACTTTAGCAGCACAGGGACTGTCACCCAGTTGCCGCCTGCCGCCTAGGGCAGCACGTCAGGCAGGCAGGGACAGTGGGCTGGGTTCCAGTTAGGGCTCACTGTACCTCCCTTGATGTGACACCCAGCTTTTAAAGGGGCGTGAGCATGTCCCTGTTCACACTGAATGTCGCACTGATTAGACAATGTCAGACTCTGCAAGGACACAACCCTAATTTACAATACCTACCTGACAGATTGGTTATGAATTTCTAGGAGGAATAACAGGGTAACCTCACAACATTGAAATTTAAGGAAAGATTCTCCAGAATTGCTATTTCATGGGAAACACGAAATTCCACTGGGATCTTTCCATCCTTCTTTAAACACGCAGTTATATCCCTTCTACTAAAAAAAGTCCCCCTTTTGGACTGTTCTGCGCTGCCAAAACCGACCAATTTTAAACCTGCCCTTTATCTCTAAACTCTTGAAATGCTTATCTCTCTGCCTAATCCGCTATCTCTCTGCTAACTCATTTCTCGAAATTTTGCAAACAAGTTTTTGCATCTACGAACTGCTCTGGGACAAAAACACCAATTACAAACCCAAACCCAAAAAATATTTAAAAACTTTTAATAATTAAAATTAATATACACTAAACATAAAAAAATGAACCCCAAATAAAGCTTTGACGTCATTCCCTTGAAAAAGGGAGCAGGAAAAAAAAAAAAAAAAAAAAAAAAACGGGTTGTTTTTTGAACCCTCTGGGCCCACCGCATTATTACAGGGTTAAGTATTTCTTGATTATTATTATATCATTGTATGTGTACCCCTAGTTATTTCTTGTGTTTGGCATTATATTTGGCATTTATATAATCATTTATGTTTATTATATAAGTACTTAGCCATTGTGACATTTTTTGGGCTAGGTTGTCGTAGGTTTCATTTGGGTGTTCATGAATTTTTTTATGTTTATGTGTATATGAATTTTAATTATTAATAAAGTTTAAATATTTGATGGTGCTTGGAGTTTGTAGATTGTTTTTTTTTTGTGTGTATAGACATCTAGGCTCAAAACATGATTTTCCAAAGTCATAAGCCCACATTTTTTGATTGGTGTTTAGAAACTGCACTAGCTAAAGTCTCACAGCTAAATCTCAAAGCAATTAGTCATTGTTGCTTTTCTGTCCTCTGCGCATTTGTCAGAAATCACCTCTTCTCTCAGCTTTTCCCGTGCCTTGGCTTCCGGACACAGCTCTCTTGGTTTTTATTTTACCTTTGACCCCTCATTTGTGTTCAAAATTTTTAGATTCTACCTCTTCTCCTCCCCTGTGTTGGGGGTCCTCAGAGTTGGGTTCGTGGTCCTCTCCTCTTTTTACTCTACACAGCCCCCATTAGACAAACCATCATCAGATTTGGCTTCGAGAACCATCTCTACGCTGATGACACTCAATTATACACTTCTTACTGTGGTATCACCACTTCTCTGCTACAAAAAAAACAGTGACTGCCTGTCTACTGTCTCAGACATTATGTCCTCTCTCTATCTCAAACTAAACCTCACTAAAACTGAACTTCTAGTCATCCTACCATCTACTAACTAACCCTTCCCTGCAATTTCTGTTTCAGTGTGTGGTACCACCATAACTCCTAGGCAGCAGACCCGCTGTCTTGGGGTTATACTAGATTCCATTCTGTCCTTCACTCCCTATATTTAATCCCTTGCCCACTCCTGTCAACTGCACCTAAATAACATTTTAAGAATCCATCCTGTTTTTTAATGTGGAAACAACTCACTTTCATTGTTACTTTCTCGTTTTGACTACTGTAATTCCCTCTCTGTAAACTCCCCCATCTCTGATCTGCCCTGAATGCAGAAGCCAGGCTCATCTTTCTTTCCAGCCGCTATACTGATGCCTCTACCCCGTGTCAGTCAATGCACTGTTTGCCCATTCAGTACAGAATACATCATAAACTAATCCCTCTCAACAAAAAAGCTCTCCAGCATACTACACCACCTCCATCATCTGTCGACGATCCTACCCAGTCTCTCCGTAGTGCCTGTGATCTTAGATCAGATGCCTCAATCAGCTGAACCTCCCATGCCTGTCCCCAAAATTTTGCACGTGCTGCACCAGTTCTCTAGAACATGCTACCGCGTACGATCGGGCACACTCATAACCCTCATAGTTTTAAGCGTGTCCTGAGAATTCATCTCTTTAGGCAGTCCTACCAAGATCCCTTATTGCTAACCCCCCACTTCCTGCCCTTTGGCACTCATAGGCACTTATTATTATTATTATTATTATTATTATTATTATCTATTTTAAAGTGCCATTGATTCCAGGGCGATGTACATTCGAGGGGGGTTACATACATAACCTGTGTCAAACGAGTACAATGATAAATGATGAATGACATGTGGCATGACAGAGGGAGAGAGGACCCTGCCCTCTACAAGGAGGAGGGAAGAGAGAGAAGGTGAGGGGCATACATGTTTGTGGGGTGGAGTAGGGGCAGTGGGTTATTGTAGGTTATAGGCAATCCTGAAGAAATGGGTTTTCAGGTTGCTTTTGAAGGTGGTGAAGGTGGAGGAGAGTGTGTTGGGGCAGTGAGTTCCAGAGTGTGTGGGAAGCACGGGAGAAGTCTTGGAGATCGTTGTGTGAGGAGCTGATAAGGGGAGAGCAGAGGAGAAGGTCCTGTGAGGAACGGAGATTGCGTGAGGGGAGATATCTGAAGATATGATATCCGTGATATGGCTCCGTGATATCGGAGCCATATGCTCCTAGATGTCTTGGTTCTTTGGCCTCGTATAACAATAACCGAGCTTTATTCTCAGTTACTGGCTATTTTCAGTCCCCTGAGGGACGCCTACAAGTAAGGTAGAAACATGTTGGGACATTATTGTTAACTGAGATTTTGTATTGTACTCACCAGTATAGGGTATAATAGGGGCTTTGCATAGTAGGGCTAGGTTCCTGTACAGGGTCGCTCTTTATTGGAGCGAGTGCCCTATTTTTGGTAGGTAGGGACCTATGGTAGATATGTCGGATTGTAATAGGGACAGTGATATTGTTCCAATACCATATACCTACCGTTTTATGTGCACATTTGATTATATGTTTTGGTTCATAGTTTGCTCTATAGAGATTTTTTAATCTTATTGAAATAAATGTTATATTTTAGATACACTTTCTCCTAATTGTTGTTGAGCCACCATTAAGTAAACCAAACACTTCGTCTCACCCATACACCCTAATAGATTGTAAGCTCTAGCAAGCAGGGCTCTTACACCTTGTGTCTGATCTGTAAGTAGATTTTTTCTGTGTAATGTTTGTTTTTTGTCTGTACTCCCTAAATTGTAAAGTGCTGCAGAATATGTTGACGGTGGCGCCATATAAATAAAGATTATTATTATTGTTATTTACTAAATCAGACATGTCAGGAACAGCCAAAGTCATCTTTAACTACTCCTTGGATAGTAAATTACCTCCTTAGCTAAAAAAAAAAAAATATTCTTACTAGACAGAGTAACTGCTGACTGATGATGGATTGCTGTGGTTGCAGATTTGATCACTATAATTACATATCGGCCTCTCTTAGTAAATCAAATTTCCTTTGGTTTATACCAGACACATTTACCTGCACATAATTAGTGTATTTTCCTCCATGTTGCAGCAAAGAATAAGGCTTCTTTACCATGCCGTCCATACATAACCTTATCATTTCTGCCTAGTAAATCTGTCACATTTTTTTGGCACTTTTCCACACTGCATTCTTTCCAAAATATATGTTTTCCTGCTTAAATAAACATCCAATCAAAAATAAATATAGCCTTAGAGAGTCCAAGTTTCAAAGTCTCCAAGCCAACGCACTCTTAAACCCTCCGGGGAATGAGTGCAAGTCGAAGAGAGAATCAGCTTCATTCAGACGTCAGCATGAAACCACTAAGGGCCTGTAATCTCTAACAAAAGAGCATTTACATCTCCATTAAACGGCCAGACTGTCAGCTACTTAAGGACGACCGAAACAGTAGTCAATATTTAGCTAAAATCTGTAAAATATCCAAACTGCAGTAAAATGTTACATGGTTAGTAAGACGGAAAGATCTTATATAAGTTCATTATGGGCCGGCTTGTATCAAGCCTGGCAAAAATGAACTAGACGTAGTGAATATTAAAGTAACTGCAGGATCCATGTAGAAATGCAACCTCGGGCATCTAAAAGCAATAAAAATCCTGCCCACAATAACATCTTTCATGACTGGGTAATTCATAACCATGATGCATTGCAGCAGGGCACCATGTTCAAACTACTCCCAGTCCTTCTCGACAATCTGTCTGGTAGGATATTTATAATGAAGACTAGTTGCTTCATTTTTCATCCAAGATGCAGCAGAGAAATAGAAAAATAATTTGCTTGTGCAGGTGAACACAGCCTCAATAACAAGATTTTGTGACTTTTTTAATGTATTATAATTTTACACTATAATTAAAGAATGTCCAGGTTATGAAGAAGGGCCGCCTTTTTACCTGACTACCAATGCAGAGCTCATTGCGCTCCTCTTCTTTACGAAAACACTACCCAACTCCATTGGTCCGTACATATCATTGCATATGTATACATAGCCCCCCTCAACTTTTCGCACTCTATAGTGGCCCCTCTATGATTCCTTATTGCTGCGCATTTCTCATGCCTATATATGTGACCAGCATTAATAAGGTCTTTAAACTGGAACACCACAAAGAGTTACATGTCTTCTTCAAAATATTATATTCTATCACCATGTGTATAATTTGGAACTATTGATGTTACGTGGACACTTCTATATGATATACAATGTTCTTCAAGCAATTTAGTGTCGGGGATTCCTTGTGTTTATAATATTACACAGCTGCAGTCGTCATGGGTCCGAATTCACAGAAACTCAAACCCTAATATTAGAGGAAAACATGGATCTGTTTGTCCTCCTCAAGGCTCTATGGGCTGCAAACAGCTGCTTCTGGGAATCGAGATTGAGTGTTCTCCCCCTGCCAGTTGTTCATTTATACTACTCCCTCTGAGATGACGTACATACAATGTTTGCCCCCTTTACAGAACAAAACTTTTACAGAACGGAATACAACATGGGTCATAAGGGAAGATGTCGTGATAGTAGAACATGTTTCAGAAATATTAGTATAAATGCTTGTGTTAGGGTATATCCACATGGCAAAGACAAGATACCGGTCAGATTCTGACCAGTATTATGGTTTTCTTTTAAAGGGGTTTTGCCACGATGTAATGTTGATGTGGGATCCTCCAAAATGGGTATTTAATCACTTTTCTAAATATATGTGATTACAAAAATTGCAGCCTGAGAGAGCTACAGGCTGCCTTACCTGCCCTTAGTTACTTTTAAAAGCTTCTATTAGATACTACCAGGCAGAGTGACAAGGAGCTATGGCCGGGCTTGCGCAGGGGAACACTTCTTATTGATGAAAAAGGGGGCTGAAGAAGCTTTCAAGGCACCGGGTAGAAATTATGTTTGTCTTTTGTATACATAATCCACTAGTTGTAGTGTGATTATCTAAGTAGATCCCTGCTTTATCTGATGACAGAGAACACGAAGAAGCTTTCAAGCTGCTGTGGGGGGAAGGTGTTTTTCTTTTGTATACCTTTTAAAAAAATTTTGTATTTAAATTTTTTTTAAAGTGAACATTTTCACACGATCCCAAAGCATGGTTGGGGTGCCTTTCTTGCTCGCTGGTTTTTTTCCTTCTCCTTTCCCAACTTTCATTCCTAAAAAAGCTCCCCAAGGGGTTGGTTTTGGTTTAACTTTTTTTTGTTCCTTTGAGTTTTTTAAGGGAACCGGGCGGCCCCAAAACCCCCTTTTAAAAAGGTTTAAGGAAAAAGGGGAAACCGTGAAACCCGGCTTTCTGGAAACTTGCGGTTTTTGGGGTGGGTTTTCGGGGCCGGGGGGCCCCCCCCCCCTTAAACACGGAAATACTTTTGGTTCCCCCTGGGGTGGTTTCCCCCTTGGGGAAACCCCTTTTTTTTTTTCCCCCCCTTAAAATTTTGGCCCCAAAAAAATGGGCAATGGTTTTTCCAAGTTTTTTAAACTTTTTTTTTTTCCTTTTTTGGGGAATTTCCCAGGTTAAAAATCCTTAGTAGAAATCCGAGGTATCAATCTGATTGGAAAAGTCTGATTTTCTGAAATACAAAAAAATACCAAACCCCGGGTTTGGCTACCGGGAGAGTCTAAACCTTGTTTCCTTTTCCAAAGGGGGGTTGGCCCTTTCCAAAATTGCTTAGGGCGCCCCTTTCTCCCCGGGGGGTTAGGAAAGGGTTTTACACAAAAGGGAGGGCGGGTTTGGTTTAAAAATGGGGTTGGTTTCCCTTGTTTAAAAAGAATCCGGGAATGGTAATTTTTTAAATTTTTTTTGGTTTGTTTTTTGGGGGAAAGGGTTTTTTGGCCCCCGCAATTTTTGTGGTTTTCAACTCCCCCCCCTTAAACCCAATTTAAAAAACCCAGTAAACCATGCCCCCTTTGTTTTTCCCGCCCAAAAAAAACCAAGCGGAAGAATGTGCATAATCCAATTTTTTTTGGGAAAACCGGTTTTTGGATTTGGAAATCCAACTTCCAGAAAATCCAAAAGATGTTTTGGGTTTTCAGGTGGGGATTTTTTCTTTTAAAAGGGGCCTTTGGGATTTTTGAAAAAGAAGGGGTTTTTTCGGGAGGGGTTCCAAACTCAGAAAAACCGACTGAAAACTAGGCCCCACGGAACAAAAAACTCTTAGATTAGAGCTCTATTTTTTTGGAAAATTAAAATTTAAAAAAAGGGCCCTTTAAAAAAGGGCATTCTCTTTTAAAAAACACTTTTTTCAGAGGGGGAAGCTTTAATTGCAACCCAGTTTAAATTTAAATTAATTTGTGGGTTAGGGAATGGCTGCCCATTAATACTCAAAAAGAAGTTTAGTTTTGGATTAAAAAACCAATAATTCAGATATATGTTTCGGAGCTCCCCCATCGAGGCAATTTTTTACCGCAAAAAAAAATTTAAAAAATTTTAAGCAACTTTGAAAAAGTTTTTTGGGAAAACTGGGTTTTTTGTACAAAAAAAATACCCCGTAATTCCCAAATTTTGGGCGGGGGGGTTTTTTTTTTTTTAACTATTTGAAGGGGTTTAAACTCTTCCCCTTTTTTTGGGGGGAGAAACTTTGGGGCTCCCGACATCACTTGTTTCTAAATGAAACAATTTGGCTCAACGCCCACATTGGGATTTAAAGATTTTCCCATATTTTGACTTTGGACCAGACATGACGTCAAATGGAAGTGATATCATAGCAACAGGAAACAGGTATGTTAACCCATTAAAAAGAACCTTATCTTAACCCTTATTTAGGGTTAGGTTTAAGGTCAGGATTAAGGCTAATTTCATGGTTAGGGCCTAAGTAAAAAAATGAGTATAAAACAGGTTTTGGGATATCCTGAATATAAGTTTAGTCAAATTGATGTTTAACAGAACAGAGATTTGAGCAATACTAATAATCCCTATTCATCCTAACACAGACTTAGATATTCCACTAAAGAAAATTCAGTATCTTCACTTAGCAGGTCTACTAATTCAACCGACAACCTAGAATTACTAAACACCAGGTGCAACATGAAACTGTGTTTGAACCAGTTTTTGACTCAGAGCTTTACTTTTCCAAATCTTTAAAGGGGTTTTGCCACATTCTCATTTCATACCTCCTGCAGCCAGCCCTTCAGCTCTGTGTGCTCAAAAGGGGGCGTGTGTAATTTGTTTGAATTGCATATCATGTGACCCAGCCGGATGACATCATCATGACTTTCCTCTCTGTAGTCAAAGAAAGGTCTGTTTATGTAAAGCATTATGAATAGCTGAGAGGTAAAGTTTTTGCCTCCAGGCACAAGGGTCCTAGGTTCAAATTCCTGCAGGAACCAAACCTGTGTTGTTGTTTTTTTCTCTTTATCAAGTCACAAACCTGATTGAGGTTTCTTTTTTTTATTATTTATTTGCACTGTTTGACTAATTACTAAGCAGTACAGAGGACAGGAGTAGAATGACAGCTCCTGGGGTTTGAAAACTCAGTAGCTGCCTGAGAGGAGAAGTGATGTCTGAGTATGTCTGACCAGGACTGAGGAGCTCTCAGCCCTGGTCGTATCCCCTGGAGACAAGCTGTAAACAATGGATCAGAAAAGGAGCAGCTAAAACAAAAACAGTGCAGAATTTTTAATAATAATGAATGGTGAAAATGTTTGTTATTTCATTTGCAAGCTTCCCACGTCAATTTTTGTGGCAAAACCCCTTTAAGACATTACAAGTCAGTAATGTAGAATTTGTTGATGCTCATCTCATGAAGAACAGGGCGCCACATGTATGAAACTGTTTAGGTCTAAAACTCACTCTTTTGTCCATAGTAACCTATGGGCAAAAAAGTGAGTTTTAGACCTAAACAGTTTCATACATGTGGCCCAAGCAGTCCAAATACATATCCCATTCGTGACAATGGAGAAAGCCTTGTCGGACTCTGGGAAAAAACTGACACATATAAAAAAAATAGAATTTTGTTCTCCAGCACCAAAAAAAACCCCCCAGTATTTATTCCATATAAATTAAAAACGCTGGACTCCCAGCCTCTGTCGCATTTGAAGCACAAAGCTCTTACTCATATACTTTTAAGCAGGCTCGGACTGGCCCACAGGGGAATAGGGTAAACCCCTGGTGGTCCCCTGAGCCTAGTTGACCTGAAATTGTTTTTTAACCGCATAGACATCCTCAGAAAAGGTAAAAAAGAAAGCATAGGAAGAGAGGCAAAAAACAAGAGGCAGAGCATTGGACACATGTACAGTCATTTACAGTAGCTGTAGGGTGGGCCCCTAAAATAAACCCCACCGGTGGGCCCAGGACCAACTCAACTGGTGGACCCCTAGAATCAACTCCACCTGGGGGCCCTAGGCATCCCAGTCCGACATTGCTTTTAAGTACTTTTTGCAAGCCGACTCTAAATGAAGCACTGTTCATGAAGCATATATTAGGACTTCTGGGCCTGGTTCAGCGCTATAAGTCACTTCCTATCACTTGGCCGTAAATACTATTAGTGGTGTAAGTTATGGTGCAGATCTTGGGCCATCACATGTGACTACGATCCTCTGATTCTTTTCTTGGCTGCTCCTAACCTGTTTCCCATATAGCAAACTATCAATGAAGACTTTATTCTATCTGAAAATCCATGAACATTTCTGTTAAAACAGGCTTCCAGATTTGTTTGACTCCTGAATTATACATCATTTTGTCCATGTAAGTTTCTGTTCTGCTGAGTGGAAGAAATTTTATTTTTCTCTCTATATTTATGAGGTAAGAGCACAGTGTCCTGCTGTGTTATTGGAGATAATAAAATACATGTTACATAACTTCTTTCAGATGATAAATCTGCTTTTTTTCTTAGGAGTATTCGCTGATGGGAACTATAGCAAGGTTATCATATCAGAGTCACAGGCGCCACGTCTGCTGAGGACTATTAGTAAACTGTTGTGACACGTTTCCACCACATAGGGTAATGTCATCCTAAGCTCACTCTTATTAACTCATTTACACTGCTGCTTTTCTAGCTATTATTCTGTAACTACAGCAAAGAAACAGCCTTAAAGGGGTTTTGCCACGATGTAATGTTGACGTGGGATCCTTCAAAATGGGTATTTAATCACTTTTCTAAATATATGCGATTACAAAAAGTGAAGCCTGTGAAAGCTACAGCATTTCTTAATCCCCCTTAGTTACCTGAAAGCTTGCATTAGACATGACCAGAGGAGCTGACAGGCTGTGCTTGCGTGAAAAACACTTCTTATCTGATGACAGGGAAAATGAATGAGCTTCAAGGTGCTGGGAAGAAAGTGCAGTGTGTGAGCCTGTGTCTTGCTGTATAGAGAATCAACTGTTGTACAGTTATTATTTAAGTTAAGTTTTGAGACGCTCCCTTATTCCTCACTCTCTGCTCACCCCCTCCCTCTCACCCCTGCAGCCTTCATGAGTCAGCATGATTTGTTTATATTCTACTCCCGTGCTGATAAGGAGGTAAGTAACTCACGTGCTGGCAAAACCCCTTTAAAGTGTACTGCACTTTCACGTATCTACAAGATAGGCTGTTCTGTGTGTGCATCGGGAGTAGCCATTATAACTTTTACATGGAATTTTTTACCACTTTTCCCTTTTGAAGGCTCTATCTTTAATTTTTAGGTGTCCCTGAGCTAATAGGTAGAGAATAGACACTATGGGCGACATGTATGAAGCTCGCCGGGTCGGGGCGCTCCTTTCCGCTAGTTTTCCGGCGAAATCTGTGCCTGATTTTTGTGGGGCGGGGGAGCTCATACTCTATGTAAAGTCCCCGCGCCTCGCCGTGTGTTGGGCAGTGCGGGCTTTGGGCGTGCGGGCTGCCTGAGTTCGCCGTTGAGGTTGCACTCATCATGGGGGAAAAGTCCGCCGTGCCTGCCGTGTGTGGGGCGCGTGCGGGACTTTGGGAGTGGGGTTTTCGGGCACAAAAATAGCCCCTTTGTACCTGCGGGAGCCATATGCTCCTTTGCCCCGGCATTTTAAAAGTAATCTAAGATCCTTTGGGTTTTTTACATCAATTCATTGGTCCCCTTTAAGAGACTGTGGTGGGTCGAAAATGTTGGGACATTGCATGATTACAGTAAGGGTAAGATTTGGTCATAGGGTTAGTCCCCCATACCGGGGGGGGCCCCCCTTATCGGGGGGCGAGTGCTTAAAGTCAACCCGGTGGGAGACCCTTATGATGCTTGAGTTACAATTTTCTTAGTGCCAATTCTATTTTTGGCACCTATGTAGGTGCTATTTATGTGTTTAATGTTAGCCGCATACTTTTTTACAATTGTGAAGGTAAAGTTTAATTTTTATTGCCACAATTATAATACGCACTCCATTTCTCTGGTTTTTCTGTTTATCGTGCGATGGAGTATTCCTGATGTTATAGGGATCATCAGGGAGTGGTTTCTCGTACTATTGTAAAGTCCACCGCGCCTCGCCAGTGTGTTAGGCGCAGTGCGGGACTTTGGCGCAGTGCGGCGCTGCACCAGAGATTCGCCGTCCGAGGTAGTGCACTCATACATGCGGGGAAAAGTCCGCCGTGCCTCGCCAGTGTGTGGGGCGCAGTGCGGGACTTAGGCGCAGTGCGGGTCTTAGGCGCAGTGCGGGGCTGCGCCAAAGATTCGCCGCCGGAGGTAGCGCACTCATACATGCGGGGAAAAGTCCGCCGCGCCTCGCCAGTATGTGGGGTGCAGTGCGGGGACATGGGCGCAGTGCGGGGCTGCGCCGAAAATCTGTTCCGATGCGAGACAGGCTGGAAAACAGCGAGAAATCATTCCACATGTCGGTGCGGAGTATGAATCAAAAATCGCCTTTATAAAGGCGTTCAACATTCTCAGAAAAGAGCTCAAACCTCAAAAATAAAAAATACATAAAACAAAATCACTTTCCAAATATCCTAATTCAAGAATTAGGATATTGGAAATTGCCGGGAAATACAGTAATTCAAATTCTGAAAGCTATTCTCATTGGTCGGCGGAAACCGGCCAATCAGAATAGGAGCAACAGTGAACCATTAAAACCTATGGAGAACTATTGACCAATCAGAATTAAAGGCGGGACAGTTCAAAATACAGCAAAAATGAAGAAAAGAGCTGATTGGCTGAGCTAGCGGGGCTTGGCTAGCTCATCCAATCAGAATAGGAGCGACAAAGACCCATTATAGCCTATGGAGAATTTTGAACCAATCAAAATCAAAGGCGGGATAGTTCAAAATACAGTAAAAATGCAGAAAAGAGCTGATTGGTTAAGCGAGTGGTGGCTTGGCTATCCCAGCCAATCAGAATAGGAGCGACAGAGACCCATTAAAACCTATGGAGAACTATTGACCAATCAGAATCAAAGGCGGGACAGTTCAAAAAAATACAGTAAAAAGGCAGAATAGAGCTGATTGGCTGAGCTAGCGGTGGCTTGGCTATCCCGGCCAATCAGAACGCAAGCTACTTGTCCCATTGTAGTCTATGGAGAGATCGGCGCAATGCAATCTCGGCGCTCTGCGCCGTGCGGTATGGAGTATTAATTAAAAAATAAATTTTTATTAGTTGTACAATATTCTCCGAAAAAGAGCTGAAACCTTCTATAAACATAAATCAATTAAATCCCGAACAATGCATTTGTCGCCGAGACCGGCGCTACATAAGGAATTGCAATAGAGAGAATTGCCGGGAAATACAGTAATTCAAATTGTGTAAGCTATTCTCATTGGTCGGCAGAAGCCAGCCAATCAGAATAGGAGCGACAAAGACCCATTATATCCTATGGAGAAGTTTGGACCAATCAGAATAGGAGCGACAGTGGCCCATTCTAACCTATGAAGGAGTATTAACCAATCAGAATAGGAGCGACAAAGTCCCATTATATCCTATGGAGAAGTTTGGACCGATCAAAATCAAAGGCGGGACAGTTCAAAATACAGTAAAAAGACAGAAAAGAGCTGATTGGCTTAGCTAGCGGGGGATTGGCTATCTCGGCCAATCAGAGTGCGAGCTACTTCTCCCATTGTAGTCTATGGAGAGATCGGCGCAATGCAATCTCGGCGCTCTGCGCCATGCTGCATGGATTATGATTATAAAAAATAGTTTTTATTAAGTGTAAAACATTCTCAGATAAAGTTCTAAAACCTTCAATTAAAATAAATCAGTTAAAACCCCGAACAACGCGTTTGTCGCCGAGACCGGCGCTACATAGGGAATTGCAATAGAGAGAATTGCCAGGCAATTCTCTCTATTGCAATTCCATTATGTAGTGCCGGTCTCGGCGACAAACGCATTGTTAGGGATTTAACTGATTTATTTTTAAAGAAGGTTTCAGCACTTTATCTGATAATGTTTTACACTTAATAAAAATGATTTTTTTATTCATACTCCGTGCCGCTCGGCGCTGAGCGCCGTGAGTTCATTGCACCCATCTCTCCATAGACTACAATGGGAGAAGTAGTTCACGCTCTGATTGCTGGGATAGCCAAGCCCCCGCCACATTAACCAATCAGCTCTTTTCTGCCTTTTTACTGTATTTTGAACTGTCCCGCCCTGGATTTTGATTGGTTCAAAATTCTCCATATGCTATAATGGGTCTTTGTCGCTACTATTCTGATTGGCTGAGATAGCCAAGCCCCCGCTAGCTCAACAAATCAGCTCTTTTCTGCATTTTTACTGTATTTTGAACTGTCCCGCTGTTGATTCTGATTGGTCAATCGTTCTCCATAGGTTTTAATGGTTCACTGTCGCTCCTATTCTGATTGGCTGGTTTCTGCCGACCAATGAGAATAGCTTTCAGAATTTGAATTACTGTATTTCCCGGCAATTTCCAATATCTGATTTCTTGATATTGCGCCGTTCTAGATTTTTGGAAAGTGATTTTTTTTTATTATGTTTATTTTTTACGTTCAGCTCTTTTTCTGATAATGTTTTCCGCTTTTATAAAGGCGATTTTTTCGGATTCATACTCCTGCTGCACGGAGCCAAGCGCCGAGATTTCTGTCGCGATCTTCTATCTGCTTCCTCGCATGTTCCATTCTCGCTTCACTTCGCCTCCGCCGGAGCATTTAGACCAAAATAATCCAGGTCTGCCTGTCGGAGCTGCCGAGCGCTGCACTGCGCTTCGCTTTGCCGACTCGCAATCGTACATGCCTCGGAGTATATGAGCGCGCCGCGTCCCGCCCCGGAACGCCTACCCCGCGCCCACACTGCGCCCATGCGGGGCGCAGCTGAAAGTGGCGAACACTGCGTCTAACACTGAATCCCCGCGTCCGACAGGGGGATTCGGGCCGGGAGGCGCAGTATACGCCATAAAACAGGCGTAAAGCCCGTTCATACATGTCGCCCTATGATGCCTTCCACACAGCACAAACACCAACCACCTTCCCTCTCCATAGACTTCTTAGGGCAACTGTAACCCGATAGTTTAGTAATCTGGTACATTTTGAGATAGATTGTAGCATTTTTTTTCAGTGTGAAGGATAACAATGGGGTGAGGAAAGAGGTATTTTCTCAAATAACATATATAACGAAGTTACTTATACTAGCTTAAGCTTTTGATATATGCAAAGTCTGTTAAAACTTAAGGAACTAAAAAAGAAAGAAAGGTAGGGTGACATGTATGAAACTTGGCATTTAAACACCAAAATTCATGTGCAAAATAATAGCTTAGAATGCGCCTTATTTATGAAGCCGCTCTACAGCAGGTCATAAATCAGCCGCATTCTAGCGCAGTAACGAGAATTCGGGCTCAGGTAAACCACTTTGAAAGTGGTATACCTGTTCCAGCAGTAATGTGCCTGGATTTGCCGTACTGAAGCTATAAATCTATAGCTTTGTACGGTACTTTTGGTTGAAATTTCAGGATGAAAATTGTTTACAATGAAGCGGTCATCAGTGTGTGATGGAGCCACGGACGTCTACTTCTTTGCCTTTCTGTGACTCTTCCAGTCTTTCTGTATCGCTAATAAAACCTGCTGATAACACTCTGTGACACTCTAAGCTCAGTGGCCACTTCCGTCTGAAAGCATCCTGCTTGAAGTCTCGCAATGGTGAAGTACTGTTGATCAATTGTAAGGTGTTGTCTTGGTCTCATGATGTCAAAATGTGAACAGCATGATGAGGAGGACTGTTTAAATCCCAATTCAAATTGATGTGTTGTTGAATTTTGCCATTAAGCTCCTTGTTAGAGATCAGCAAATTGTGCAAAAAGTACTGAAACCAGAGCTGTGGGGTTGGCAAGCCGAAGCCCCAACTCCGACTACTGAATTTCCCAAACCTCCGACTCCCGGCTCCGACTTCTGACTCCTGACTTCCTCATACATGGCGGATGTTTAAGTGATAACTTTACTGTAGTAAATTGGTAACATCAGGATGCTTATCACCTTATGATACAATAATCAAGCTATTTAGGTAGAACAGACACTGACGAGCAAAAGGGTAACACTGTTTTGATCTTTTGAACACTTGTGGATAGAGTTGAAGAAAAAGCTGTATTTGTATCCAAGTCCAGTCTGCACCAACATTAGGAATGTGTAGAAGAGACCTGGGATCGCATTTTGGTCAAGATGTGCTTGAATCTGATTCAGAGCCCAGAAGGATTCAGGCAGTATTGAAAACCAAAGCTGGATTTCCCAAATACGAACAAAATAATAAAAATTAACACTTTGATTTTTAGGAGCAAAACAGTAACAATGCAGTTACAGGAAAGAATCTGCAGAACTAAGCAGATGCTAAATACTTGCAAGTCAAATTTATGTATAAGATAGGTAAGGTGACTGTATATAAAATTACAGTAGCCTCATGTACAAAGCTGTAGTGGAGGGTGAGATATAAAGCCTGAAAGTCACAAGTTCAAAACATTGTTACCATTTTGCTTTTCAGTTTAAAATATATTTATTGGATATGACTTTAGGACACAAAAAAATTGTAAATATGCAAAACACTGCAGGAACATTTGTGGAGTCTCTGAATTTGTTCTGAGAAATAGTATTGCCACCATCAGATCCTGCATACATGACCTCACATCTGATTTCATTATTTCCAGGATAGAGAACGGCCTCTCTATACTAACTTGGGTTGGGGGCAAAGCGGTGACCACTGGGGTAACATCTCTAACAATTTCGGGGTATAAAGGAATTACCTCAGCCACAGTCAGTTTTGTTGAATGGTTGAACTCTTCTACTTCATTGAGAACAGGTGAAAAATTTTGCTATGGGAGCAGACTCTTTTCCCCTGGGGCAGCGCTTTGCCTGCTCCATGTCATCAATTACACTCCTCATGTGATGAGGCTGATGATATGGGAGCAGCAGCACCGGCAGGACCCAATTCCTCTTGATCTTTGCACTACATCGCACTAACTGGACCAACTAATTATATATTTTGGGAGTCGGAGTCGGTCCATTTTATGACCTCTCCGACTCCTGCAAAATAGGCCCCGACTCCGACTCCACAGCCCTGAAACACTGAAGAGTTGCACATGCGACATGAGCATCCTAAAGATAAGGGATGGTCTCCTTTACTTCATTTAAAAACATTTTAAAGAAATGTTATATTCATCCTGAAATTTCAACCAAAAGCCATTATCCCTAGCTTTTTGTGATTTGTGTACAGTATATTTGTAGCGTATATTCCTGAATGACTAGGACTTCACTCAGCTCATACTACAGTCCTGTATGGGGAGCTGCGGAACAATCCTTCAAGTTGCATTATTCCACAGCCCCGCAGCTGTCTCTTGTCTGCAGTGGTCGTTGGCTCTGGGCCAGCTGTGAGGTGAAACACTTGTCATTTCCTGATAAAAAGGCAACAGGACATACAAATCTGTCATGTGATGTATACTCTAATATTTCCGAAGGAAGGCTTGGAGATACCAGGGAAAAACAATTCTATCTTACTGACCTATATCTGAACTTCAAATAGTACTCTAGGATATTTAGAGCATATGGTTGCTATAGAGAGGTGTCCTTTACTTCAGGCCACTTCTTTTGACTACAACAGAGACTTCTATTTGATACCTAGTGCTTCAAGGAAAATGTCTGATTTTAGAACAGATGTTTGTGGTAATCGTGATTGCTGATAGCGGCTAATATAATGTCGTCTCATATAAAACACACTGAACCTTATTTAAAGGGAATGCAACATCAGGAAATGACTAGTTTAAATCAGATTTTTATGTTAAAGGGAAGTTCTCACAGAGGCACAGCCAGCTTCAGACCCAAACTTCCAGGTCAGCCTGTGGGTGGGTCTACAGTACTGATTTGCATATCAGCGCTGCACTTCCTAGCTGATCCTACTGCAGTGACATGAGTGCTGGAGGTTTATAATCTGTAATGCACAAAACTACAAAGTTCTATGGGTTAAAGGCATTGTCTCACTACAAGGATTGCTTTTTATGTTAAAGATCTTGCAAAAACAAGTCACTTTGCAATATGTGTCCATTAACAGTGTCCTACCTATTCATAGATAACCCCTCTTGTATGAGCTGCATTAGCTCCTCATCTCGCTATAGCTACAGACCTGTTTGATCTCACCTCATTGGCTGCAGGCACAGGTCGCTATAGCTACAGACCTCGTATCCTCAGCAGCTCATCACTGCAGGTCATTAGAAGCCAGTAAAGCCGGTAAACACGCCCCTGAATTAAAAAATGAAACTGAGAAAACAGGACTGAGGTAAGATGAATCAATGTAGTGAGACAACCCCTTTAAAACTTGTTATTAACATAGGTAAACAAGCTCCTATGCTAGAGATAATACTCAGCAGGCAGTGATTCACCATGGTCAGACAGCAGCTTGGAGCAATTAGATAAGAGAGCGAGCAGAGAGAGGCAGTCAGTAACCAAGAGAAACTTGTGCACACAAGCAGTAGATAAAATATTCTTTATTTACTAAACAAAGCAAAATCAAAACAACATTGGGAATAGTTCTCATTCAGCTTTCCCTACATGTCAAAAGCTAATCATTGTGGTGAGAAAACCCCTATAAGCATATTATTTTTTAAGAATTCCATAGCAATAACTTTTTTTTGTAAAAAAAAATACAAAATCCCAAAATCATGTAGCCAAATAATTGGTTGACATTTCCTGTTCTGTAGAGATTACTTCTCCATAGTATCTTCGCTATCATCACAGAAATGATTATAATGAAAGGTAACACTAGTGTGGAGATAACACAGTATCCACCATTTACAATAGGTGATAGTCACAGCTCCCTCTAACACAGTGACTTTGTTCCAGGTGACAGAGCATGCCCACAATACTCTCCCACAGAAGTCACTGAGCCATTTCCTGGCTCTTATGTCCATCTAGCTGCTGTCAAACCTTTCTAAATGCTGTAAAAGGGAAAGTGTCATCAAAAAATGACTTATTGTTTAACTCACATTTTTATATTAAACACATTTTTTAGGAATTTTTAGTTATGTTTTTTTTTTTAATTTTGCAGATCACTTTAAGTATTTGTTTAATAAGTCTTAAGTCCTGCAGTTTTCACTTTGGCCACTAGGCATAATAATCATCTGACACTTCCTGCTCTGTTTAGAGAGCATTTCAGCACTGTGCTCATTATCATTAAAAGCAGGGTCAAGCTGAAAGGAGACACCATTGTGTACAGATAACACAGAATCCACCAGTCACAAGAGGAGATACAGCTCCCCCTCTCCCCTCCCTTCACAGTGAAAACTCTCCTATACAAGTGTATGGGACAGAAACTGTCTTAAGAATCCTATGGGCATGAAGCTGCTGTAAAGTATATCTCGGACTGCTGTTAAAGCAGTGCAAGCAAGAATGTCATCCCCACAATCCTATATAGACGGCCGAATTAAGAAATCTACAATCGGGAAATAAAAACGACTGAGAGGAAAAGAATATGGATTTGGGGCTTGATTTAATAAGTTAAAAAAAAAATTGGCGACAGATTCCCTTTAAAAGCAGGCAAGATGGCTTCCCCTATAATCATATACAGAAAACAGAACTAAAATATCTACAATCAGAAAATAGAAACAGCTAAGAAGAAAAGAATAAGAATTAACATCCGATATTAACTATTAAAAACAAATATTGGTGATGAATTTAGTTTAAATGACGAGGAAAATTTAGCTGATGTCATCCTGCAACTCCTCTTAGAAAAATGAAAAGTGAAATCTAGACTGAATGCACGTTATGTTAAAACAGATGAAGAATTGGTAAAATAGCATTTAAGAATAATATTTTAATGAATTTTGGATGCTTCTGTTAGCAGCTGACAGGAACACTGGTAAAACTTTAATGAGGTGACCCTTTTAGTGGGACCACTTGCTCATAAATAAAACAGGATGAAAATAGGAGCAGCGCTTCATGGTTAGTGCTCCCATAGGCAAAGCTGCACATAAACCTAAGAAAAGTAGACGTTCGCTTTCTCGCTTCCTCTGAATCTAACCAGAAAAACATGCATTTAATGTGTGTGTTTTCCCATTGTGATGTGTGTACACATGAGCCCTAATCGTCAGAACTCCTGTTATACTTGTCCTTCAACACCAGTCTACTTAAGAATCTGCAGCAACAAGACAGATCTGTGATGCGAAGCGGCTATCTATTCATACAACATAACATACTAGCTGTTTCCTACGGGCTATGATGCAAAACATTGTACAGATATTGATCTTATCTGTGTCTTTTATGCTGCTCATTTCTCCTCTCAAAGGGCTTATTCCACAATCAAATGTTTTTTACAAAAGCCCAGAACCTTTTTAATTTCTAAAATAGATGTCACATGCCTAAATTACCTTAACCCCTTAAAGGGGTTTTGCCACAAAGTAAAATTGACGTGGGAAGCTTGCAAATGAAATAAAAAACATTTTCACCATTCATTATTATTACTAAAAATTCTGCACCGTTTTTGTTTTAGCTGCTCCTTCAGTGATCCATTGTTTACAGCTCGTCTCCAGTGGATACGACCAGGGCTGAGAGCTTCTCTGTCCTGGTCGCACATGCTCAGACATCACTTTTCTTCTCAGGCAGCTACTGAGTGTTCAAACCCCAGGGGCTCTCATTCTGCTCCTGTCCTCTGTACTCCTTAGTAATTAGTCAAAAAGTGCAAATAAATAAAAAAAAAGGAACATCAATTAAGTATGTGCATTGATAAAGAGAAAAACTCCACAGGTTAGGTTCCCGTGGGGATTTGAACCTAGGACCTTGTGTCTGGAGGTAAAAACTTTACCTCTGAGCTACACTGTAGCTATTCACACTCTATACATAAACAGAGATTTCTTTGACTAGACAGAAGGAAAGGCCTGGTGATGTCATACTGCTGGGTCACATGATATGCAATTCAAACAAATCATACACGCCCCCTTCTGAGCACACAGAGCTGAAGAGCTGGATGCAGGAGGTATGAAATGAGATTGTGGCAAAACCCCTTTAAGCCAAACACCTGAAAAGTACTTTAGTAGTTTTTGCCTCCTTGCGTTTCAACAGTCAAAACATTTTTATTTTTTCAATGACGCAGTTGTATAAGGCCTCGTTTTATTCGGGACAAGTTGTACTTTTTGGGGAATAGTTTAAGGACACTTACAGTATAAATTATTTCAGAATTTTGTTTCATTTTTTATATAATTTTTTTTTTTTTTTACCTTTTTGTTTTACACCATTCACATTTCACACTTAATAACTTGCTAGATTAATTCTACAGGTAATTACGGTCGTGTGGATACCTAATTTGCGTAAGGTTTCTTTTTGTATGTGTGTATGCACAATTCTTTTTTATTACATATTTATTTTTATTTTATTTTTTTTATTTTTTTTCTACACCTTTTTATGGATTTTTCCGTTTTTTTTTAATCCCATGAAAGAATAACTGTTTTAATTTTTTTTTTACACTTATATGCAAATACGTTATAATCTGTGTCAGTTTGACACAGGCAGCAACCAGGGCAGTACACAGTCTGCCCTGATCGCTGGCTTCCTACACAGATAGCCCTGGGGCTACTCTAGGTCCCCAGGGCTGACTGTGTAGCCCGTTCCCTGGGCTTTGTTGGGATGCCAGAAGACATCGCTGCAGACGAACGACTTGCACTGTCCGACTTCAAAAATCGGCGGGCGGTCGTTTAGGTGTTAAAGAGGTATTCCCAGGTATTCCCATCTTATGCCCAGCAAGCCAGCAATGCATGGGAATGAGGAGGGCAGCGCTTGTGGCCATCCTCCTCATTCACTTTTATGGGAGCATCAGAATATAGGCGAGTGTGTATGCTCAGCTATGTTTCAAAGCTCCCATAAAAGTAAATAGAGAGGATGGGCCGCCCTCCTCATCTACATGAATGGCTGGCTTGCTGTAAGCGGCCAGCGCTGGGGATTTTACATCATGGTAAACACCTGTAAATATGAGGACAGAGGTAAATAAAAACTATTACCAAATACATTGCTGTTCTAATTTTGCTTCCTTTCCCAGTAAGAGAAATTCGTATATCCTGCTTGTGTACACAATCCAATACTAACAACCTTTCTCTGCTCTAGCAGTCCAGGCTAGGAAGTTGACATCACTCCCTGCTGTGTCTTATCATCAGTACAGGAGCTTGTTTACCTTTCTTACTGGAAAACATTAATCTTTTCGAGCTCAGTAGCCTTGTGCCCTTCTGTTTAACCCCTTCATCACCCATGTCCCTCTTACAGGCTTCTTTAGAAATAGAGCATCTGTTGTGCCAATCGCAGCTTTGGAACCACCCATAGCCTAAAGAGGAAGTGGGAGGCTGAAGATGGCTGTGAAGAGAAGGCTCTGGGAAACAGCCAGATGGGAGAACCTTTTTTAATTGGAGCTTACTATGTATTTGGACTCCCTATCTCCCATTGATGCAGCTTTCTTCCAATAGCGAAGAAGGCATCCTGCTATTTAGACCAACCAACCTCCATTTCTAACTGGGAAAGTACAGTTCCCAGTAGGGCCTGCACCTCCTACCTGTTGTTTAATGCACCACGCTGACATTGAAACTTTTCTAAGGCCCCATTCATATCATGTTTACGGCCTCCATTTGTGGCATCCATCGAGATACCTTGAAAAATTTAGACTGGGTGACAAGGGCCTAGGAATCTGTAGGGCAAATATAGTCCAAACTGGACTACATTCACTCTATTTACTGAATGTATACACTTCATGTATGGGACACAAAAGTTTGGTAACTGATGGATGGCTAACATTATAGTGAGATATATTCAATATTTATCACCAGAGCCCGCCGCAATGCGGGATGGACTTGCTGCGGCGTGAGGCTACCAGGTCGCTACCCCTGACGTGACTTGCATGCGATGGCGGCCGGGGTAATGCGTGGTACAGAATCGGAATCCAAAGGCGTAGTCGCGGACAAGCAGGAGGTCAGGACGGGCGGCAGAGGTTCGTGGTCAGAGACGAGCAGAAGGTCAGGGCAGGCGGAAAACAGGCAAGGTCAGGAAACGTAGCGGAACGGACTGGTACACGGTAAATCAGAAAGGACTTCCAACACTCTGTAGACTAGGGAAAGCACACCAACGAACTGGCAGAGAGTGCTGGGGGCGTATTCCTTAAATAGGACCAGCGCCCGGCAATAGACCAATTACCGGGACGCTGGCCCTGTAAATCCAGACCAGCTGTCGCGCACACGCCCTAGGCAGCAGGTATGCGCGCGGGATCAGCGTACACAGGAGCATGGACGGATAAGTGAGCCGGAGCCCGGGCAGCAGGGGGGGGGGTGGTCGCAGGCAGCCGCGGCACGCCGGACCCTCTGCGGACAGGGGGGCGGCCGCGGGGGCCAGCAGCGCCCGCGCCAGCCCTCATTACAATGTAACTGTAGAGTAAACATATAATGTATGATAAATATACATAATTCTCTAGGTTCTTCTTCAGGCTGTAACAGAAGGACTCATAATAAGTTATAAGACAAAAATGAGAATTTATTGCATTCTGTATAAACATTATAACGCAATGTCCATACGACAAGTATTTCAATTCGGAATCCACGCGACTTTCGACTTGAAATACTTGTTTAAAACCGAAAGTAAACCATCCCCATTAACCTTAATAGAAAATACACCTTATAGATCATGCAACATTTACCCACATTTTCCCCACCCTTGGTTGAACTTGATGGACACGTGTCTTCTTTCAACTATACTAAGTATGTAACTATGTAACATGCATTTTCTTTGGTTGGTTTTTAAATGTAAGAAAAATCCTATAGAACATGTTCATTCTTTGGTCGTATTCCATGTGGAAAACGCGTGGAAATTTACTATTGATGTCAATGGGGATGGCTAAAAACCTTGTGTAAAACGCATCAAAAACACTTGTGTGTTGTTTGGGAAACCGATCATAGAGGTGAATGGGACTCCTTTCTGACTGTAAATCCAACAGTAAAAAACAACCCTAAATCCACAAGCAATACATGAGAAATACTAGTTGAAAACCGTATTTTCTGACGCAGTTTTCAATGACAGAATACGATGAGTATATTTTAGTCGGTCTGGACGTACCCTTAGAAGTTACAGGAAAAAGTATATGATTATTGTAGCTTACATTAATTAACGCTTGTGTTTAGATCTTGTATATATCATGCTGAATATCAGTATCCTTTTTCTTGGTCCTTTGTGAGTGTGTGTATCTCACGTCCTCATCTGACCTCCATTCCGTCCACCATCTTGCTTCATGTGACCTGGTTCCCTGGTTACCACATAATCCACCCGGTCCTCCCTCCAACCCAACTGTCCATGCCTGCGTCACATATAATAAAGACATGGGGCTGAGTAACACAGTCAAGCACTTTGCCTTCTTATATATGGAATTCTACAAAAGTCTCTCACTTTAGCAGGTTCTTTCATATCCCTTTTCTATACTAAAGTAGCATGGTATGTGCTTAGTGAAGTCTGCAATATGTGTAGTTGATCCATGTCATTTATGTAATATATCAAACATATATTCTACAGCCAGCACATAAAGCTTATGCGGTTTCTCAACAGTTAGTACTGTTGCCTTGTAGAGCTGGGGTTCTGGATTTACATTCTACCATGGGCAACAACTGCAAGGAGTTTGAAGGTGCTTTTGTGGGTGTCCTTTGGGTACTCCAGTTTACTCCCCCCTCCCTACCTGCAGTATCTGTCAGAATAAATTTTTTAAAATTATCCTGACAAATACTATGTAAGGATGCCATAAACATGATGTGAATCAGGCCTAATATATGCTTGTCATTTAGTGGGAATTGAAGCACTGACCAATAGTAACCCCCATATGGATTATTTCAATATATTTTAAAAAGTTTATAAAATATTTTTTGGTAGTTCTAGTGAATAATCAGCTGTTAAACGAGCCACAGCAGACTTAACTGGGCATACATTTCCATACAGTAAGGACATGCAAGAATTTAAAGGGGTTTTGCCACAATCTCTTTATACCTCCAATCCAGCTCTTCACTCTGTTGCCAAAAGGGGCTTTTGATTTTTTTGAATTGCATATCATGTGCCCCAGCAGATGACATCACCGGGCTTTCCTCTCTCTATTCAAAAAAAGGGTCTTTTTATGTTAAAAACTGTAAGTAGTATATTGTAGCTCAGAGGTAAAACTTTTGCCTCCAGGACAAGCGTCCTGGTTTCAAACCCCTCAGAACCAAACCTTAGGTTTATTTCCTTTATCAAGCCTACGCATTGAGGTTTTTTTTTTTAATTTTTTTGCACGTTTAACAAATTACTAAGGAGACAGGGGACGGGGAGTAGAATGATGCCCCTGGGGTTTAAACACTCAGAGCTGACTGAGGGGAAGGTATGTCTGACTGTGCGGCAGGAGTGAGGAGCTCTACCCGGTGTATCCCCTGGGGACGAGCGAAAAACAATGGATCACTAAAGGGGCACTAAAAAAAAAACTTCAGAATTTTTAAAATTTAAAAAGGGTGAAAATGTTTTTTATTTAATTTCAAACCCCCACGTAAAATTTTTACTTCGGGGAAAAAACCCCTTTTAAGCAGCGCAGTACCAAAGCATTTCAATCAACAATAAAAAAAAACTGATTACCTTTAAAGAAGTAAGTATTTTCTAAAAAAGGGGTACATTATTGAAAATTTTGCATTTTTACAAATATTGAAAATATATAGGACACAATGAGCTATACTTAAGAACTTGGAAATAACCCATCAAGCACATTCATTAATTGAGCTTTCTAGTATATTTTTAACAAGTCTTTTAAATCTTTATGTTCCAAATACAATCTTTAGGTCTGTGTAGAACAGCAACCTTCATAAAACAGAGTTCATTTCTAATTCTCTTGGTACATCTGAGGGTACACATACCATAGAGGCATCCTATGTGACTTCTAGCAGACCCTTTAAGAAGGGGGGATCAAGTCTTGGTGAACTAACCCCCCTTTCTAAAACAAAAACAGGGAAAGGGATGAAGGTTAAAAAAGGTTTGGGGAAAGGGAACATCAGACCGTTTTTTTTTTTATTTGCAATTTAGCAACATAACAGAGAACCCAGTGTGGTCTCTGCTATGGGGGCTCTCTATCTTCACTATACTTTTGGTAATAAAGATCATTTTTTGTTTTTGTCCTTGTAAACTAAAAGGAAAATTTCGCCATGTGGCAGGACCAAGGGTTTTGAAAAAAAAGGGGTAATTTGTTTTTAAAAGGGTTTTCTCACTACGGGATTGCTTTTTTTTGGAAAGATCCTAAAAAAACAAGTCATTTGCAAATATGTCCTTAACTTTTTCCTACATATTCGGTACCCCCTCTTCAGGGGGCTGCATCAGCTCCTCAATCGCATACTACAGACCTTTTTGATCTATCCTATAGGCTGCCATCACGGGTTCTTACTGCAGCCTGGCTTCTCTGCGCCTAGTGGAAACCAGAAACAGCCCCCCAATTTTTAAAAATGAAAAACCAAGAAAAAAGGATTGAGGTAAGATGAATCAATGTAGTGGGACAACCCCTTTAAGTTAACCTCTCTGGGGTGCCCCAAGAATCAACTCCACTGGTGAGTCCAAGGAATCAACTCCTCTTGGGGGTCCCAGAATCAACTCTACTGAAGGTCCTTAGGCACCCCAGTCCAACACAAGTCCTCCTGTAGAAAATAACAGCAAGAGAGAGGTTGCTCAGTGGCTGATGGGTTTCCTATCTATGCCCTGCATATGCTAAGAAGCAGTACATGGCAGTCTAGTACATCCAATGTACATTACCGGCACTAACCTTGGTAACAAGCACAGATAAAATACACAATGATTTTTTTTATTTTTTTTATCAAAGAGTATTCTGATTCTTCATTGAGGGACAGGGGAGTAAAAAAATAACAAATATACTTATCTACAGGTCCCCGCCACTGCTGCTCCAGAGCTCCCCGCTCATCCACTCCGCTTAACTTCCGGATTTTAGTCCTGACCACAGGAGTGGCTCAGGCTCCAAACACTTACAATGGAGTGCAAGCCTCTACTGAATGTTGGGAAGAGAACCCAGAAGGGAAAAGGAGTGGATCGTTGGATAGCTCAGGAGCAACAGCGGCAGGAGACCTGTAGGTAAGTATAATTTTTTTACATCATTTAAACCTTCACTTGTAATACTGCCCAGCCAGAATTTGATCATCTAACTCTATGACTATGTAGGAAACTTTACCACTTTAGCATCCTCTATATGCTAAAATTAATCAGAGAATTATAGACCTGTTTAAATAACACAAAACATGTGTAAGGGTGGATGTTCCCTTTAAAGGAACAATCCACTAAAGCTGTTAAACAAAATTTCCTATCAATTAGGCTTTGTATTCCACTCCATCCCCGCCAAAAGATAGCACTGTAGATATATCAATAATTTAAGTATGATTCCTGAGATCGATATCGATGAAGGTAGCTCCACAACTCTGCGGGTCTGCAAACATCCTTCAGGGGTTGATAAAATGTAGATTGAAATGATCTTGCGTGTTCTACATCTGAGTCTTAAAATAAATAACTAAGTGCATGACTGCCAGATGTGACATACAAGAATATTAAGCCTAAAGATCAGTATCAATATTCTCCTGGGCCGTTCATGCTAGCAGGTTAGTGAAGTCTGTTAAATAATGAATACTATGCAGGTTTCCATATTCACTCAGAGGTGACATCTGAAATACAACCTGAAGTCAGCATGGGAGAAGCAATTCTAGCAGAGGGGACTATTAAAGTACTTATGACGTCTTAAAAGAGAAAAGAGTCGGAAAGAGAGAACAAGCATTTTATATACGAGCCACTGATTGCAGAATAGCCATAGACTGACTTTGTCATTTCAGTTCTTCCAGAATGTGTATTATTGCCACCTTTCCATTACTGCATCTAAATAGACCGTAATAATAGAGAAAGAAAACGAGCCAAGGCCTGAGCTGAGATGCAGCTGCAAAGCAGTAGTATGAATACCTCTATACCCATATATATGAGTACAGTTTTAAACACCTTTGCAAAGGACCATATAGGGACCTGGACGTGGAGTCCACAACCCGGAAAATGATCTCGTCCTGCAGTGTGATTGTATATTAAAAACATCCAGTCGTCTGGAAAAATCAATTCAGTTCATTTCATGGACTCTTTTGATAATGGGATAACATAGAAAATTTAGCAAATCATTGAACATCTTGGACATTCTTTGATTTATATATAGTCATTAATGACTTTCTTCATCCATTAGAGCCGAGTCCCCAACGCATGATTCTAAGGTATACCTATGAAGGATCCCAGTCCATGCTGCCTGTCAAACATAGAGTCCTATGTAGAACAAAAAATGTGCATATACAGTTAATTTTACTACATATAGGACTACTGAATACCACAGCTTGCTGCATTACTCCATCCAGCAATCACCAATGGATACCACCCAAATGGAGGTCATAATGACACCCATTGGATAATGAGGGTCTTTGATATGGTAAATGGCACTGTAAAATGCTGGGTGAAAATGGTCTATATAAGATTCTGAGCATGAAGCAATGTCATTGCATTTCCTGCTCAACTAACTACTCCCAGTAATGAGGGGAGTATCAATATATCAAGGACTTTTCTAAACTGGGTGTTATTAGTGCTGTACATTAGGGTATCGTCTACATAAATGCTTTTGTATGAGCCATTTACCATTCACACAGTACTCTGCACACATGGAGAGTGACATGTATGAACGGGGGAAGCGCCAGCTTTCTGCCATGGTTTGAGCCCAAAAACCTGGCATAGCCCTGTTCTATAGATGTAGGAACAGCCGTATCTCCAAACCTTGTGCATTCTGAGTCTTGACTGACACTTTTGAATGCGCCAAAGACACGGCGATCTATGCAATGTCTGACAAGAGGGCAAAAATGCGTCAAAGGCGCAAAACTGTTGTAACAATCCATACCAGTTTCACAGTGGCATGGCTGTATAGAACAGGACACATATATAAAGTACTGTGAGAAACTTTCATACATACTGTCAGATCTTACACTATTGAAAACAGATGTAGAACTGGCAAGTTAGCGCTGGGTTCATACATGTCCCCCAAAGTCTTTATTGTATCCAATATAGACAGCAGTGTGTATACCATGGAAGCTTCCCCCCAGCCATTATTCAGAATTCATCAGTAAAATATTTAAATGGGTTGTCTCACTACAAGGATTGCTTTTTATGTTAAAGATCTTGCAAAAACAAGTCACTTTGCAATATATGTCCATTAACAGTGTTCTACCTATTTTTAGATATCCTTTCTTGTATGGGCTGCATCAGCCCCTCAGGTTGCTATAGCCACAGACCTGTTCAATCTCTCATGATAGGCTACTAGGACTGGTTGCTATAGCTACAGACCTGGCTTCTACTTCAGCCTTGTAGAAGCCAGTAAACATGCCCGTGAATTCAAAAAATGAAACCGAAAAAACAGGACTGAGGTAAGATGAATCGATGCAGTGAGACAACCCCTTCAAGGGGACATATATGAACGGGTCACTTCTCCTGTTCTGCCATTAAATGCACCAGGAGTGAATAGTCCACCTAATTTCCCGATGTATGGTGCATCGAATGAGCATGTTTGGTGCATTATGCGCCTGGACTGACACTTCGCAATGCGTCACCGACGTGGGGGCGTTCTGGGGGGGGTGTCGCACCACACTTGTAATATTAGACACATATATGAATGTGGTTCGGCAAAACTAGGCGCATAAATGCTCAAACAGGCAGACCTATCTCAATGTGGTCTGACTGAGCAGTCATAATGGAACTAGATTTGCCATTAGGGCAAAAAATTTTCCTTATTTCTCAACTTATATCAGTAAAATAATAAAAAGTAATTTATGATAATTATCAAACTATATAAAATTAAATGATATCCATTTAATAATAAATTATATAATCTAAAATTAATATAAAATTATATAATATCCCAAAAATATCAAATTATCTCCTGTAAAATGTATTTAAAATTAATATAATCTTAACTTAATTTCCAAGTAAATAATATAAATTAATTAAACCAATACAGCATCTACCATAAATCCTGTTCTCAATCGTGTATTTACAGAGTTAGCAGAGTATTATCAGTGATTACAAACACATCATAGCAGGCTAGAAATAAAAGAAAAGGTGTTAGAATAGCATGTCAGTGAATAGAAGCTATAGTGATCTTGCATGTTGCACCACAAGTCTCAGGATGAGCTGTGGTGTGCCGGCTTTTACTGTATACACGTTTGGTGCATTACTCAAACCTTAGGCGCGATCTATGACCACAAATTCACCACTTTCATATATTTAGGCGCATTTTACACAGGAAAAAAGACGTGAAAAATTGTGTCAAGACGCCAGGTTTCATCCATGTCTCCCTTAGGATTGGACATGTTGACACACAGTCTACTGAGAGTGTATAAAATAGGTCATAACTACCTAAAGAGACCTTTTAATTGTAAGATATGTTTTGGGCAGAGCTTGCAGCATGGGGCAGAGCTTCTCACAGTCCAACAGATGCCTTCAGCTTTTTGCCATAGTGTCCGTTGCTGAGACTGAAAATATAGCCCAGTTCGGGACGTGCGATGTAGGTTCTGAACAGAACTCCAATATATATGTGAACCAGGCCTTAGAAACCTAAGTTCAGAGACTGAGATAAAACTCTTATCTGCTGATAAGACACAGCAGGGCCTGATGTCACCAGCCTGGCCACTGCTAGAGCAGGGAGAGGTGGTTGGTATAAGATATAGATCTGCACTAATTGAAATGAATCAAAATGAGAAGAGCAATATATTTAGCAATAGTCTTTATTTACCTTTGCCTCCATCTTTAAAGATAATCAATGAAATAGGAAAACCCTTTTAATTCTATGGTTATAGAAAGGAAAACAAAAGATATGTAGAGTATTCATTATGAAGCTATTCACCACAGGAACAAGACACACTTTTACTCCTAAAAATTTGACTACTCACCTTCTCTGTTTTAGGCAATTCTTACTTATTAAAAGGATCCCTTGCTGGGGAGTCTCAGCAATTGGCTGCTCTCTGCAGGGGACCTGGCAGAAAGTGATCAGCGCCCCTGCAGCACCACCACAGGAGAAATTGGGCATTACACAGTGTCCACTCAAATTACTGGTTGTAATACAACACAGGACAGGTTCTCTCTGGCCCCAGGTGAAAAACCTCAAGTAATTTATATTGGAACGACATTATTAGCAATTCTATTGTATATACCTAGGCTTTGTTCACAGGCTAAGTATAGCATATAAGGTGGAAAAACAACCGCCATACGCACTAAACATGTCTATAAGGTTATTAGCTTAAAGGGGTTTTGCCAGAACGTGCCTTATCTGCTAAGAAGCAAATGTAAACAAGCTAAGAGAGCGATAGACACAGCCAGAGCACAGAGCCGTGCATAAGGAAAGGGTCCCCACGGCAAGGGTTTTTTGGGACGGTTTTTCCGACGGTTTGGGGTTTTTAGGAACCGTCAAAAACCTGCAACAAACTCTTTTCCCATAGACTTCAATTGAAAAACCGCACTGCAGTCCCCAGTGAACATTTTTTCCGCCGGGTGGTTTTTCAGACCGCAGGCGGACCGCAAAACATTGAACAAGCACAATCTTCCGACCGGTTTCTAGACGGAAAATTAAAATTGGAGTCAATGTAAACCGTCAAACGAGTGGCGTTTTTGGCGGGGGGGTTTTTGGCGCGGTTTTTGACGCGGGTTTTTGGGGGGTTTTTCGGTTTTTGCAAATTAAAGTGAAGAATAAATCCCACCTATAGTGGGTTGTGTTTTTGGAGGTTGAAAAACAGTCCAAAAACAGTCCAAAAACCGCTGGGAAAACCGGGACAAAAACAGTACCAAAAACAGTTCAAAAACCGAAAACAGACGAAAAACAGACCGGTTTTGTGACAAAAACAGTCCAAAAACAGTCCCAAAACAGTCGAAAAACCACTTGAAATGAGAGGCAAAATCAGAGCTGTTTTTGTCCTTTGCCGTGTGAAAAGCACCCCTTTGGGATCGTGTGATATGTTCACTCAAAAATCAAAATACAACTAGTGGATTCTGATACAAAAGACAACACCTTTCTCCACAGCAGCTTGAAAGCTTCTTCATGTTCTCTGTTTATCGAATAAAGAAGGGATCTCCTCAGATAATCACACTACAACTAGTGGATTCTGTATACAAAAGACAACATATTTCTACCCGGTGCCTTGAAAGCTTCTTCAGCTCCCTCTCATCAGATAAGAAGTGTGATCTGCACAAGCCTGGCCTGCAACTCTTGTCAGGTTGTATCTAATAGAAGCTTTTAGGTAACTAAGGCAGGTAAGGGAGCCTTTAGCTCTCTCAGACTGCAATTTTTTTAATCACATATATTTAGAAAAGTGATTAAATACCCATTTTGAAGGATCACACGTCAACATTACATCGTGGCAAAACCCCTTTAATGGTCGTCTCTTGGCCTCCTTCTGGCCCATGTGTACCAGTATATTGCTGAAAAAGGTATTGAAAAATCAGGCAGCTGGCTACAATTTTCTATACAACAGGATCTACAAAAGAAATGTATATCACCCTGTTAACAATGAGACCTTTCAACCAGAGGCGTAACATACAGCTTATGGGCCCCAATGCAAAATCTATAGCGGGCCCCCCACCTAACCATACACCACTTATAATACTGGTGTTTTCCTATGTTGTAGAGGGCCTGTTGGGCCCCGTCAGACTCCTCTGCACCCCCTATAGCTACACCCCTGCTTTCAACCTTCATGTGGCCACTGTACATCAGTTTATCACTAAAAATAGGTATGGAATATGGCAGCAGGTTACGCTATTCTATACAGCAGCATCTAGTAATGAAATTTATAGCACATGTTATAGAATGGGACACCTTGGGTGAGGGATGTCACTGTGTAGCATCTGTTGGAGGCATTACTTTAACGTATACTTCCGGGGGTTTCCTGGCACATACATTAAACAAAGTCATAAACTTTATGTGAACAGTCTCTTAAGTTGCTTCCTAGTCTATGCCAGTGAATCCACATCAGGTGCCATCAGCAGAATATACGCATTTTTTATGGTAGCCCACAACTGCAATGTGACCCTGCACTATATGTATTAGTAAACTGCTGATATCCCTAATTGTTCCTTTTCGTTGTCGCAAATATCCTATATAAGCCAGTAACTACAGCAATATGGAGCCAAACTACTCACAGTCCCAAAGAGACAGAGGCATCATGGTTCCAGGCAGTGGAAAAGTATCCTAGGGAAAAGTGTTAAAAGCTCCCTTCCCCCATCAAGGAGGTGTAAAACTGGCACATTCTGGCCGTAAAAAGCACAAATAACATTACACAGATCAAATGCAGGAAAAATCAAAGTCCACAATGTCTATGTATAGCAATGTCTACAACACAAGGATGAATACATTTACAGAAATATTTTCAATCTGTTATTTTCATTCGTTCCTCAGTGATACAGCTGGCGGCCCACTAAACAGATGTGCCTGTATTTCGATGGCAAATGTTCCAGATATATTTACACCTTTAATATCCATTTATAATAGGACTCTCCCCCCCTTCTCCTGAGTATATTATAAACCACAGCTTCCCCCTGATACCACTGACACTGCATGCAAATTACAGGTAGTAGGATCTACAGTCATGTCTATAGAACAGGGAGAAATAACATTGAAACTTTCAGAAGAAGTTTGTCCAATGTATGAAAACTTATTGAACTTTGTAAATAATACACTTAATAATACTACACAAATATATATACTTTTATGTCCAGCAACATCATAACTTAGTTGTCATACAAACATTATATCATAAAAATTATCCTTCCTAACCCATATTTTATAGCTCAGAATGTTGAGAAATGGCATAACTGGACACATAGCATGTCTCACAAATTAAACTTTACTTTGCCCCAGTCTTCAAATGTGATAAAACAGAAGTCACAACACTGGAAATACAAAGACCCATAAAGGATATTAATACTGTAGTAGTAGGTCTTTCTATGGTATATGTATCCCTCAGCTTAGAGAAAATATATAACAGATAGATAGATAGATAGATAGATAGATAGATAGATAGATAGATAGATAGATAGATAGATAGATAGATAGATAAATAGATAGATGGATGATGGATGGATGGGATGGATGGATGATGGATGGATGGATGGATAGGTAGGTAGGTAGATAGATAGATAGATAGATAGATAGATAGATAGATAGATTGATAGATAGATAGAAATATATGAGATAGACAGACAGACAGATAGATAGATAAGGTTGATAGATGAATAGTTAATTAACAGAGAATAGATACATATGTACCTACACTAATGAATATATAATGGATACAAAATAAATGGCTTACTAGCTAGATAGGTTAGTGACAGACAAGATATGGACACATATAATGAATAAGATGATAGATATGAGATATATTTGATATATAGATAGATAAATAGATTTGACAGGCACATAGATGATCAACAGATAAATAGATAAGGGATAGATACATTAATAGATATTAAACAGATAATAAATAGCTAACTAGCTAGATAGCTAATTGTTAGATAAGATGGCTAAATAGACACACATAAAGAAAACTGATAGAAAAATAGATAGATGGATGGATAGATAGATAGATAGATAGATAGATATTAGATAGATATAGATAGATAGATAGATAGATAGATAGATAGATAGATAGATATAGATAGATATAGATAGATAGATAAATAGATAGATAGATAGATAGATAGATAGATAGATAGATAGATAGATAGATAGATAGATTCGACAGACACACATATATAAGTGATAAGATAGATGCATGGATAGATAGATTCGAGACACACAGATATAAGTGATAAGACAGATAGACAGACAGACAGCTGCTGGACAGCCTCCTACAAGTGTCTGCCACCTCACAAACTCCTGCATCTCATAAAAACCAAACCACAACTGTTTGCAAGACACAAAGAGCCATGTGGTGTGATTACTCTGCTTGTGGTAGACTGCCCTCTAAAGTAACTGTATCACATAAAGCCGCTACTGTATCTCATGTTCCTGATACATGGACACAACAAGCACAAGCCCTTCTCCTCCAGGCTGCACCATGAAGTCCACACAAGCCCCGGCCACGGCTCAAGTTCCGCTGCTTGTGCTGCGAACACTGAGAACAAAGCCCGGAGTATGAGGGGCAGTGCCAGTGCTGAGCTGACCCTGGCATCACGGGCACCGCAGGGCTTCCATGGAGCATCAGAGGGCTTGTGGCCATGGGGTGTCAGCTCCTCCAGATGTGGTCACAGGGGAGCAGCTGTGGCATGCTCTGCACTCAGTGCAGCCTATAGCCCTGGCACACAATGGGTTACTGCAGCCCCCTAGAATGCATTATGAGAGTTGTAGAGCTGGTCCAGGGGGAGAAGTCTACACAGAGATGGCTCTTACCTCTACATTGAAATACTGCTGCTCTGCAGACACAGCACATACAATCCAAAGCAAGGTTTGCCAAAAAAGCACCAATGAATGCAAGAAATCCAGCGCCCTCCTAGAGCCTGATGTGATGCACACCATGGTGAGCTGCGCCTTCAGGAGTCCTTATTCTGTTCCTTCACTAAGTCCCCAGTGTTGGTGCTGAGCAGCCCAATTAATACCCAGGCATAGGAGATGCTCTGCTGTGATGGGCACACAATCCACAGGGGCACAGGGGGATTGGATCTTATTCATAACCAGCTGCCAGGCGTGCCAGGGCTCCAGTGGAAGCAGCTCCTTGTATCCCCTGTGTGCAGAGAGGCCTGTGTGCCCAGCCTGCCTCTCCTCTTCTTCCCTCTGTGTTCAGTCTCCTCTACGGGAATGTCCATCCTTCATCAGCATAACTCCTCCTCTGGAGCTGTCTCGTCCTTCTTAAAGGAGACAGGCTGTAAACATCAAGAAAGGAAGGAAATCAGACCCCCCAGCCCCCTCCTCCTCATTCATCTCATCTCTGGAGCTGGGTGTTGGCTTATCCTACTCAAGAGCAAACTGCCAGGTTTAGTGTACTGCTGGAATACAGTGCTGGGAAAGTAGTCACATATCATCAAGATCTTAAATCTTTTGGGCTTCTACTGTATATGCACAGAGAAGAGCAGCCATACCTGAATCTCATGACAAATCCCACAGAATTCACTATTACCTGGATGCATGAGGTCTGATCACATTTGGGACAGAACAGGAAATTGTCATGTTAGATAAGGTAAAACTGTTACATGGACACGTGAAGCAGAGTTAAAGAGAACCTGTCACATAGATTATTCCCCCCCTTGCTGAGGGCAGCACAAGCTAGTGTCAGACCTGCTGTTTCCAGCGCTGTGTCCCTTATTCTGTAAGATGCTGTAGTTTTCATGTATTTAATGCTCAAATCTGCACTTTTCAGCCAGAAGAGTCATTTGAAGAGTCATTCAAAGAGTCTGTTTTTTTTAAACCCGCCCAATCGGTGGCTAGCCCCGCCCACCTCAACTGACAAACCTATTACTTTGAATAGGTAGAAACATGTGAATAACTGCCAGTGGGCGGGGCTAGCCTTTGGTGGGCGGGGCTAACACCTGCTCAGGAATAAGATTTGAGGGGTAAATGCTCTAAAACTGCTGCATCTTACAGAATAGGGGACATAGCGCTGGAAACAGGTCTGACACTAGCTTGTACTGTCCTCAGCAAGGGGGGCATAATCTATGTGATAGGTTCCCTTTAAGTTTGACATGAATGCGGTTGGCAGCTATCCAGATATAACATATGAAAGTCTGCAGATCTACATAGCAGAGGACCCAGCTCAATGATGTCCAAATGTCCTAACACTGGGGTCAAACTGATTTTCAGAAATTTTTAAAAATGTAATTTAAAAGGGGCTTTTTGGAGGGGGTTCTTAGAGCATTGGGTTTCAGGAGAAAGTTAAAAATGTCTGCCCAAAAATTTAATCAAAACCCAAAGGGGAAAGGGGATTTTCCAACCCCCTTTTTAAATGATCAACATTTGGTATTTTATTTTTTATCCTCATTTACAAAGCCTCAGAATGTGAAAACCCCACTTAAAACCTTGGGCTATGTCTACACACACAGAAATACCGGGGAAACCCAAAAACAGCAATGAAAAATCCATCCCTGGAGTCTTTTCACCGTGGTTTTTTTTTAAACCGTCAGTTTTTAAAATTTGGCAGAATCCCAAATTTTAATTTTCCGGGGAAGCCCGGGCCCGGGTTTGGGCCAGAAATTTCCCCCGAAGGGGGGCAAATCCGAAAACCACATTTGGTTTTTTGGCAAAAAACGAAAACCAAAAATCTAAAGTCCAACCTTTGTCCACAATGTCAAAATCTCCCCGTTTTTAAAACGACTTTTTAACCCATATGCTGTGGGGATTTAAACCCCTTAAAACAATTACTGTACTTTTTTTTTTTGATGCTTTTATCGCCAAACATATAGTACCCTTTTTTCCCACAATACTTGTGGGAAATGGGAAATTCTGGGGGGCCCCCCCTTCTCCACTTTTTTTGGTTTGGGAGTGCAATATAACTTATCCCTACTGAGTGTCTGTCCTTGATTTTGGGGCAAAAAACAAGGGATACAAATTCCTTGGACCCAGCAGTAGCCCTTTTGCCCCTCATGGAAAATTTAAATTTTCAGCGCAGATTACAGTTTTTCAATAGCTCACACCCTAATGATTGCCAGATCTCATGTTGCTAGAAAATGGAAATGTCACACTCGCCCCAATATATTGGAGATATGTAAGACAGTCTAATTCAATGCTTTCATTGAGGAACAGGTAGCAGGTAGGATAGGAAATTCATCTTCTATAAACAAAATTTGGGAAAAATGGAAAAACTACTGCAGGGGTCTGGGTATTTTTGGTACTTCTTCCTATCTGATACCTGTGTTTTTTTTCACCTTAACAAAACCTGTTTTGAAAAAATATTTTTGCTTAATTTTAAAAGATTAAAACCCCCGGGGTTTCGTTTCAAAACGTTTTTTGGTAAACAACTAGACCCAACATTTTTTTCGTTAATACCCTTTTAAAGCGGGCATAAAGTTTAGTATATAAATATGAAAATTACGGGGCCGGGGAAACGAGGGGTTTGGGCCCCAAGGTGGGGCGCCCCGCCTAGGGCCCACCCCGGCCCTGCCCAAAAAGGGGGGCGCAGTTTTTCCCCCCGACCCCACGGGCCCAGGCCCTCCCAAAGGGCCAGGAAGCCCCCGGGCCTTCTTTGAGCGCTTCGGGGGAGCAGGGGAGGGGAGCCCCCTTCCCTTCCCCGCGGGACAGTGTGGGACCGGCCCCCCCGGAGGATCGCATGATCCCCCGGGAAAACCGCACCCCCCACAAAAGGGGGGCCCCGCCGGGTCCTCATAGCCTGAGGACCCCCGGGGCCCCTTCAGCCACCCCGGAAAGCGTCGCGATAATAAAATTTCATCGCGATGCTCCCTTTCCCCTGGGGCACACAGTCCGTCATAGGCTGTGCGCCCGAGGAGCTGCCGGAGGAGCGTCCCGGCGCTGGAGGCGTGATGACATCATCACGTCTCCAGTGTCGGACTGAAGAGGAGCGCACGGCCGGGACAGAAGAGGAGCGCGCGGCCGGGACAAAGGTAAGGTGAGTATTAATGTTGTTATTTTTGCCTGCCTTAGTGCCCCCATACGCCTGCCTGTGGCCCTATACGTCTGTCAGTGGCCCCATATATCTGCCTGTGGCCCCATATGCCTGCCTGTGGCCCCATACGCCTGCCTGTGGCCCCATACATCTGCCTGTGGCCCCATAGCCTCCTTGTGGCCCCCATGCGCCTGCCTGTGGCCCCATATATCTGCCTGTGGCCCCATATGCCTGCCTGTCGCCCCATACGTCTGCCTGTGGCCCCATAGGCCTTCCTGTGGCCCCATACGTCTGCCTGTGGCCCCATATGCCTGCCTGTGGCCCCATATATCTGCCTGTGGCCCCATACGCCTGCCTGTGGCCCTATACACCTGCCTGTGGCCCCATACGCCTGCCTGTGGCCCCATACGCCTGCCTATGGGCCCCATACGCCTGCCTGTGGCCCCATACGCCTGCCTGAGCCCCCATACCCCTGCCTGTGGCCCCATACGCTTGCCTGTGGCCCCATATACCCTGCCTGTGGCCCCCTACGTCTGCCTGTGGCCCCATATGCCTGCCTGTGGCCCCATACGCCTGCCTGGGGCCCCATACGTCTGCCTGTGGCCCCATACGCCTGCCTGTGGCCCCATACCTCTGCCTGTGGCCCCATACGCCGGCCTGTGGCCCCATATGCATGCCTGTGGCCCTATATGCCTGTGTGTGGCCCCATATGCCTGCCTGAGCCCCTAGCTATATACCTGCCTGAGCCCCTATAGCTATATACCTGCCTGAGCCCCTATAGATATATACCTGCCTGAGAGTGACCCTATATTTATATACCTACCTGTCTAAGGGACAATATATACCTGTCTGACTGAGGAGACATATTTACATATACCTGCCTGACTGAGAGGGCATATCTATATACTGTGAGTTGCTGGAAATGTGAGGATTCATAAGATATTTGTGTCCAAATTTGCAGGGACGAGTGTTGGCCGGGAGAAATCAGCATGAAGGTGTGAACCGGATGGAGAAGAAAAGGGAAGGTCAACGACGCTGATCAGAAATGATGTCACCTGTGAGTCACTAAATATAACTGCAGTGTAATCACTTATATTTCTGCTGAGCGTCTACATACAACTAGTATCTACCACAATATGGTCACTGTATTGCGGTGGTATATGTATATGTAATCAGAGCCTGTGTACAGCTGATAGTCACATGTGGGGGTCGCATTCGGTCAGGGTCTGGCAGGATTATAGTTTGGGTCTTGGTTTTGTAGGAGTGTTTTTAGTAACAATCATCGTCCGGTAGATTTGCTCCATGTAATCGGTGGATTATGTAGTGACTGTTATTTAGGGATTTAAAACGGTCATATGGAGGGGAGCGTTTTGAAAATGCAGATTTGTCAGGGCTGATTTCATTGTGCAGTGACTGCTGATGAGATGGACGGGAGCTATGTTGAATGTGCAGAAAATTATTGACAGGACCTGTGCAGGGTGAGAGGAATTAGTGTGGGGGGCAATTTTTTTGGGGGCGAAGGGGGCGCCATTGGCTGTAATTGCCTAGGGCACCAAAAATCCTTGTCCCGGCCCTGTATGAAATATATATTATATATATATAAATAAAAATATATATATATAAATATATATATATAATATATATATATATATAAATAATAAATATATAATATATATAATATAATAATAAATATATGCATTATTATCACTCCCTGCAAAGCCAAAAGTTACATACATTTCATTAGTATTTTGTAGCATCGTCCTTAAACTGAAATGACTTTAGTCCAACATTTTGGATATCCTTCCACAAAGTTCATACAATAGTTGGTAGGAATTTGGGCCCATTCCTCCTGACAGAACTGGTGTAACTGAGCCATGTTTGTAGGTCGCCTTGCTCGCACCTGCCTTTCAGCTTTCCCCTTAAATTTTCAATAAGATTATGATCAAGGCTTTGTGATGGCCAATCTAAAACATTGACTTGTTTATCCTTAAAGGGGTTTTGCCACGAAGTAAAATTGACGTGGGAAGCTTGCAAATGAAATAACAAACATTTTCACCATTCATCATTTATTAAAAATTCTGCACCGTTTTTGTTTTAGCTGCTCCTTTAGTGATCCAATGTTTACAGCTCGTCTCCAGGGGATACGACCAGGGCTGAGAGCTCCTCAGTCCTGGTCACACATGCGGTATGAAATGAGATCATGGCAAAACCACTTTAAGCCATTTTGTAACCAGTTTGGCAGTATACTTTGGGTCATTGTCAATTTTGAAGATCCATTCTCGCCCAAGCTTTAAGTTCCTGGCTGATGTCTTGAGATGTTGCGTCAGTATTGCCACATAATCTTCTTTCCTCATGATGCCATATATTTTGTGAAGTGCACCAGTTCCTCCTGCAGCAGCACAAGTCCACAAAATGATGCTGCCACCCCTGTGTTTCACAGTTGAGATAGTGTTCTTAGGTTTCCAAGCTTCTTCCTTCTTCCTCCAATCCTAAGAACACTATCTCAACTGTGAAACTCGGGGTTGGCAGCATCATGTTGTGCGTTTGTTCTAAAATTGAACTGTTTGGCCATAATGACCATCAATTTTAGCTTTGTCAACCACGGGAAAAGTCCCCAAAAATGTAGGTTTTGTTCCTGTGCATTGCAAACTTAAAACTGGCTTTAATTTTTTTTTGGAGTAATGGCTTCTTCCGGGCAGAGGGGATTTTTCAGCCCTGTTGATACAGCCCTCGTTTCACTGGGTAATGACACCATTTTATCAATTTCCCCCCATAATTTTCACAATCTTTTGTTTCGTTCTTGGGTTGATATGCACATGCAGACTAAAGTACTTTCCACTGGACAAAGAACCCTCCCCTTTCCCTGACGATATGGATGGACATTCTCATTTTTGTTTTATTTTTGTACAAAATTTGTTTTACAGACAAAGCCCCTTTCAGGTATCGGGAAAATGCCCCCAAAGGGTGATCCAGACTTGTGAAATTTCACAACCCGATATCTTTGGCTGATTTTTTTTAGACTTTCCCATGATTACCACAGAAGCAGTTTTTCGGTGTGTAATAAAATACATCCACAGCTGTGAAATTTTAACTGAATGTTCCAAAAAACCCACAGAAGCTTCCAAAGACATGACAAATCAAGGGCTGTCCCCCAAAAAATTAAAAGCATATAACCTAGGGATGTAAACTTTTGACTTTTTAGAAAGTAAAAAAATGCCTTTAAAATTATCTCTTCTACACGGCATTTGAAAAAATAAATAAAATTTGTTCCTAATTACCTAAAACGGTAAATTTTTTCTGATTTTTATTCAGATATGAGAACAAAACATATGTTCTTTTTTAAAAAAGTGTGTGTAAACTTCTGGTTTCAACTGTACATATCTATATATCTATTATATATATTGTGAGGAAAATGTATTCAAAATTTGACAAATCATTCTCCCCCCTCCAACTTCATATGAAATCAGATCTCACAAATGGCCCTCAGCCCCCAGGAAAGCTCAATTTACATGTTAATCAGCCCAGCTCAGGCCCATTGTAAATGCCCTCCCCAGCAGGAGATCTGCACAATCAAAGGGATCCTCATTTCCATTAATTAGCCACAGAGACACTTGCAATCTCCAACCCCCAGCTTCTAAGACTTGAATGAACCAAGTCCAGACCCAGCGGCCTCAATATTTCATAAAGATTTATAGGCGGCCAGTTCATAACTGGTCTATGGTGGCTTCATATCTTAAAATATGGAACTCCCCGTACACGTAGCCACCACTCCCACATTCGCACGAGGCAGGAGGACCGAGAAATCCAGACCTGTACTTAGGAAGCCCATAGGATAGGGGTGTCTGGTATAAGGGCGTAGCGTAGGTACAGCGGGTTCTGATGATGCCACCAGCTCGGTTCTGTCCCAATGCCCTGCCACGTTTCATAGTTTCATAGTTTGTAAGGCTGAAAAAAGACGAGACGTCCATCCAGTTCAGCCTGCTATGCTAAGCTATGCTATGCATTATGGTCCATTTTGTGGTTCTATCAGAAATGCCATGACCAGAGCGGGGGGAGTTTATAGACCGTCCCAGTGGTGTGTGAGGGAGTGCAGGGGGTGCCATGTGGGCTGTCCCATTAAAGATATAAGCAGGAGCCCCAGGTGGGGCTTATAACCAAACTAGAAACTGGTGGCAGCCTATTTGACTGGCAGAACTCTCACCCAGTCGTTCAGGAGAGTTGGCGCGGAGTGTGTTCTCTCGTCCTCGCTGGGTCTCCCTGTGCCCGTGTGGACAGGGGATAACGGTGAAACAGTATCTGGCTGACCTTGTGCACCCCTATGGGGCAGCGCAATGTCACGATACACCCCAAGTCAGGCCGTCGACACTCAAGTGGGCCGGCGGGGCGGGATTTTCCTGACATATATATACACCCTACTGTCAGAAAGCCAAAAACTCAAACTCTTGGGTAACTATAACACACATCAAATACGTGAGAGAAAATATGACATAAATTATAATTTTTTTTCAATAAAAAATATAAAAACAGAGGTGAGATTACACAGAAAAATAGCCAAGCAGGAACTCAAATAGTCACTAAATGGATCAACAGCCATCACCAGTATTACCAATAGGTGATATATGTCATAATTACATCAGGGGATGTTTTAGCACATGACTGAGAATACATGAAAATAATCATTAGAAAGTATACCCCTCCATACACTGTATAATATGGCATGACAAAAGAGCTTATAACATCATAGTGCTAAAACACCTACCCATACCATAAAGACCAGCCTGACTCCATGACACACGTTTCACGTGTTTTACTTCCTCATGAGATTTTTCTGGATAATCTCACCTCTGTTTTTATATTTGGGTATTAAATTAAAAATGTGTATTTTACGACATATTTGCTTTCAAATATGCATATTTGATGTGTGTTATGATTTTGTCTATCACTGTACTCGGGACAGAACCATCTTACTTCCTGCTTTGATCTCTTAACACACCGTTTGGATTTTTACACTTTGCTTTCATATGCATTGTAATCTTACATCTTGTATGTGCAGTTTGTGTATGTACTTTACTAAAGTGATGTGGTTTATTATACTGTTCTTGAAAATATTTCAATAAAACATGCTTAAAAAAATGAATGCCTAACAGAACTTTGCCATTGCCTGAGTAGCTGAACAGAGCAACGGGGAGGTGCCTGTCAAAGCTTCAAATCCAAGATGGCACCAGCTTCTTGTGCTGGCATTACAGCCTCTGCAAACCTCTGGCTTCTGATCTATCTGCATCCCAACCTTGTCCACCCCTGCTTGCTGTGTCTAAGCTCTTGTGGGCCACATATAATGATGTGGTGGGCTGGATTCGGCCCAAGGGCCATGTGTTTGACACATGTGCCCTAACAGAAATTGTCTTCATGGCACAACCCTTTTAGATACTGCAATTGGTTTATCTACAGTTCTGTGCTTTAGTGGCTCATCACCGTTACAAAATGAGCTCTGCTGAATTTGTATTAAAAGTACAGATACAAAGACTTTACACAGTAAATGGATCAAATTTCACTTTTATTCCTCATGGATTTTGCATCTCAAAATTTTTATGTTGATTCCAAGATGACATAATCAATGTTTCAGCTTGTGTTCAGGGATGAGTCAATGTCTACTTACCTCATCAGCTATCCATGTGGCTTCTTGTCTGTGTGACTCCACTCTTAGGCATATTCTTTCTCCTGTTTCCTCCATTACACTGATGCTGCCATATGCCAAATCCCACATTTAAACCGTTGGATCCACCATCCAGCTTAAGAAATTAATGACACAGGGGTTGTCACAACACAACAACCCTTGGTGAAATGACTTATTAGATACAGTATCTCACAAAACTGAGTACACCCAGGGCCGTATTTCCCACTAGGCACCCGTGGGCACGTGCCTAGGGCGGCGCCTGTAAGGGGGCGGCGCGGCAGCAGGAATTTTAATTTTATTTTCTGTTTTTTTTTTATTTTAACTGCTTTCCTCCGAGCAACCAGCGGTCAGAGCGGTGGAGGGGGTTGGGGAGGGGGTTTTTCGGAGGTTGCGGCCGCCAGTGACTTTATCATTGGTGGCAGCGGCATTTGTCCACATTCACTGTTTTTGTTTTTTTTCTGCAGAGCGGCAGCGGACAACGGAGCGCTGGTAGGGACATACTGCTTCTCCCTCCCAGCGCTCCGTTGTAATGACAGACTGCATCAGCAAGATGCACTGATGCTGCCTGTCCCTTCAGTGGCGTGGTGCACTGCTGGGACAGGAGGGGGGCAGCACTACCCCTCCTCCTCTCAATAACAGCGCGTGCCCGCCACTGAAGAGCGGAAGCTGCCGGCCGTGAAGAGAGAGAGGAGCAACGCGCTCATCCCACTCCTCAGCAGCGCAAGGATGGCGCCGAAGAGCAGAAGACCGAGGCCTCCCGCTCTTCAGGACAGGTAAGTGAATCAGAGAGCAGGGGGGAAATTGTGAGGGGGTGTATTAGTAATGGTGAGAGGAGGGCATGGGGGAAATGGGAGGGGGGTATGGTGACGGGGCACGCCCCACTACCTAACTTCTAAAGGAGGGCCTTGGCTACCTAACCTCTAAAGGAGGGCCCGGCTACCTAACCTTTAAAGGAGGGCCCTGGCTACCTAACCTCTAAAGGAGAGCCCTGGCTACCTAACATCTAAAGGGGGTCCGGCTACCTAACCTCTAAAGGAGGGCCCTGGCTACCTAACCTCTAAAGGAGGGCCCTGGCTACCTAACCTCTAAAGGAGGGCCCTGCCTAACCTCTAAAGGAGGGCCCTGACTACCTAAACTATAAAAGAGGGCCCGGCTACCTAACCACTAAAGGAGGGCCCTGACTACCTAACCTCTAAAAGAGGGCCCGGCTACCTAACCTCTAAAGGAGGGCCCTGGCTACCTAACCTCTAAAGGGGGACCCTGGCTACCTAACCTCTAAAGGAGGGCCCTGGATACCAAAACTCTAAAGGAGTGCCCTCGCTACCTAACCTCAAAAGGGGGCCCAGCTACCTAACATCTAATGGAGGGCCCTGGCTACCTAACCTCTAAAGGAGGGCCCTGGCTACCTAACCTCTAAAGGAGGGCCCTGCCTACCTAACATCTAAAGGGGGCCCGGCTACCTAAGCTCTAAAGGAGAGCCCTGGCTACCTTACCTCTAGCGGCGGGCACCGGCTACCTAACCTCGAAAGGAGGGCCCCGGCTACCTAACCTCTAATGGAGGGCCCCTGCTACCTTACCTCTAAAGGAGGGCCCTGGCTACCTAACCTCTAAAGGAGGGCCCTGCCTACCTAACATCTAAAGGGGGCCCGGCTACCTAAGATCTAAAGGAGAGCCCTGGCTACCTAACCTCTAAAGGAGGGCCCTGGCTACCTAACCTAAAAAGGAGGGCCCTGACTACCTAATCACTAAAGGAGGGCCCTGACTACCTAACATCTAAAGGGGGCCCTTCTACCTAACCTCTAAAGGGAACCCTGGCTACCCTTCAATTAGCTTTCTTCTACAGCCGTTACATGGTTGTTGGGGGCGTGGCTTTTGTAAAGGGGTGTGGCATGATATGAAAAGGGCGTGGTAATGGGGGCATATTCAGATTTAGTGCCTAGGGCAGCATGACCTATAAATACAGCCCTCACATTTTTGTAAATATTGTATTATATCTTTCATGGGACTGCACTGAGGATATGACACTTTGATACAATGTGAAGTAGTCAGCGTACAGCTTGTGTAACAGTGTAAATTTAGTGTGCCCTCAAAAGAACTGTAACCTGTAAATATAAACTGCTGGCAACAAAAGTGAATACACCCCTAAGTGGAAATGGGCGAATTGTGCCCCAAGTGTCAATATTTTGTGTGGTCACAGATCGCCATGATGATTTATCATGATGATTGCAGAATTTGCCGATAAGACATCTTTGGCCTCTTACTTCTACAGCTATCTCTAACCTTTATAACAACAGAAATAAATTTAGTTTCCAGACTTGATCCCAAAATAAATGCAAACCCCATATGGACCCATAAATAAATGCAGATGTCATGACCGTGCCTGTTCAGGCTGCAGGACAGTCCTTGGTTGGTAAGGTACGGCACAGTCTGCACTTTTGGCCATGCTTTTTACCTGTATTGTGCATGTTCTCTGCACTGTCTGAACACAGCTTGATTCTGTTCTTACTGGGTGTGATTGACAGCCGTGCCACACCCATCTGGTTCTCTGTAAGCTCGAGGGCACGGCTGCAGATCGTTCTGTTTGAGTGGTGAGTGACAGCTGCCTGCACCACACATCTGTCTTTCCTGTTTGCCTGTGTTAAGTGTGGTCTAGGTGACAGAGGACTGGTCCAATCACGGCTAGGACTGAGACTCTGATATGCCTTAAGTAGACCACGTCTGCTCTGTAGGATTGCCGGTTATAGTCTTTGCTTGAGCTGGTGTGCTTTGAATACGGTTTGGATTATCTGGTATTCTGACCTTGTGATACTTACCTACAGGTGGCATATATATCTACCTATTTACAGGAGACTGTATTTTTATCTACCTATAGAAGGCATATATAACTATCTATCTACAGGGGTCTTTATACCTACTTATCTACTTACAGAGGGCATATATACCTACCTATCTACAAGGGGCTGTATACCTACTTTTTTACCTGGAGAGGGCATATATACCTATCTACAGGGGGCTATATACATACAAGGGGCTATATACCTAACTATCTACAGATGTTGTATACCTACTTATATACCTGCAGGGGCATATATACCTACCTATATACAGAGGACTGTATATCCTCCTACAGGGGGCATATATACCTGCCTATCTACCTACAGGGGACACACATACCTACCTATCTAAAGGGGGCTGTATACCTAAAAACAGGTAGCATACATAACTACCATCTACAGGGGGGCTGTATACCTACTTACATGGGGTATATATAGCTATCTATCTACAGGGGGCATTTTACCTACCTATCTACTTACAGTGGCCCTATATACCTATGTATAGGGGGATCTATATACATATCTACCTACCAGGAGCCACAATACCTACCTACAGTGGGCTTATACACCTGCCTACTGAGGGTCTATATGTCTCACAAATGGGGGCCTATATACCTACATAATTATTTGGATGGCAATATTACCACCTACCTACTTAATGGGGTCACCCATACAAGAGGAAGGAATTGGTAGGAAAGTGATGAAATAGTGAGAATTCTAAGATCTCATGTGGTTAATTCTGTAGGGATGAGTTGTGGCTGGGAGAAGTCGTCATGGCGTTCTGAGTCGAATGAAGGGAAAAAGAATGACTCATCATTGAAGAGAATGACTCATCAGAGAAGACTTCTCCTGTAAGTCTCTGAATTTCAGTGGTTAATTTACTTCTGTGTTGGATCATTACTGTATTCAGTGTCATGTGATGGCAACTTGAGCTGGGGTCTGACCATTCTGTGGTCTCTATATATAATGGTATTGTAGGTTATATCAGCGCTTGAATAGTGGTAGTTTACACTTGTCCCTGACCCTGTGATTAAGTGGTTTCACCTTTACTGTTTTACTTTTGTTAATGGAGTTGTTTATTTTAGAAAGTGGTGCGGTGCATGACCAAGGGAAAACTTGCAGGCAGATATTATATGTAAACTGGTCAGGTTGTGCAAGGACTGCCTTTTAGTCATAAACTTATCCAGCAAATATAGAAACCTCACCCAGCTCCATGGACTAAAGAGCAAAAAAGTTTAGACTTTTAGAAGATAGTAAGTGCGAGGAAATGCCTGTTCAAATAGCCTAGCATTAAAAGTAGAGGTGTCATCTGTAAAATGGGGCATCAAACTGAATTACATCCCATTTGGAAAAAGTTCTAGCTACACCACTGGACAAGGACAAATAGTCATACCCCAGACCAAACTTATATATTTACCATTCTCAATTTTGGTCTCATCTTCAGGCCCAGCCACCATTGCATGAGCTCCTGAGCTTCCCTCCTGGTGTCAGTAGAGGAAAGTTCTTTGTGGAGCTGTGCGGTGATGTTATAAAAGGTTGAGTTTTAGGACAGACTTGGACTGGTTCAGAGGAGCAGGAAAAACTGGGGCCGGGCAGACCTGGGGCTGCTTTTTCAGGGTAAAAGCAGAGAAATAGAGGTAGAGTGCAAGAGTCCTGTGCAGTCATGTACAGTAGCTGTGGGATGGACCTCAAGGATCATCTTTACTGATGGGGCCACAGGCACCCCAGACTGACACCACTTTAGGGGACCTTTTAAGGTGGATGGAGAGATTGTTAGAAAGGGGTTAGGTGATGTCGCTCAGCACTCCCTCTTCAGGTCTTAGTGGTGGATCATTAAACCACCCATATTTTAATTCACTATTGGTTTTAGCAGCTTGTCCAGCAATGGTCATCTACATTCTAGATGAGGATTTTCCAATTTTTTTATCATCCTGGGCAAATAGTGTCTGAGGCAGGACAACGGCTTCAAATTAGACTACCAATAATACACACAAAAATAGTACTACTATAGTACTGCTAAGACACAAATATAGTAAATTTAGCACACATGCTGTATATTGCACCTCTATACCACACATACAGTATGCATAGTGCATCCATTACACACACATATATTGTGTACGTGTTCCGAACACATACATAGTAACGCTATACAATACCACATAAAGGTTATAACTGGCAGTAAGAAGTGAGGGAGGAAAAGCAAGACCTCCAGAGACCCACACCCTGTGCTCCTCAGCACATCTCTACCAGACTGCACCTGGGATAGGTGCTTGTGCCTCTTTATAGTGTCACCACATGGACACTGTAATCCTCCAAAATCACATGTCAAACATTTTATGTGGCCTGAGAGAGCTTATACAAGGTCTGGACACAGAAGGGCCAAATATCCACTTTCCATGGACAGTGCAGCCAGCACTTGGCAAAGGTGGTGGCGCCAGGGGTTGCCATATTAAATCTGAACCTCTAGTAAGCACTTCCACACCATTCTGTTCAGCAAGTTATAGGTGGTGGCACAACTCTGACAGCCCTACCTAGGTTATCTTAGTCACCCTCCAAAGCCGTTTAACGACACTATGAGAGCAACAATAATGTGGCCGTGAGCTAAAATGAATTTGTTACCCCTGTCCTAAATGTTATGCCTTATTTTAATGATACAGTGCCTCTCAAAATTCCTTACCTTGATACAATGCAGCCACCAGTGCATGCATCCCAAAATTCATACACATTAAAGAGGTCTTAAAGAGGTTGTACAGTGAATCATAATACAAAAATCTCAAATGGTTTGTGTGGGTTTTCATTCATCTCTCTGTGATGCGTTCTGAGCTAATTTATGCATGTCTTATACTTTATGTAGCCTCTGTTTTCTTCAGTTAAGTAGCAGCATTTCCTAATGAAGACTATTTCTCGTTTCCCTGTAAAACTACAAGCCCCAGGATCCCTTGCTGCGCTTTGTCTATCTTCTTCCCTCCCCACGTTAGCCTCAGTGGATGCCCATTGTTTCCCACCTCATGTTGAAAACCTTGCGGAGCAGACCAAACGTGATGTGGCTGAAAAAAACAGACCCTTTTGGTCCCCTGATCTTCTGGGCTCAACACAATGCTGTTTTAGGTGCATGGAGACACACAGAACTACTGACATTCCTGTCATTAATCAGCTGATGTACAGCTGCAGGAAGCCCACAGAAAACATATGACAGAAGTGCCTAATTATGGAAGAGATATTATTTAGGACATACTTTTCCACAATTGTTTTAACATTATGAGTCTGCTGTGTTGATGAGTAGAGACCTTCTGCCTCATCTGACCTGATTCCACTCCTTTCCAACAATTTGCAAGGTGTATTTCTGGATTTATACACAGCAGCTACCAGTTAGTGGTGATCAAGACAGGAATACTCAGTGGCATAGCTACAAGGCTAGCAGCGGTCACAGATGCGACCGGGCCCCTGAGTTAGGGAGACCCACAGGCTCCCCTCAAAACACAGCTGCATTGCTGGGTCACATAGAACCAGTGATGCAACATTCACAGCTGCCGCTTGCGTGCTGCAGGCTGAGGCAAAGTAGCCAGTGTACACTGATACTGGCCACTTAGCCCATGGAAGGCAGTAGCATGATATAATAATGTCACTGTGCCACTGCCTGTATTAGGCCCTAATTACGTCACTCCACCCACTCCGGAAGACAGGTGTTCGGCAGAGTTAGGGAGCAGAGCTGAGGTGATTATTATTATTATTATTATTATTTTTTTTAAGGGAGGGGCAGAATAACTGCTATAACTGGCCCAATATCACCCTACCTACTACAGCTGGCCCTATATACCTGCCTACCTGCTATAACTAGCCCTATATTCCACCCTACCTGTTATAACTGGCCTTATGTACCATCCTACCTGCTGTAACTAGCCCTACCTGCTATAACTTGTCCTATATACCACTCTACCTGCTATAACTGGCCCTATATACCTACCTACCTGCCATAACTGGCCCTATATACCTGTCTACTTGCAGTAACTGGCCCTATACACCTGCCGACCTGCCGTAACTTGCCCTATCTACCTGCCTCCCTACCAGAAGGGGCCCTATTTACATGCCTACCTTCTAGAAGGGGCCCGATCTACCTGCCTACCTACCAGATGGGCCTCTTTTTACATGCCTACCTTCTAGAAGGGGTCCTATCTATCTGCCTACCTACCAGAAGGGGCTCTATCTACCTTTACCTTTCTACTAGAGGGGGCTCTTTCTACTTACATACCTACTGGAAGGGGTCCTATACTGAAGGGAGACTTTACCTATTTAATAGGAAGTGTCTGCCTACTTATCCGACTACTTTTTAAGATCTAACCTACCTAAAAGAAGCATCTTCCTATCCGCCTGTCTAATTTGGGGTGGCTGTCTACTATATGGAGTGTGTTGCCACTTACTGGTGGCACAAAGGGGGGCCTAATTCCCTGATGACTATATTTACTATTTTGCCATAGGCAATCTTGAACTCTAACAGTTCTCAATCTATAAAGCACTAAAATGTAACTTTTATTATGTATAACACTAATCCTCTATACACACTATTAAAAACCTGATTTTTAACCTCTCAATTTATCCCTTTCTAATTGTGGAGGAATAACTCCTTTTCTATTATCAAATCTGGTAGAACCCCACCTATCAACAGGGGAGCCTTATATATACAGTGATTTACTAGCTCCAATAAGGGATCCAAAACATCCCACTTAGGCAGTCATCCCTAATTCGATGGACATAAAACATCTAAGGTTTCCTTGTCAAACCCTCTTCAGCGGGTGACACTTGTAGAAAGAGTGAGAAATCACAAATTAAAATGTCATGCCTGACTTCCCCAACATGTTTCACAAGCTAAACTGGCTTCATCAGGGGATAGAGGTCCGGTCCCATGTGGTGTAGCTCATTTCCTTTTATATCCTCTTAGGTACACACCCTATTCAGGTGCTCACCAATTGGCCACCAGAGAATCAAAAAGTTACGTTTTAGTGCTTTATAGATTGAGAAGTGTTAGAGTTCAAGTGCTTTATAGATTGAGAACTGTTAGAGTTCAAGTTTGCCTATGGCAAAAGAGTAAATATAGTGATTTAAAGTCACTCTTTGTTCTCTTGCTAGATTCCCATTTTTTTGGAGACTATTTGACTTATTCCCTGATGGGGGCATTTTCACTGTTTGGAGTCTAATATGTTGGTGTGGTAAATTCTGCAGGGATTCATGGCTGGGAGAAGTCATTATGGCAGTCTGGACTGAATGGAGAAAGAAAAGGTAAAGAGAACATCTCATCAGATAAGACGTCACCTGTGAGTCACTAAATATAACTGCCCTGTAATCACTTATACGGTTGCAGAGCCCGTGTACACTGGTATCTACCACTATATAGTCACTGTATGGTGGTAATAATGGTCTTAGTATAATAGTTCATATTCAGTAACAGTACAATGGTATTATCATATGATATTATTTGTTATTGGTATTATTAGTCTTATTATTGGTATTATATGGTCACTGTATGGTGGTAATAGTGGTCTTGATGTAATAGTTCATATTCAGTAACAGTGCGATGTTATTATATGATATTATTTGTTATTGGTATTATTAGTCTTATTATTGGTATTATATGGTCACTGTATGGTGGTAATACAGTAGTGGTCTTGGTGTAATAGTTCATATTCAGTAACAGTATGATGTTATTATTATATAATATTATTTGTTATTGGTATTATTAGTCTTATTATTGGTATTATATGGTCACTGTATGGTGGTAATAGTGGTCTTGGTGTAATAGTTCATATTCAGTAATAGTACGATGGTATTATTATATGATATTATTTGTTATTGGTATTATTGGTCTTGGTGTATTGATTTGGTCAATAACATTATGATGGTATTATTCACTATATGGTAGTGGTATGTGAGGTATTATTTGGTCTTTGTCTATTGTTGTTATTAGTATTATTGGTCTTAGTATACTGGTTTGGTCAGCAACATTATGGTGGTATTAGTCACTATATGGTGATAATGTGGCCTTTGTACTGACACATAAAGAATACAGATAACGTGGCAATTACATTTTTTATTTTTGAGGGTGAGTGGGGCAAGAGGGACAGACACTTTGGCTGTATATATTTTTTGGCACAGCTTGAAATGAATTTTCTTCTATTGGACGATTCCTTTTAATAGAAATAATTTTCTGCAGCGTGCTACACCACAGACATCCTTCACGTCAAATAGGGAACCTGTAGTTGAACAATATTGGTCCACAGACTATGTCCTGATGTAGGGGGGGACACAAGCTAAAGTTTAGCACCCGGTCCCCTGAGCTTTTAGCTACACCCCTGAGAATACTCCACATGAATACAATTGACACATAACTTTGAGTCTTGTGCTCAGATATACTACGCCAGTAAGGGGAAACAGGCACATCTGTTGGTGTCTGACTATCCTCCAATTTAAGTTCTGTTCTGTTATTAGAAATACATATCTTTGCACATCTTTGTTGCCAACCATGTAAGTAAAGCAAGAGCAGGCACGCAGACCAGAGGGCCCTGTGTAAGAACAGTAAATGGGCCCCTTATTCTTCAATAGCTCAGCACAGAGTACCCATTATGTTTCTCTTGCAATTCAATAGTAATTGTAAGGCATTGTCATTAGTTAAGTGGCTTAAATGTGATGTAATAGACACTAGTGGGCCTCCTCATCTGTAAGTGCACAGGCTGCACATATGGTATGTCTGCCCCTGGAATGAAAGCTTTGTCTATATCAATGTTGTTATTTTCCTACATGGACTGTTTCTGCAGTAAAGATGCATCCATACGGAAGATATAAAACTCGCTACTGTCCTCTAAAATCCAAAATAACCCTGTGATATCGCAATGCTGCAAAGGTCTCCCAAATCTTTAAAGGGGTTATCTCACATCACTGTTTCACGGACCCACAGCCAGCTTCAGACTCCTACTTCCTGGTCAGGCTGTGGGTAGTTCTATAGCAGTTATTGGCATATTATCTGCTGTTCCTAGCTACTTCTGTTGGAGGAACATTAGTAATGAAAAATCTTAACAGCAAGGCCCAAGGCTGCTGAGCTCTAAATGGTTAAAGTTTCTCAGTACCACAAACAAGGTTGTTCTGATAAAAAGACTGAGCCAGGGTTTTAGAGCAGAGAGTTGGTCGGTAATCTAGGGATGCTTGTATACAAAAGCAGGAGATAAGAACTTCTCTAACTCAGAAGGGAAGCAAAATTAGGGCAGCAATGTATTTAGTAATAATCTTTATTTACCTTTGCCTACATGTTTACAGCTAATCAATGAAATGGTAATGCTCTTTAAAGGGGTTGTCCACAATGTATTTTTTATTTTTGCTGTCCTGTCCATTTAAAATAAAGAAACTTATACTCCCCTCTCCCCTCACATCAGATCCAGCGATGCGCCATCCTCACTCTCCATTGATGTATTGTTTACTCTTTGCTGCTTCTGAATGCGGAGGTTACAGCTGCAGCTACTGGTTACAGCGGTCATATACCACTGATGTCTCTGTTTGAACAGCTCACTTTCAAATTGTGATGTCAGACAATGGCACATGACTTCCCCGCTCTGAAGAAGCAAAGTATATAGTGAGGACAGTGCAGCAGAGCTGGATCCAATGTGAGAGAAGCATTATTTTTTTTTAAATATTTTAAGTGGACAGCAACATAGCAGAAACAAATAAAAAGTGGGCAACCATTTAAAGCTATATACTGTGTTCCTCCATAACTGCGCACTATAGCAAAGGCTCCAAAACACTTCTCATGTTAGTGCCCTCAGTGTTTTACAATCACATAAGTTCTCAGAAACTGCTCCACTGAAGAGTAGAAGCAGTAGGTGTCCATAGAAAAGTTATTTTCTTAATAATATGTCACCACTAGAGTCAGCAAGCAATAACTGCATACAGCAATCTTTTTATATAACTATGGGCCTTATGTATGAAAACTGTCTAGGAGTAAGGCCATGTTCACACGGCTTAATTGCGGGACGTATTTTGCCCCGCAATTACGCCGTATGTACGGGGGCGGAGCGGAGGGGGGGGGCGGGGGGGGAGGGGGGTGGGGGGGGAGAGGAGGGTGGGGGGGAGGGGGGGCAGCTCGCCAGCCCATAGACATGCATTATTCACGACACGTATAACGCCGTGAATAAGTAGCATGTCACTTCTCTCCCTGCTCACCGTATTGTGCGAGCGGGGAGAGAAGATGTAATCCATAGTTCTCTGTGAGAATTGTCGATTACCGTAATGACCAGGACGTATTTCAGCCCGTAATTCACGCAGTACGGTGCGAATTACGGACTAAAATACGTCACAAAATAAGCCTTAGGCCCCGTTCACACGGCGGTTTTGGCCGCGGGTTTCGCGGCCGAAGCCTCGTCGAACCTCGCCGCGGGCGCTGGGCGTGGTCTCACGTGGGTGGGGCGTGGTTTGGCGTGTGGCTTGCGCCGAGGGTTTGCCCCCATGCAAATTAATAGCAGGGGGCACACCGTGTCGCGAGCCGCGGCCCAGCCGCGCAGAGCACTCCCTGTCAAGAATTGATAGGAGAGTTCTCCACACCCGTGGGTTTGGCCGCGGCCCCGAAGCCGCGGCCAAACCCGCGGTGTGTGAATATTAACGCGGTTTCCCATAGAAAACCATGTTAATAAACTAGGCGTGATCTAGCCGCGGTGTTGGCCGCGGAAACCGCGTCGGAACCTGCAGCCATAACCGCGGCCAAATACGTCGTGTGAACATGCCCTTAGACTGTCTTTGTTGCCCATAGCAACCAATCAGAGCTAATAGCAACCAATCAGCACAAATAGCGAACAATCAGAGCCCATAGCAACCAATCAGAGCTCAGCTTTTATTTCATACAGTAATCTGGGAAAATGAAAGCTGAACTATGATTGGTAGCTATGGGAAACAAAGACAGTCTTCATACATATGGCCCTATATCCTTATATTCCCCCCATAGTTTATCCAAACACTAACTCCCAAAAACACATGCTTCCATATATGTAACCCCAGAACATACGTGATCATATCATTAACATAACGACTAATAGATGGACCAGCCTAACACTATGCATGTGTGTCCCTGCTTCCTGTTTTTAATACAAATAGGGTCATTGGAAGCTCATGAAATGATTGTTAGGCCGTGTTCACACGGCTTATTCAAGCCGTAATTGCGAGCCGGATTGCGCTCGCAATTCCGGCTTGAATAAGGGGCCCCATAGACTTGCATTATCCACGGCGCGTATTGCGCCTGGATAATGTGCAGGTGACTTTCTCCCCGCCTGGCGGATTCGCCAAACGGGTAGGAGCGACGAAATCCACTGTTCTCTATGAGAACTGTGGATTACCGTAATGACTGCGACGGATTGGAGCCGTACTGCAGCGCAAATACGGCGCGCAGTATGGCTCCAATCCGCGCCGAAATAAGCCGTGTGAACGGCCCCTTAATCTTTTTCTGCACTTTAGGATTTCCAGCTTTCTTCACACATATCAGGCCCTGCTAATAACGTTTACACCTCTCAGGCCATAGCTTGCCTGGAAAAAAAACTGCCAAGCAATCATCTCACTGCTGTGTTATTAGAGCTCACAGAGGTGAAGTAAGAGACACATGTCAAGAAGTTATATACATAGGGGAACTGTAAAACATTATATACACTACTTACAAAAAGTTAGGCATATTTGGTTTTGATTGAAATTTTAGGATGAACATAAAATTTATTGAAGTTTTTTTTAAATGAACTAAATGAGACCATCCCTTAACCCTAGAATGCACATGTCCAACTGTTCAATGTTTCAGTACTTTTACCACAACTTGCTGATCTCTAACAAGGAGCTTGATGTCAAAATTCCCAACAGGTATTTGATCAGTGAATTGCTCAATAAATTTAGGGGATACATTTGAATTGTGATTTAAACAGTCCTCCTCATCATGCTATTCATACTTTGACATCATGAGACCAAGACAACCACGACACCTTACAATTAATCAACAGCCATTGGGAGGCTTCAAGCAGGATGCACTCAGACAGAAGTGACCACTGAGCTTTGAGTGTCACAGAGTGTCATCAGCAGGATGTAACAGAGATACAGAGAGACTGAAGGAGTCACAAAGAGGCTGACATCGTTTGGCTCCATCACCCTGATGAACGCTTCATTGTAAACAATGCCCTGTGGAACTGGGTGATGAATGCCACACAACTCCTGCCAGGTTTAAGGGCAGTGAGAGGCACCCAAGTGTCATGTCGGACCATTCATAACCATTTTCATCAGCATGGTCTACGTGCTAAATGACCTGACCACACCACAAAACACAGACAGCATCGTCTTGCTTGGGCCAGGAAGCAACTACACTGGACGAGGGACCAGTGGGCCTCAGTGCTGTTCAGTGATGAACGTCGATTCATTCTGAGCAGAAATCATGGCCACCAATTATGCTGGAGTTGTCAAGGAGAGCGCTATGCATCAGCCAGGTCAGGTACCCTTGCTGGTCATCTAGCATACAGATCAAGCGAATGTAAACGGTTTCTAGTGGTCTGACGTGATACTTGGTTGCTTCTCACCAGGGCTGTTCCTGTGCGCGGGATAGGTGGGCGATCGCCCGGGGTGCCGCGCACCGGAGGGGGTGCCGCAGCTGCCCGCCTCACCCAGCGATTACTCTCTGACTCTGCATGGCTGTTTTACAACGGCCATGCAGAGTTAATAGCTGCACACACACAGTGCAGCTGCTCCTACACGGAGGAGGCAGGACGGTTTGTTACCATCCTCACCTCTCTTGTATGTACAGCGCTCAGTGACCCTCTGTGATGCTGGATCTCCTAGGTTGGAAGCCTAAGCTTCTGTCCCAGGAGATCCCGGGAGGTGTGTGCCGGTGTAAGCGGTGTGATGACGTCACACCGTTTACACTGTTCACCAGCTCCTAGACCTGGCCGCACGGAGAGGAAACATGGAGAGGTGAGTACCTTTTTTTTAACTTTTTATTAGCTACAGGAGGAAATTACCTGGCTACAAGGGGCTTAGACCTGGAAACAGGGGGCAACTTACTGACTACAGGGAACAAATAACTACCTGGCTACACTGGGCAACTGTCTGGCTATGGGGGGAATATACCTGGCTACAGGGGGCATGTTACTACCTGGCTACAGAGGAATGCTACCTGGCTACAAGAGACAAATAACTACCTGGTTACCAGGAGGCAACTACCTGGCTACAGGGGCAAATAACTACCTACAGGGGCCTTCACAACTACATAATGGGTTTCTATTTTTCTCCCTTTTTTGAGAGGTGTTTTTAAAAACAACAAATTACTTAGAGGGCCCCCAAAAAATACCTCCCTTTTGGGGGGACCTATAAGTTTACCAAACCTAAGGGGGGCGCTATTTACCTACCTAATTGAAGAGTGTTTCCCAAGTTTGGGGATTGTCCTACATGCTGTTTATTGGTATACAAAAACAAGAAAAAACCTTTTTTGCACAAATGGGGGCCCCCTAGGGGTTTGGGGGAAATTTTACTTTTTTGGGGAACAGGGGGGTGGTAATTTTTAAAATTTTGAGGGGGCTATAGATTTTGAGTTTTTATAAAGATAGGTTTTTTGGTGGAAAAATTGCAAATAAAGTGAGAATTTCTAAGTTTTTGTTTTTTTGTAAATTCTATAGTAAAGAGCTTTGGCGGGAAAAGATGCCGGGGGTTTGGGGCCGATGGAAAAAAAAAAGGGGAAAGGGAAAAAAAAACCTTTTTAAAAAGATGTCCCCTGAAAGGGTTCTTGAATGAAAACCTTTACTGTAATGGGGTTATTTGTCTGCAAAAAAAAGTTTTTCCCTTTTGGTATTGTTCTCCATTTTTTGGTCACGGGGGGGGGGTTTGTGCCGGTTTAAAAATTGGGTTTTTGTATAAGGGTTTTTTTAAATTCAGAAAATGGTTTATGTATTATTCAGTACTGTGTGGTGGTTGTTATGGGGGGTCATGATGTGTCGTAATTATTCAGTCACTGTGTGGTGTTTATATGTGGTCATGGTTTTTTAAAGGTTTTTATTCAGTCACTATTTTGTGATGATTTGTGGTCATGATTTTGGGGGGTTTTTACTCAGTCACTATGTGGTGAGGGATATTTGGCCCAATGATTTTGGAGGTATTTTTTCAGTCACTATGTGGGTGGTGATATGGGGTCAGGGGGTTGGGTGGTTTTTATTCAGTAACAAATTTTGGTGGTGTTATGTGATAAATTGGTTTGAGGTATTATTCAGTAAATTAATTGGGGGGTGGTGATATGTGGTCATGGTGTGGGTGTTTTTCGGGTCACTATTGTGGTAGTGATATGGGGTCAGGGGGTTTGGGTGGTATTTGGTCACTTTTGTACGGGTTTTGATATGTGGTCTTAGTTACATTTGGTTATTTATTAGCCTTGGGGATTCTGGTTGGTTTTAGAAAGTGTTTTGGGGGGTACCTGTAGGGACTTTTATTTAGTGTTTTTTTATGTAGCAAAATTTTTGTTAAAGCTTTTTGTTTTTTGGCTTTTTTTTGAGGTTAAAGCACTCTGTCACTTCGTGGGCCCGGGAGTGTTTTTTTGGGCCTGGGAGGGGTTTTTTCCCTTCACCTCCTTTTAAACTTCCCGGGGTTGTTTTGGTATTATCAATTTTGGGTTCTTTGATGAGGGGGGGCCCTGTTTTAAATTTCCCAAAATTCAAATTGTTTCCCTAAATTTTTTTGGGGTTTGGATTGGGATAAAAAACCACCTTTTGTTTTCCCCCATTAAGCTCCTTGTTAGAAAAAAGGCAAGTATAGAAAAAGGAAATTTTAAACCACTGAGAACGGTTGGAATGTGCATTTGAAGTTAAGAGATGGTTCTTTTTGTTTTTTTAAAAAAAAATTCAAAAAATGTTTTGGTTCACCCTTTAAAATTTTTCAAAAAAAAGCCAAAAAACCCCTTATTTTTTTGTGTGTAGTTTTTAAAAAGAAAACCCTTTAATTTTAAAAAAAGCTAAAAAAAAAAAAAAATTTTATAATATTTTGCTTATTGCTCGTCAATGTTTGGAAAAAAAAATTTTTGATGGCAGTGTCCCTTTTAAAGGGGTTTTTACCCCAAATGGGGCCTTTAAAAGGGGGAAACTCATTCCTACTCCCAGCTTTATCATGTAGAGGGGAATAATTTACTGTAGCCAGACCCCTTTAGTCTTTTTAGGTATGCTAATAGCTCTGAGTGAGATTAGTCCAGTCACAAAACCAGTAGTAAAAAGTTTTTCTCCAAATTTTTCCCGGGGACAATTTAATATATATAGTATTATATTTTGCTATATACATATTTTGCTTGTGTACTTTTAAAGCAGCCCACATGACCAAAAACATGCTCCCAATTGCCTTGCAGAAATTCGGGATTGTTTCCCGTTGAGCACATCTGTGACATAATTGTTTGGCAATTGATAGCAACGGGGGAAAAATTCATTGGTCAGCGGGGGCTCCCACCCGGGCCTCAGTTTTAAATTTATTTGAAAGGCCCAATTGTATTCAGCGTAGCATAACATTCCTTAGACAACCACTAATAACCTTATTGATAGCATGCCTAAGCGGGTAAGTGTATTTCAGAATGTGGCTTTATACTCAATGATGAATAAATTAAGATGTTTTGAATATTTTCTTTCCATTTTTATAATTTGCATATCATTAACATATCTATTAATCCTGTGATTTCCATAATTCCAAGACTTTTCTAACTTGGTATTATAATTTCAGTGTTGAGTAGTGCATGTTTTACTATGGACTTTTCTGGTAGACACTGTGGATGTTTTTATATATTTTGGGAAGAGATGCACAAGGAATATGTCATCAGAAAATGGCATTTTTAAATAGTTTTTTATGTCAAAAATATTTAAGACGTTTCGGTTATTTTTTTATTTAAAATTTTTCCGTATCTATATTTAAAAAAAAAAAAAAAATCCTTCAGTTTTCACTTTGTTTTCTGAGCCTAGTAGTATCCAGGTACTTTCTGTTCTGTTATGTAGAGATCACTTCTAATCATTATCTTTAGGCTACAGTATGTCTCCATGGCATAGCAAAATGTATTCCTAAACCGCCGAAAATACGATCGTTCAGGCAGCCCCAGTGACTACAATAGAAAAAGCAACCTGTAGTCTACACAAGTCGTTTTTTTTTATTTGCTCGTCTTTTGCCGCTGGCGTATTATACAAGAAGTTGTGTAATACGCCGGCGCTTTGAGTCATAGCCTTACAGACACAGAGAGCTTTTCATCATTCAAAATAGGTGATGGTCACAGTTCTCCCCCTCCCTGCACATGCCTAGAAAACTGTCCTATAGAAGTTAACGGGTCTGGTCCTGTTCACAGGTTCTTATGTCCTTGAAGCTGCTGTAAAGCATATTTTTTAACACTGTTAAAAGAAGCTCAGGCAAGACGGATGCCCCTATAATCAAACACAGAAAAGAGGATTGAAAAATCTACAGTCAGAGAATAAAGATGGCCAAGAAGAAGAGAAGTGATGTATTATTAGCTTATTTTAATTAATTAATTAATATATAATATTAAAATATAATATTATATATATAATATATTTATATATTTTTATATTTATATTGCATTCCCTTTAATGATGTCCCCTGAAAGGAAATCCAAATGTTGTATTTTGTATTTTGCATTGAAATGTACAATTAAGTGGATTGGGATTAGAAGGGTCGTTTTTTTTATTAGCATCACAATCAAATATGTGGCTCCTTACAAACACATCTTTGCTCTTAGCTAAATACTCTTTTTGCTTGTGAACAATGACAACTTGTTCTTCTGTCTTTTCATAACTGCATCACACAGTTGTCTAATGGGTTTTGCATGAGCGGCATACACTCTCTATGGAATGGCAGACCACAGCAAATTCTAATTAACATTTATAAAATTTGAGCTTCTCATAGAAATGAACTATTATCAGAAATGCATGCAAATCTCTAATCCACTTTCTAATACAGCACTAATAATAATCATAACCTGTATAGAATTTTTTTTAACATTTTTTTTGTATGCAGTCTTTTGTGTGTTTAAGACATATCACACTTATCTGTCACTCCCAACACTAAGGCACTCACAGGCACTTATCTGTATATAGATGTACTGTCAGGGTGGCAGGTTCACCCAAGTTTTATGTAAAGCACCTCCTATTTAAGTAACATGGCTGAACCATTGTAAACCTGGCACTTCTCACCCTTCATCTCCCTCAAGCACCTTCATAGATTATAAGCTCTCGCGAGCAGGGCCCTCACACCTTGTGTCTCATTGGTAAGTTCTTTTAATGTGTAATGTCTGTACGTATACACTCTAAATTGTAAAGTGCTGCGGAATATGTTGGCGCTATATAAAGATTATTATTATTATTATTATTAAATGGGTATTCCCACCACAATGATTATCTTTAAACATGACGTTACTCCCTTTTGTTTCTTATCAGCAGCACATGAGCTTGTTTATCGTTCTTACTGACAAACTTTAGCCCTTTAAAGCTCTGTAGCCTTGTGTCATGCTGTTGAAACCACTATCTTACCAAGGACACGCTAAGAGACTCAGCTAGGAATAGCAATGTTGAAATGTCAGTCATTGCTAAAGAACCACCCATGACAGGAAGGGGGAGCCTAAAGCTGGCTGTGAAGAGCAGGGTCTGTGAAACAGCTAGATGGGAAAACCCATTTAATGTTTCCTGCTCATTTCCCAATAAAGTCAATGGGATAAGGCACAGATATATGGATCATGCTGCACTTAAAAAATAAACTGGTAGGTGTTTCAAACAATACAAGTTTTGCCACTGAAATATGTTTGAAAGCAATCTAAAAGTAAAGCCGTTTTCTGATATTTTATATTTTGAGAGGCTCAAAAGGGGAAACATTCCTTAACATTCATATTGCAAGGCTTAGTGAGTTGGCACATGATTTAAAGAAATGCTACTTCCAATTGGTGGCACACAATCCTAGGTCTTTTCCTTGAGCTTATTTAAATTCCAGTGAAGCAACCAAAATGTGCGTACACACCTGCATGATGCCTCTCTTTAATAAGAATTGTTACCTCTTCTGAGCTACATATAGAGCCTTTAAGCCAGCCAATCAGTATTCTACTTTGCACTGATATGATGCAACCACCCTAAAACAACTGTCTGCTGATAAGTATATAGTTTGGCTTTACTCCCAGTCATATTGCAAGGCTCAGGGAGTCAGATGTGACTTAAAGAACCCTACATACAATACGTGGAGCTGCAGTGTTTCAGCACTTTTCCCTTGAGCTTATTTTAAGATATGTAAATGAACTATGGCTAACACGGAACAACATTATACTACATGTAAACGAAGCAACCAGGGGTGTATAGGTCTCCAAACACCTACATGGTTCCTCAGTCAAATAAAGAACATTACTTCTTTTAAGCTTTTTTTCAGTACATGCCAGTTCGTTATCAAAAATGTTGTTCTTTTTCTGTGATACCTTATTGTTTTTATTATGTTATTTTTATATCTTAATTTTTTGTGATTATCACAAAAAAGTAGAACAAAATAAAGAACTACATTATTTTTGTTTCTGTCATGTTTAGACTTTAGGATACATTTGGAGGTAAAGCTTGACAAATTAATTGTAACCAATTCAGTAGTAATATGAAGCCTCTCAATAACTCAAGAAAACTTGTTGAGGAAAGTTAAGGAGAAGTGCAATAGCAGTAAACTGAATTGTAATTTTGGCAAGACCAAGCTTATCTCTGTTTTTGTGATATAGTGGGAGGTATGATTATACCACATGTTCTTTTTTAGCATACCTTATGGAGCAATTTCCACATTGTAAGAAATCCTTCATCAGTATTACCCTCAAGCGCTAAGGAAAGTAAAATGTTTAATTAAACAAATGCATAAAATTAAATTATTACCACCTAGATCACATACCAAGGTAATTCTTTTCATGCATGTCCATTCCTTTGATTCATTTTTGCCATTTAAAAAAAAATAACAATTTCCTCTAATAATGCTTCAAAATAACAGTAAAATCTTGCATTCCATATGGTACTTTTTTCAATATCCATCCATAATCTGCTGGAAAAAAAAGGAATTGCAGAAACAGTTTGAAATTGAATGTGAACTGCAAATAATTTTTTTCTCCCCAAATCACAGGCTCTAATGATGCTGATTGGATAAAGATGACAGAACTGCACAATAGAGTTTATTTACTTAATAAAAAACTGGCAGGGGCTCACAGTTAGATGATGGAGTTGCAAGACAACAAGATGATAATGGCAAAGGATGAGTATGACACCACAAACAATCTTAAATCAAGGCCATAACATATGAGAACTGACCCTAGCTAACTGTCCCTGAATCTTTCCCTACAACTATTCTTAACACAGACTGTTCACTGCCCTTCAAAGTTATCCCTTACAATGCCCCTGCAATAGGAGTCTAGGTCCCAGAAATAACCAAGCCAGAAATTAGCAATAACAGAACTTACAATAACTAAGATACCACACTACAGAAATAAATGCACAGAAAAGGAAACTCCTCATGGCAAGACTGACCCAAAATATATTAAAAGCAAGATTTAAAAAAAAAAAAAACTGAATACAGAAAACTAGCAGGCAACTAGAAACAATCTGTCACAAACAATTTACTCGCATAATGTTGCCAAATCCAGATAACCTTAAGGAGAGGCTACCAATGAACTATTCCTTTGCCTGCGCTGCTTGGTCAGCTAAATTGGCCTGTATGTTGTTTTAAGTGGTTGAAATAGCAACTGCCTCATCTCTGTTCTGAGAGTGAAGACAAAATGGCAAGAGTATTCTTGCCATTCATAATAGAAGTATAGGATATTGGGAAATCTCATTATTAGTGTTGAGCGATTACGTTGGCTATCGACATCGGGTGATAATCGATAGTCGGCCACCATCGATAAGGTTTTTCGATAGTGAGCAGTCGATTATGAGCGATGACCATTAAAGTCTATGGGAGAGCAACAACACCTTCATTCTTACACCCAAACAGGGCTGGAGAAGCTGGAATTAACAGCCACAACAGTCAAATGGATACCTGCTACATCTTAGGCACAACACTTAGGCTATTAAAGCCACCAGAAAAAAAAGTCCCACACCTTCACCTATCCCTGTCTTGTTACCCACAGCATGACCCTTAAAACCTGAATCACCACAAATTAAAAAGTGCCAGAAGGCTGTATTATTTGAACCATAATTTTTACTTGAAACTGGACATTGAATATCCTGTCCTGAACGCAGCATGACCCTAAAAACCTGCATGACCCACAGATAAAAAGTGCCGGAAGGAAAGTAGTCTTTGAACCACCATTTTAGTTGATAACTGGACATTGACAAACTGTCCTGGACGCAGCATGACCCTTAAACCTGTCTGACCCACAGATTAAAAAAGTGCGGAAAGAAAAGACGTTCTTCAACCACATTTTAGTTGAAAAGTGGGACAATTGACTTATACCTGTCTGCGACGCAGTCGATGACCCATTTAAACCTGTAGTCGTCACTCCCAGATGCGATTAAAAGTGTCGGGGAAGGCGAAAGAGTCTTTGAAACCACCATTTTTGTTGATCTGCAACTAAACTATTATCTGTCCTGTCACCGCAGAGATGACCATTAACCTGTCTGACCCACAGATTAAAAGTGCCGGGAAATTGGAGTCTTTCTACCACCATTTATGTTGAAACGGACATTGACTAGAATTGTCCTGGACCGCAGTATGACCCATTAAAACCTAGTTTCTGACCGGAGATTTAAAAAGTGCCGGTAAAAAGGAGTCTTTTCAACCACCATTTTTAGTTGAAATGGACATTGATAAACCCTGTCCGGACCGCAGCATGACCTTAACCTGTCTGGACAAGATTAAAAGTGCGGAAAAAGGAGTCTATTCAATTCATCATTTTAGTTGATACTGTTTTGACATTGACTTAGAACTGTACTGGAGACCGCCAGTGTATGACCATTAAACCTGTATGACCACCAGATAAAAAGTGCCGGAAAAAGGAGTCTTTCAACCACCCATTTTAGTTGAACTGGACATTGACAAACCCTTCTGTCTGGACCGCAGCTCATGACCATTAAACCTGTCTGAACCAGATTAAAAGTTCCTGAAAAAGGAGTCTTTCAAACCACCACATTTTTAGTTGAACTGGACTATTCTGTACTGTCCTGGGCCCACAGTATGAACATTAAACCTGTCTGAACCCCTCAGATTTTAAAGTTCCAGAAAAAGGAGTCTTTCAACACACCATTTTAGTGTTAACTGGAATTGACTGATACCGTCTGTGGCCTACAAGCATGACCCTGGGCCGGAAGGTTACAGTGGGTGCGGGTGAGAGCTCCAGGCGTGGCGTCTGTCATCTATTTAACACGCAGGTTAAAATGCCCTGGTGAGCAGCAACGAAACTGTCGGCTGAGACTGAGTGTCGGAAGCGGAAGTGTGAGGAAACTCAGCCTTCCTCAGTACACAGTCAAGACCTGTGTAGCGCATGCCCCTCCGTATGAGTGCGACCAATGAAGCTTCACATGGGAAATAACTGGTGGTTAAAAGCTCCTGTTCCACCCAGGTGCCCTTTTTCTTGGCATTTTTTTTCATTTTACTCTAAAGCTGACTGGAGAAATTGTCTCTGTACTTTGTTCTCTGTCCGGTGCTCCATACTCCATGTCCTCTGAATAACCTACATATCTGGTCAAGTTTTCTGTACCTCCCTTGTACAATCAGAGGAATTTTTTAACAGCTATTTTGTACATGCAAGTTTTTAGTAGTTTAATTCTAGAAAACACATTTTTAAATAGGATGGAATTCCCACCATGGTTTTGTTTCTTTTTTTTTAAATTGTATTAAAGGGGTTGTCCCCAATACAGGGATTGATACTATGAAAAGGGATCCTTTGAAAAAACAATTTCATTTTGTTTTTAATGTGCCCTTTTAAAAAGGGGCCTCCCTTTTAAAATGTTTCTTTTAAAAAACAACATTTTTTTTAAAATTTAGGCCCCTGTAGTTTAGCGCTTTTAAAAAGAAAAAAAACCCCCCCAAAAATTAAAAGGGCATAACCCTTTTGAGCCCTTTTTTGAAAATTGTAAAGAAAAAATGTTGTTAAAAACAACATTTTTTTATAATAGGCCCGAAGAAGGGCTGCTTTTTTTCAAAGCAGCTTAAACCCAAAAAATTAAAAATGATTCTCAGCCACTTTTAAAAAATTGTGAGGGGGGAAAAAGGGCCATTTAGAAGCCACATTTCTTTTCCCAAAAGGGACCTGTTTAAATTGTTTGTATCTCACACTAAAAGGCCCCCAAAAAAAATTAAAAAATAGACTTCTCAGCCATTTTAAAAAATTGTGGGGGAGAAATCCCACTTAAAACCCACTTTTTCTGTTCCAAAGGACCTTTTTTATAGCTGAAATTTCACAGAAAACATGACCTAAAAACCCATTGTCAATGCAAAAACTTCTAAAAAAAAGTGAGAAAAAGGAATTAGGGTTTTTGGGGGTTAAAGGAACCCTTGCTGTCTTTTACAGTCCCCTACAGCCAAAATAGAAAAATGAACTGTTGGGAAAAGAAAAAAAATTGGAGAAAAAAAAATTTATCTTTTTAAAAAAAATTTTTTTCAAGAGGACCATTTTTGTTTGAAGGGGAATGGGGAAGTGGGACTGGCAACAAAATCGGGGCCCGGGGGCAATTGGGGCCTAAAACATCTTCTGGGGATCCATCCCCTTAACATCTTGTTAAATTTCAAACGATCCCCCTTTAAATTGGGGAAAGCCAAATGGTTTGTCTGTAATGACCCCCCAGCTGTGCTGAAGGTCCGTTTTTAATATGACGTTTTCCCCTGCTGGGCGGGGGAAAAACCCCCTCATGGCGTGACGACCCAAACCGGGGGCCATTCGCCATTTTGGGAAATCCCCAGAAGTCTTTTGGGGCCCGGAAAAACACACCCAAAAACCCCCATCGGTGTTAGACGCAGATAGCGTGCCCAAAGATTTAAGTGGTCTCTGGGGTGTTGGAGTTTTGCCCTGCATTGCATGCTTTGGTGAGGGGGGTAAACAAAAAATTCCCCAGAGGTCCCAAATTGGGTTTTCTGCCCCCCTTGCCTGCTGCGCGGGGCCGTACGGCTACTTGGCATTTAAAAAAACTGTCACGTCGCTAAAGGTTGTTCCACCGGGGACATAGGGGGGGCCTTTTAAGCAGACCAAAAAAGTCT